>OX637362.1:9373992-9901492 GCA_951799405.1 Agapetus fuscipes
CCATTCAGCATTTGTAAGCGCGAACTACAGTGTTTGTTTGTGGGCATTTGAATGGTTACAACGATTTTTTTATTTTATTTTTCCGATTACCGCCCCGTAAAATGTGCCAATTGACTAAAAAAAATATTCACGGAGTTTCAGGATCATAAAATAACGGGAAAGCGAGGCTCATCGACGTTATATTTGAGAAAAATTAAAAAATCATCGATTTTTCAAATAAAATAACAAACATTTATTTGATAAACCTTCACTGTATTTTATAAAATGGGAAATGTGATTATCTTGACGTTTTATTCCTGCAATTATTTGTATGGAACTTTTAGTTTTGAAGATATTCGTCATTTTATGTAGACTTGACACATTCCTCATCGGCCTGCTTAGAAAAATGAAACACCAACAGAGATAATTTTAAAATTCCATTTTAACTTGTTTTGTCTCCTTTATTTATTTATCCTTTAGCGTAAGTGAGTACCTGAGTAGTACTAACATTATTCTGAACAAAAAAGGTATAGTTTAATTACCAAAGGTCTATTTTTGACCAAATTGACCTTTTAAAAATACCTAATATTCTAAACTATTGTAATTCTTATCTAGGATACATTGTTTTTTTCCCAAGGCTTTGAAAAAAGAAAGATGATGTACTCGTAAGCTAAAGGAAACAGATTTAGTTCACGACTAATTCCCAAACAGTGGACATTATAAAGTTTTTGCAAGTTTTCTATTTAACATCTGTCTTCTAAGGCAGCGGTTCCCAAAGTGGTGGTCCGCGAGAAAATTTTGCTGGTCCGCAGAAAAATGTGGAATATACTTACTCATCATGTTAAGTTATGTTTTAAGATGCATTAAAACATGATTCAATTCATAACAATACGTGACAAGTTATAAAAACTATTAACTAGGTACATTTTATGTGTTCTTCGATCACAATTTTTTTATAAATATATTTAACACTTAAAAAATCCTATTAGTGGTCCGCGGGATTTAAATTATGAATTAACTGGTCCGTGAGGTCAAAAAGTTTGGCGACCGCTGTTCTAAAGCATCGACAAGCCATGCTTATCAGAGTTCAAGTTTGCGATCTAAGCGAAAAAAATAATATTTTGCATTTAATTGGCCAAGTGTCGCATCAAATTATTAGTTCTAAGTAACCATCAATGGCCCGTTATTTTATGATCCTGAAACTCTGTGAATATTTTTTTTTAGTCAATTGGCACATTTTAGGGGGCGGCAATCGTCATTCGAACAAAATTTTTTTTTTCATACATCGAAAAAACCAGTCGAGTGCATTCGAGAGCTTTTTAAATTAACATATTATTGCAACTTAGATTAAAGATTAAATATTATTGTAAGAAATATTTTCACACTATTCATTTTAAAAATTGTAAATAATTCAAGTTATAAAGGAAGTTCAAAAATCAATTTTGGTCTCGGCTGATAAGAGTCAAATAACAATGACATTATGTGTCATTGTTAGTTGAGGTTTATTCGCAGTAGCAAAATATTGGAAATTATTTTTCGATGGATGATCCGAATTCGCATTTTTCTTAACGTGCAAGCTTCACAGTTCTTCTTAATAAATAAAACTCACTGTGATATTTTATTTTAATCTGTTATAATGGACTTTCACAAAGTTACTGCCGAAAATCTTCATAATTCACAGTTCCAGCTAACTAAATACAACGGATTTCGTCTAAGCAACTCGGCCGAGTGGACTCATAAGTTGAATGTCTTCTTCAAATGTGCGGACCTCATTGTTATACTTGCAATATTGAATTCTGTTACATAAATGCATTATCAATGTTGAAAAAAAAGACTGTTGAAAAAAAGATTTTTCAAATTGATTTTGAGTGTTCAGCCGTGAGTATTTCCACAAATTTTTATTTGTGGAAATACTCACGGCTGAACACTTATATAATAATAAGTATAAATTTACTATGTTTGAAAAACACAAATTTTGAAAAGGATTAAGTTAGCAAAAAATAAAGTAATTTAATTACAATATTTTAATCTCATATTTCTTATTTTCTTTTTTTACATTCCTACTATATTTTTATTTTACAGTTAATAATTTTCTGTACAGACTTTTTTTCGTTTTCGTTTCTGTTTTGTTTTAAAAAATTTCTTTGTTTAATTTTAGATTTCATATTTTTTATTTAATTTTTTTTCTTCAATTTTTACGTTGTAAGACTATTTCTGTCTTTTCCATTATTTTTTTTATTTGAGCTTTCTAAATATTGAATTTCAAATTATCCTACATTTGTACATTTTTTTATAGTTTCATTTTTTGTATTTTCGTCAAATTTTCATTTTTGTCCATCTTTTATTTTTGATGAAATTTATTAAATAATGTATTATTTTTCAAAATACTTTTTTGGACTTTTTTGGTTTTTACTCTCTAAGTTTACATTTTCCACCATTTGATTAGCTGTCAACTGTATTGTCATATATTTTTTTAATAAATGGTTAGTACATTCCTTTTTTTCGTATGAATTTGAATTTTCGAATGGCGAATAGGGGGGAGGGGGGGGGGCGCCTCAAAAAATCTCGCCCAGGGCGCTGGTAGTGCTAAAACCGGCACTGCGTACGAGGTAACTCGAGGTGTTTGTGTGATGGTATATAAAGCCATCAATGGCTTGGCTCCACCTTTTCTGACTGACATGATTTCGCCTGTTGAGATGGGTGTGAGGAGGCAGACACTCAGATCTGCGGGCGATGGTGCAATCAATTTGGTTCAGCCGCACCGTCAGATCCGTACAAATTTTGGAAACCGTGCTTTCTGTGTTGCGGGCCCGGTGGAGTGGAACAGACTGCCACCCGGAGTGAAGAACTCCAAATCTATGGGTATATTTCGCGGAGCTCTCAAGACGCACTGTATCAGAAAGTCTTATCCGTGATCGGAGAGGGCCCTTGAGGTGTGACACACACAAAACGGCGCTCTCTTATCATGTGCAATTAAAAACAAATAAGCCTGATATATATATATAACTCGTATAGGTAACTAAAAAACCTACGAACTGGACGGTGTGAACTAAATGTGGGAAAATTAGAACAAAAAACTTATATTTATACAAAATTCAGGCGGTTATTTATTTTTATAAAAGTATTTAATTCTTTATCAATAATACCTACAATATTAACTTAAAAGTACGTACCTACTTCATAAAATGTAAGTACAAACTTAGGTAAACAATTCATTTAAATTTACTTAAATAAATATAAAAAGGTAACTACCTAGTTAATAAAAAGGTAACTACCTAGTTAATAAAAAAATTGCCTGGCCTGTCGGCCAGAGGTCTCGGACCAGTCTTGGCCAAGTAGAAACTTGGTCGCATCCAATGAATTTGCAACTTTTTCTCGGCTAGCAAACGTCACTCTTGTATGGGACTGCCATCCTTAGCAACCAATAACAAAGTATTTGTTTGCATTTTCCCTAGCAACCGGCCGGGTGACGACACAATATTGTTTTTGTTAATTCACGTGCGAACCTCATTGAACCCTTCGATCATAACAAATACATTATTTTGAAGCTAATAATTATAAGGTGGTAGATATGAGCTGGCTGGTGTGGAGATTGAAGTCACTTGTATGGGAGGACTAGTGGAAGATGGAGCTGGGGCAAAAGGACTCTGAGAAGGTGCTGAAGGAGGCCCGTACTCCTGGCGGGGCTTTATGTAGGCGTTGGAAGGAGGACGTGGTGGAGATGGCGATGTCGGGACAGGAGAAATACTCGGAGGAACATATTTGCTAACTGGAGATGCTGGTGGAACAGATGGGGAAGCTGGCGCACCGTAGGAAGAAGGTGGAATAGATGGAGAAGCTGGCGCACCGTAGGAAGAAGGTGGCTTAGAGGGGGAAGATGGAGCACCATATGAAGAAGGTGGCTTAGAGGGGGAAGATGGAGCTCCGTAGGAAGAAGGTGGTATAGACGGTGAAGGTGGAGGTCCGTATGTAGAACCTGGAAGCTTGGGAGGAAGGTAAGGGCTACCTGGAGTGCTGGATGGAACGTTCTGAGGTGGATCGGGGACTATGATAACCATAGGAGAAGGTGGTACGTAAGATGATGGTGGTGGACCTGATGGAGATGGTTGGAAAGAAGGACTCTCTTTTGGAGGTAAATAAGGAGCTCCAGGAGTTGAACTAGGTGGCCCACTAGGTTGAGGGTAGTCATATGAATCTGGGCTACCTGAATTTGATTTTGGAGGAAGATAAGCTGGTCCCATTGTGGAGGAAGGCGCTCCAGGAGTTATGGCAATGCTTGGACTATTGGGTTGTGAATATGAATATGATGGACTTTCAGTTGGAGAGGGCTGAGCAGAAGATGGTTGGGGATATGAGTAAGGACTTTCAGATGGAGCAGGACCTGATGGAGAAGAGTATGAATAAGAATCATCATTTTTGGAATATCCAGGTTGAGACTGAGTACTGCTTGAGCCGATAGACACTTGGTTTGGCGCCGCTGCTGATGATGGTTGGGGATATGCATAATACTCCGCTTGCTTCAGCGGATTAACAGTTGAAGTTGGACTTGGAGAAGGTTGACTCAACGTGGATCCAGGACCTCGAGTTGGCAAATCAAAGGAAATGGAAGGACGGTCGTAATTGTATCCATTTTGTCGCTTGTGTCTCTGATTTCTGATGCCTTCTGTTGGTGCAAAACGTTTTGCTGCAGGCAGGATGTGAAGATTGAAGGAATATTTTTTGGGCGCTGAATTTAAAACGTTTGGTCTTCGGAACACCAATTCAGTGCTTGCTCGTGTACAATTAAAAAGCACATCTAATAAGACCACGTAAATACAGTATCTGATGTCCATTTTCTGAAATGAAATTTAAAAATGTTAAAAAAAGATTACGTATACAAATCAATAAGAACTGCTCTGAACATCCAAAACTAAAGAATGATAACAGGCAGAGCATTGTGACCACTTATGAAAAGTCTGAGAAATAGAGGACATGGTGAGATGGAGCAGATCTAGGAGGCAGCTTTTATTTGTAGAGATCATGTCTCTCATCGCAAATACCTAATGAGATGCCAATAAGTCAGCTCAGTTGGAAGACCTCTTTTCAAGGTGGAAGCTAGCTGGCTGTCTTCATTTCAGGATCCACCAACCAATATGAAGTTTTTTTATGAATTCCAGGTCGAAAAATCGAAATCAAGAAAAGAAGACGCATAGCAAAAAAAAAACCCTTACCCTGGCTGAAGTATCCAAATATGGGGCTTAAAAAAACGATATTTATTTATTTTTATATTTTAGATATTTCTTAGGAAGGTAGGTACGTACTTAATTTCGTCTAACCGTTAAAATATTTAAAAATATAAATTAACATTTTATATAAGGGCCAAAAACATCTAATTTAAACAAAAAGTGCTATATTTACTATCAAACGATCCCATCAACTTATTTAACAAAGTGTGGTTGGTAAAGAAAAACCATGCAGCTTTATATATTTTTCATACAACGTAAAAGAAAAGTTCTGAGTCTCAATGAAGGCTCGGAATGTATTTAATTGAATTTTGTGGGAAAACAATTATAGTGCAGTACCTACCTACATCTGCCTATAATTTAAATTTTCGAGGCTCAGCAGATATTAATATAATATAAGTAAGTAAATAACTAGTTTGTTTGTATATTTAACCACAATCCTCATTGTATTTACAACCACAAAGATTATGAACAGGTAATATCTAAAACTGAAAGCACAAACCTTTTCCACTCAATCAAGTTTCGGTCCGGATCTGGTGGCAAAATGTATAGGATCTAAATCTAAATCTAAGCTGCAAAGATTAATATTAAACGCATTCCCACAAGCAGACATGTATAATTTCGCGCTAACACATGCCGCATGTGGACCTACAATATAAAAACCCAATCTCAAATGAACATAAGCCCTACAACTCCTGCCGACCTTCCCTGAAACAGTGGTGACATTGGCAAAGTGAACCATTTTTTACAGTATGGTGGTCAGCCTCATACCAACCTATAATTCAAGGAATACAAACATTATAAAAAATCACGCCGGATTGCGTGAAAGCATCGATTTATAATATTACTTAGGTCCTTACATATGAAATTGGCGTTTTGCCATACTGGCCACTTCGATCTCAAATATCTCCTTTTTGGTTAAAAATTCCAAATTCAAATTTATACAGCTATAATTTATTCATGTATTTGTGTTTTGAAACTTTAATTTATTTGTTCGTAACTCAATTGTTTTTTTCTTTGCGTCACTCATTTAAAAAAATGGAAAACTTGAAATATCGCGTTATTTACGAGTACGAGTTCCACCGTGGAACCAGTGCTGCAGAAACGGCTCGAAGGATTCATGATGTGTATGGCAACGATGCCCCAAAATAAAACACAGTGCGTTTTTGGCTCCAACGTTTTCGTTCTGGAAATTTCGGCCTGCAGAACAAAGCCTCATGGACGGACGGAGACCAAAGTTGATAATGAGGAATTGAAGACTTTTGTGGAAGCGGATCCATCGCAAACCACGTCCGAGTTAGCTGTAGGCTGCAAAGTTAGTGATGAAACTGTTTTAATCCACTTGAAGCAAATTGGAAAGGTGAAAAAGCTTGAAAGGTGGTACCTCACTAATTGAGTGAAGCAAATCAACAATCGCGCGTGCTGCCGCGTTACACAAAAGACAGCTACCAAATTATAGGAGCTTCAATTGGAATGTTTAAGACATCCCCCGTACTCCCCGGACTTTGTTCCAACAGATTACCATTTTTTTCGAAATTAGGATAACTTCTTGCAAGGGAAAAAAACCGACTCCGATGGGGCAGTCCAAACCGCCTTCAAAGATTGTATTGATTGCCATCCGAATGGTTATTTTTGTAAAGGGATCTTCTTCTTCTTCTTCTTCTGTTTGGCGAATCCCGCGGAGAGCAGGGGCGCCAGTGTCAAGTAGACTAGGAGTGGGGATTTTGAATGATGGGAAAAGGATACGCTTCAATGGTCACGATACACACTAATTGATTTTAAACAATAATAAAAAGCAAAAAGAGTAAAAACAAAAAACAAAAAAACGCTTGTAAAACATTATTTGAGGGAATTAAAGAAAATTAACTAAGGAGTTTTTTTGGGTAAAGTAAATTATAATTTTATGTTGTTGTGGGAAATAAATTTTAGAAACAGAAGGTTAATGGATTTCAAATTTAGGGATAAAAGATAGGAAACATTTAAGTACAGGATATTGAATGGAGACGCCAGTTCTTAGAAAAAGAAAATACAATTGATATAAATGGTGAGAGCAGTTAAAGAAAATGTGGTCTAAATCGCCTATTTCGGTTTTACAATCGCAAAAGGGAGAATCAACAACATTAATTTTAAAAAGGTGAGCTGGAGAGCAACAATGGCCAATTCTTATGCGACAAAGGGTAGAAATTTGTTGTTTATTAACAGAATAATTGCAAAACCATGGGGAATTAGGAAGAGATGGCTGGATGCCAGCGTACCACTTTCCCTTTGTTGAACATGTGGACGACCATAACTCACTCCATTCATTTCGAAGAGAGTGCTTAAATGATGGAATAAGGTCCATAGGGGAGAGAAACGGAAGGCCGGGGATACCGGTCAGGATAGCTTCTTTGGCAAAGCCATCTACCACCTCGTTACCCACAATTCCACTGTGGCTGGGAATCCAAACCAGATCCACGCTCTTTCCCGAATGCGAGAGACTGCAAAGGAGGGATCTAATTTTGAGAATAATTGAAATTGGAGGGCGTTTAAAAGGGAAGGATAGAATATTCTGCAGGACACTTAGGGAGTCCGAGAATATAACAAATTTTTGAGAAATAGTTGTGTGATTGATGAATTTGAGAGATTCCAGGATGGCATATGCCTCTGCAGAGAAAATCGTTGCCGTTGCAGGTAATTTAAATTTATAGACAATTGATTGACTTGGACAGTAAAAAGCTGCACCGACGGCCAATGAATTTGGTGTTTTGGAGCCATCCGTAAAGAGGGATGTCCAATCTTTCCATTTGTTTTCTATTAAATTCTGAAAATTTTTCTCCTGCGGTGGGTGATCCGTTTTTACAAGTCCTGTGTTTGTATTGACTGAGGGGAGAAAAGTGATGTGTTCAAAAGGGCTTAAAAATAAAGGTAGAATATTGGTGCGATTGATGCAACTAAAATAATTTTGAAGCGCCGTTAAGCAGCTAACTAAGATTGGTATATGTTTATGTTTCCAATACGAGTTTTCAATACAGTACTTAGACAAAATGTTTAAGGAATCTATTAGCCTATGTGATAGGGAGAAAGTTTTAATTAGAAATTTTTTAGACAGAAAAGAACGACGAAGATTGAGGGGGGGTTCGCAGCTTTCCAGCTGAAGAGTGTTTGTCGGGGATGATCTCATTGCACCTAGTATAATTCTTAGACCTTGGAATTGAATTTTGTCAATTTTTTTAAGTAAATTTTTTGAGGCGGTTCCATAGAGGAATGAAGCGTAATCGATTCGACTGCGAATGAGAGCATTATAAAGCAATTTTTGAGTAGAGGGGTGTGCTCCCCACCAAACACCTGACAAGGCTCGGAGAGGGTTTAGTGTTGCAAGACAGCAGTCAACCAAGTGATTGATATGCGTTGCCCAAGTTAATTTAGAATCCAAAAAGAGACCCAAAAATTTAACACATTTAGAAATGGGGATTGTATCAGATTTAAAATTAATAAGGATGGGATGAAATTTCCGTCTCCTTGTGAAGAGTACTGCAGTGCTCTTGGATGGAGTAATTTCTAAGCCGTGGGTGTTAAACCATGTTTGTATGCTTTTTATTGAAAAGTTTATGTTCGAACAAGCAGTATTAATGTTGGAATTAGAGGAGTAAATAACAAAGTCATCTGCATATTCCAACATTTTGCAGGATGGAGAGAGGTAAGTGTGCATATCTGAGGTGTATATGTTGTACAAAATGGGGCTGAGTACAGATCCTTGCGGTAAGCCCTTCCAAATTGTTCGTTCCATATTGGGATAACCCGGTTGTTGAATTTTTATGTTTCTAGCAAGTAAAAAATTAACGGTAAACTGAGTTAAGCGGGGAGAGATGCCCAATTTAAGCATTTTAGATCTAAGGACAGGTAATAAGACATTATCATAAGCAGATGATATATCTAAAAAGACAGCAACTAGAGAGTCATTCTGTGATAAGGAAATTTGAATATCCGTTACTAATGACGATAATACATCAAGAGTGCCTTTAGATTTTCTGAAACCGAATTGCGACGGAGAGAGGAGTTGATTGGATTCAACGAACCATTCGATTCTATTTTTAATTAGGCGTTCCACTATTTTACCTAGACACGAAGATAAGGCGATGGGGCGGTAGGAAGAGCCATTGTTGGGATCTTTTTTAGGTTTAAGAATTGGTATGATGATTTGGGTTTTCCAAGCCTTTGGGATTTCACCTGTGTCAAAGAAGCAGTTAATTAAGTCCAGAAAGTATTTCAAGCAAGCTGGTGATTTTGTAGAGATGAAGGAGTAAGGGATGTAGTCTAAGCCTGGGCAGGAATCTTTCGAATTATCTAGAGCGGCCATAAGTTCGTTAATTGTAAATGGAATACTTAGGAAGTCATTTTGTGCAGCTAGGTAGTATTTTTTTGGGATTTCCTCTATGTAGGGTGAGGAAAGAGGAGCAATATTGTTAACGAATTCTAATAACCATTGTTTGGAGGATGGGGTTGTTTTGATGGGGTTGAAGGCAGACCTAAACCGTCTCACCATGTTCCAGACCTCAGACGAACTGGTATCCGGGGACATGGAGTGACAAAAATTTTTCCAGCCATTTTTCTTTTTTCCACGCAAAAAGCGTTTTGTTCTAGCTGCAATATTTTTTAAGTTCAGATAGTTATGTAAATTCATATTTACAGCGTATATTTTTGATGCTATTTTTCTCTCTGCTACAACTTTATCACATTCTTGATCCCACCAAGGAGTAGGAGGATGAGACTTTCGGTGATTGTTTTTTTTCAGAGGGATCGAATGATTTGCTGATTCAATGAGTAATTCTATGTACTTTTCATAGTTAATAAGTGCATCCCTCGAAGAAGGACGAGGGAAAGATGGAATCTCAGTTTCATTGAAATGATAGAAAGCGTCCCAGTCAGCTTTGTCAGTTTTGAAGATTCTAGTAGTTTTTTTATTATCTATGTGCTCATTGACTTTTCTGGGAGGAAAATCTATCAAAATCGGGAAATGGTCGCTACCATGTGGGTCACTTAGAATGGACCAAGTAAGGGATGATGCTAATATTGGAGAACATAGTGATATATCTACAGAACTGGCATTTTGGGAGGGAGGAGAGATTCTGGTAGGGCATGATTCATTTAATAAACAGAGAGGGATGAGATCGATGAGATCAAAAATTTCGTGACCGAGGGAGTCACAAAAGGATGAGCCCCATACGGTATGATGAGCGTTAAGGTCCCCAAGCAAAACAAAAGGGCTTGGTAGTTGGTTCATTATGTTTGTAATGATTGATGCGGATGATCGGTTTGATGGAGGAGATATGTACATGGAAATGAAAGTTATGCCAAGGATTTTTGCCGATACTACCTGGAAGTTGTTAGGTAGGCCGGTGATGGATAATGGAAAAAATGGGAGGGAAGATTTGATAACAAGGGCTGAACCACCCCTGCCATCAGAGCGGTCGTCACGGAGGACATGGTATCCCGGGATCTGAAGATGCAGATCGGGACTAAGCCAAGTTTCCGAAACGGCCGCTATTGAAATATTATACTTTTTTAACAAATATAAAAAGTCACTTTTGTTGGAGACAATACTACGAGTGTTCCATTGTAATATTCTCTCCTGCATTGTTGAGAGATATTAAATTTTTAAGAAGGGTGATAATAGGGGCAACGTTGGACGGTAAATTGGGAATTGCTTCGATGAGATCAATCATCATCTTAAGGAGTAACAAAAATTGAGGAGGCAGAGAAGAAGGAGCTGGTCCCTGCAGACCACCACCAGAAGAATTTGATGGAGTTTGTCCATTAGGAAACCACTGAAGGTTAGCAATTGCATCTGAGTCTACTGCTTTTTTTGCTAGATTGGTTTGTCTAGCTGGAGTGAAAACAGTTTTTCTATTTCCCAGGGAAGAATTTTTGTTATCAGAAATTGTGGGATTAGGTTTTTGAGTTTTGGCTACATCCGCGAACGATCTAGTTGCGGGAGCCAATCTCTTAGAGGCCTCCATATAGGAGATTCCCTCTTTTGCCATGGAATTTTTTATGTTTTTTTGACGGGCTAATTCTGGGCAAGAAGTACTTGTCGCCAAATGATTGCCCTTGCAGTGCAGACATAAGGAGGATGCTGATGTAGACGTGCAGCTGGTACCGTCATGGTCTCCGGTACATTTAAAACAACGGGGCTTGGATCTACACTGGGATTTAGTGTGACCAAACCTACAGCAAGAAAAACATTGAATTGTAGGGAAAAGATATATATCTACAGGGAATGATGTGTGATATAATGAAACGTTAGGAGGGAGTCTTTGACCATCGAAGGTAAGTACGATGGTGTTTGAAGGTACCCAAGTGTTACCCTCGGGGGTATTTTTTTTATAATTTAAGCGCCGGGCTTTAATAACTTTAGTATATTCAGGGCATGAAGTGTCCTGAATAAGTTCCTCTACAGTAACAGAGGTCGGAATACCTCTTATTACCCCAAGTCGAGAGACCTGGAAAGCAGGGATAAATGCTTCATAATTATTTGTTACTGAAATATCCTTGGATAGGATGAAGGAGTTCGCGAATTCAGCAGAGCTGAATTGTAGCGAAATCCTGTTCCTACCTTCAGACCTCACTCCACCGTACACAATTCCCGGCGTTCGTCTCGACGTGAGAAAACGCCCAAAATCTATCGGGTGAAGCGAGGTCCCAGACATTGGTGATGGGGATTTTTTTTGAACATGAACAATAAATGGGCCTGGGTCAGATAATTTATAGGGTCTAGTGTTAGGCGTTTGGTGAGGCAAGATTTGGGGATTGATCGACACAGGAGATTGGGGTGTTATTGGTGTTAGGGGGCTATTTTTTTTTAATTTAAAAATTTCTTTTGAATTGGAGGAATCATCAGAACTTGAAGAGTCTGATGTCTCCCTCCTCTTTTTTTTACGTCGTGTTTCATTTGATTGAATCGTAACCTCATGGGATACTTCAGGCTGACTAAGGATACAATATGTAGGATCAGGAGGGATGTCCGGTGGCTCCTTGTCTGCCTCCATATTGACCAGCTTGGGCACTACCACTGCACTGCACTTTTTTCTTATAAATTGTTATTTTAGTTTAATTAATTTTTTTTATGTAACGGAGTTTGAGAAGCGTGTGGATGTCTTTACTACTTCCGGTGTTCCTCTGTAAAGGGATCAATTAACTACCTATGAGATGGCGAAAGTGCATAGATAGCAGATGATACATAGGTACTTTGATTAAATAAATATATTAGATTAAAAAAAAAAGACTTTTTGTTCCTCCCATACAAAACACCAATTTCATATGTAAAGACCTAATATTATAGAGCAGTGATTCCCAAAGCGGTCGATATCGACCCCTGGGGGTCTACGGGATATTCGATGGGGGTCTACATCGACGTGGCATAAAAATAGGGGTCTACGAAAAATTTTACAAACCCGTGGCCACTCATCTATCAAATTATGTGTCTACCCCCCTCCCCCCGTCAACAGCATTATACGGACAAGATGAATTTTTGAAAATTGCGTGCCTACACCCCCCTTACCACAGTGCCTTACCCAGATTTAGGAGTACCTAAACATGGAGATAATTTGTATGAGTGCATAATATATAGGTACATAGTTCAAGTAAAAAGGATGACTGTGTGTGAAATGGAGTCCGCCCATTTAAAAAAAAAGGAAAAAATGTGACTTCACGAGGCTGGGTTGTTACTTGTTTGGCACTTTGGTTGCGGGTATTGGTTCTATCACCACCGTCCTGGCGCTGTTACCCATACGAAGTACAATATTACCTACTATTTTTATTACGATGGAGACAGATCTATAATCTAAGCTGCAAAGATATGTTAACATTTATGGCTCATATGAAATGCATGCCTACAGACAGGCACATGTAGGTTCGCGCCTACACATTGTGAGTGACATTTTGCATGTGTGCATACAGTTATATTAACAATACAAGACGTTAAAGCTGTCAAAGAAAAATAAAATCTCTATGATTATTCGCCACATAATTTTTATTTACTATGGGCGACGATCTGTGACGTCATTTAGGCAAAATAAATTTTGAATAATATACTAACTCTATTGCAAAAAAATGGTAGGTATGAAATATATAAGGGAAAGTTATTTTTATATGCAGTAAAAGCTTACAGTTGTCAGCCTGCTCACAAAACGTCAAAAAACAAATGAAAATGGAAATTCTTGTGAGCGAAATGAAAGTATGAAAAAATGCTTATTTCTGTACAAGTACGTATGCCAGTTATGAAAATAGACATTGTATATTTTGTCCGTTAGCGTTTGAGATGTCGGTCCCTAGTTACATAAATGTACACTCGATGGAAAGATACGTAATTGGAGTGTTATTTCGCAATATTCTCGAGACGTCGCAGATTCTCTGATTTTAACTGGTTAATGACAAAAGTGAACTGCGATGAGGTGAATTTGCTAGGAAGGTTACATTTTGCAATTTGGCTTAAGTAAAACAACATTAAATTACCTTGTTCAGTTAAAAAGTATGTACAAATAGGAAAAGTTGCTTCACAATGCTAAATACTGTAACTCTACTGATGTTCCGCTAGCCTCCGCGAAGTTACCTTCAAATCTTGTGCATGCCTCTTCACATCCATCATGACGATGATGATGATCAGTTGACTCTTGATGACATTGTCACTCCAAGAGCGCTTTAAAAGATCCGGGTTGGGCTTGAGATGTTTCTAGAAGTTGCTTCTATCTGCAGTTTCTCGAACCATAGGTGGCAGTTGGTCGCCCACGCTCACCAAACACTGTTGCAGACTTCCTTCACTGTTGTTTACCAATTTATATTTTAATATCCTATCTTTAGCGATGAAGTCTATAATTAAGTTGAAGATATATTCACGTTTCAGATTATTTTTTAATGCATGTTCACCTTAAGATATGACTAAGTTCACACTACACATGCCAAATGTGTATTTTATAAACAAAAACACAAATCTCAAATGCACATAAACCCTACAGTACCTACTTGCTGCCCTACCTTGGAACGGGGAGGACATTGGCAAATTGAACCAGTTTTTACAGTATGCGTGTTTAGCCTCATACCAACCTATTAGTCAAGGAAAAAAATAATAAAGTATTTTATTAAGTATGCAAAAAAACAGATAATAAATACAAAATAACATGTGAAATTTGAAAGCCTTAGTTGTCAACATTGATGCAGTTTTTATTTGATGTTATTATATTTCCAGAACGGGCCATGACACTAGAGAAATAGCCTTGCCATGATATCTGTGAGCGCCGCCACACAACAGAGATGTGCACTTTGCAAGGCTGGTCACTGCCAGCAAGCCAGGGGGAGGGAGAAGGGGAAGCAGGGGGCGGGGCCGGCATCCACCACTTGCCCAACGAGCTGCTGATCCTCATCTTCTCTCTGCTGGACCACGAGAGCATCCAGGCCGTCTCCCAGGTCTGCCTGCGCTGGCAGAGCCTCTCCCTGTCCTCCGCTGTGTGGGAGAACATGCGTCTCATCCTCTGCATGAACAATTACCTCAAGATCCGCGAGAACATCCTCCCCAAGGTGGCTCACAACCTTAAGCTGGTCAAGCTGCAGTACTTCAAGATGTACAAACAAATCCGAGTGCCTTTGACGACGCTGTGCCCTAACATAACCCACCTAGAGATATCCATTTCCCAAGTGGACAACTGCATCTTCGAAGATCTGAAAAATTGGCCGCAGTTGAAGTTTTTAAGCTTTAGGAATTCCTTGATAACGAAAGAGGATCCGGAAGCCGGGTATGTTTTCAGTTTGCCGTTTCGCCGCCTGCCCAAGTTGGAGACGTTGGTTTTGTCTAATTTTGCCTTGACCCCGTCTAGCTTAGAGGACATGTTAACCTGCCCCTACTTGAGTGATATCAACATTGAAAAGATGAAGAACATCCCGTGTAAGTTCCTGGAAAAGCTCATCACATCTAAAATGCATATCCTGCGACATTTTTGTATTTACGGTGACACTCTGACTGATGAAACAGTTAAACTCCTATCCGAGTGTACTAGTCTAGTGACTTTACACATCACGACTTGCAAGAGCCTGTTTGACTCTAGTTTGTTCCACCTGGCCCGCTTGAAGGGACTGAAATCCTTGAAGCTGCGGCACGGTTACTTTTCCACGAGTGCCTTATTGAGATTTTTTTCTACCACCATATTCCAAGAACTGACTCATCTGAGTTTGTCGCGGTGTTTTCACGTCACCTTGGAGGTTGCGCTCAAGATCAAGCTGAGCACTCCCAAGTTGGCCGAGCTGTCTTTCTACCAATGCCCTTTTGTTATGGATAAGCGCTTTGATAGATCCAACCTTGAAAAAATGTTCAATATTCCTTTGCTTTTGGATTGAGGTGCTGCGTCACCCTGAAGATTTCTGAAAAATGTAAATGGGTGTAAAAGTAAAAACATTACTTTTCAAATAACATTAAAAGCAGGTTAGTAGACCCTAAGAAAATGACAGTAGAGGGTGTGCGCATATCCAATGTTGTATAAAGATAAGACACCATTATTCTTTTATAATAATGGTATCTTGAAAAAGCAGCGGACAGCAAACAACTCTCCTTGTCTGTAAGCTTATTACTTCCTTTCAATCATATTATCTGTCTTTTTTTTAATTATGCATCAGTATTAAATAAGAGAAAAATGTGTTCTTTTAACATGGCAACATAAAAATATTCCAATTGACCCTGCACAAAGTTCCAAATTTGATTTTTCTTTCGGCAGGGTAGTCACAGGTCTTTGTGACTAGGGTCTTTAGCAACCAGTAATGAAATGTTAGTTTGCTTTCTCCTTAGCATAGACCGATTATGTTACAATTTTGTTGTCAACTAAGGGAAATTTGGAATTTTTTAACTCCACTAGGTTCAACTCGCCACATGCGACCCCTTCGGGGATAACGCGGCAAGAAGTTACACTATATGTGTAGCTTAGTTGCGTTGCGTTGCGTTACTATAGTTTATATTTTTACGCTCACTTATATTTTGTTTAAATCTTTGAATCATTTATTTTATTGTTTACTTTAGTGGCTAGCGTAAATGAAAGTATTTTTATACAAAGTTATTCATATAAAAGGAAGAAATGATTTTAGTGTTTACGATTGTCTCACGTAATTTGGAAGAAGAGACTGATTGAGTGTAATCTCCCTAAGTATTACTTACTAGTCAAGCTGCATAGAAATCCTTGTTTCTCTTACACCCTATTCATAAACAATGCTATGAAAGACTGTTAAATGAACACCGAGTATAAAATATTGTGTAAATACCCAACCATCGCATTAACTTAATAATTTATCCATGGAAGATATAAAAGCGCCTCTAGTGAGTGTTCTACTTTTTAAACATTCATTTTCTACAATGCTAAGATTTACCCTCTAGGAACAGTTTACAAAATTATTTTGGCTTGTTCAGAAACAGATTTGTGTTTGTGATGTTTTCAACGCTAGGTTCATAATTTTTATATAATGTGTTAATTTTATACAGTTTATTTTATATTTTTATTTTTGTTTTTTATAACTTTAGATTGATATGAGGCTGCAAAAATTGGTTCACTTTTGCCAATGTCATCCGTGTTTCAGGGAACAACAGAAAGAGTTGCAGGGTCTATGTTCATTTGAGATTTGGGTTATTATTTTGTAAGTACACATGTAGTACATATAAGCATGAACTTACATATCGCACGCTTAGGTAATAATAAAGAGAAATAACTCGAAAATTGGGAAAATCGAGATTTTGTAATAAAACGCAAGAACAATGTGAGAAGAATAGGTAGAATGCGACAGCCGTTCAATTTGGACGAATATGACCGAGATAAAACATCGGCCGCCTTTTTCATCCCATACAAGTTGTACTGGTTGTCTGAACTTCAAACGTGATTTCCCAACATTCTTGTTTTTCGAGTTATTGCTCTTTATTATAAACGTGCGATATGATGCTTGTGAGCGTGCATTAAATGTATATCTTAAATGTTAATACATCCTTACAACTCAGCTGATACAATTATTTACTGATGATTAGTAAACTCATGGTCTTATTTGTTCATCCTTTCCCTGAAACAGTGGTGGCATGGGCAAAAATGATAGTATGGGTGGTCAACCTCAAAGCTACCAATGAGTTAAATTACAAATAATGCGTTAAACTATTGTTCTGAGTATTGCGGAACAGAAGAAATCATTTGTTTATATTTCTTGTTACAATCTCTCTGAGCATTATTTGTGAATACGGGTGTAAATATCTCTATAATCTCAAGTACCTACCTATTTATTTCTATAATATTTTTATGTGTGTGCTAATTTTAAATTAAGATCTTATTTTTGTTTGAACAAGATATGCATAGAATTATCTTGGAATAGTCTATAAAGATGCATATCTTAAACTTGCCTGTACAAAATCAATAATTTTACCTCAAATCTCCAACAAAAACATATTTTACTACACATGTATTTTAATTATAAATAAAGATCTTCATAATATAATCCATTTTCATAAAAAAAATAAACCCCCTTATTATTTGTAAGGTTTTTATTTTTCATGTAGTTATTTAAGTCTCTTTTGCATACTAAAAAATAGGTAGGATCGTTTGACGGCGGGTGGTGTGCATAAATGTTATAAAAATTTTACAATAAGAATCTAACCAGGCAGGCTTAAAACTACCCTGGAATATGGTTTGACCTAAAAGAATTTCTCATCGTTTGGAAGTTTTGTTCTAAATTCCAATATACATTCATCTTTTTTTATCTTCCAACGTAACAAAATTGTCACACATCAGTCAACGTCCAGTTGGAAGAACTCCACGTACTCATCTCAGGATCCATGAGCTGATATGAAGTTTTTTATGAATCACATATAAAAATTACTAAAAATGAAAAATAAGAACTTACCAAAGCCTCCATGGCAATGAATTTATCAGTAATTAAAAAAATACAGATTTTTAGAAAATAGTTTCTTTTATTTAAAAAGATAAAAAAAAAAATGAATGCAACAAATTGTACAATAAGTATATTTTTTTAGTTTTCTTACAACCATTTTGTTGAAATGCTACAATTTTTTTATTCGTAAATAATTATTTTTGTGATGTAAAAACTTATACATACTTAAGCACTGGTAGAAAGCGGATTTTTATAAATAAATTACGTCATAATTAAATGAATGGTTCTAACGTGAATTCTACGACAGAGCAGGGATTGTTGAGTTCAAACTTAGCCAACACAGCAGGATGTAAGACTCCAATCTTGCCAATGGCTCGGCCTTTCAGGGTGATTTCGGCACATCTGCCCGGGAAGTACGCAGGGTCTGGAAAAATAATCAAACTAGATGTAGCGTTTTAATGCTACTGTTGCAGAAGTCCCGTTGAAAACACATATCAACGGTTAAAAGGAAGTATAAGCGACGTTTTGGTCAAAAATGAGTAATGAATGCTATCCTACTTTAAGAGTTTTCCGCTCTTTCTAATGCGCTAACTCCCATAGCTCTACGATGATTTTTTGTTGTTGTTTATGCCCAAGCAAACAACTGCATTTTCGAAGTATGGTTTTGGTGTAACCAACAAGATTTTGGCCTTTTTTGTCCTAAAGGCGCTTGTGACATAAAAAATCGTAAAACCACATTAATAGGAATGCCAATAAATGCCTTTTATTTTTTAATTTTAGGGCTGTTTTGATTTTACCGACATGATAAAAAAAAAAAATCAGCAATCTCAAACTTTAAACTGCTCTCCTGAACAATTTACTTGTTGTCGGTTTAATTTTTTATTTAGTTTTTTTGTTCCTTTTAACCGTCGATAAGTTTTTAGATTATTTATTTAGACAAAACGCACAAAAGCAGATGACAGATGGATGACTAACGGAAGTGAAGCATAGGCAAGTACCCCAAGTATAGAATGTTTATATAAACTTCCCTCGATCGCGTAAATTGAGAATGTATGGAATATATAAAGTGACTCATTGTGAGTGATCAACTTTCCTACATTTTTCTTATTTATGCTACCGAGGGGAGCTTACATAATGTTTTTTACTCGAGGTAATGAGAATGATTTTAAAAACTGATGTTGCTGAACAGTCAACTCACAGAAGTTTAAATAATAAAGTGAGAGGTGGGTATATGTAAAATATTTTGTCTAAATTGTGTGGCTGCAGGAAACCTCACACAATTTTTTCTCAATTTTATAATTTTTGACCTGCGGCACTCTTGATCGGGGATACAATATTTTGGCACCACATATCTTTTGAATGATATAAACGGGTTAATAAAAATAACATGAAGTATCACTTTTTTTTGTGCACAGCGGGTTTCCCTAGTGACAATGCACCTTCACAGCCATCAACACATTGGGAGGAACTCTATTGTTAGATTTTTAAATCATATTAAATTACACGTAAAAATTACTATGTTAGACTTATCTAAGAGTTTATATTTCGAGTCACAAGGTGTTGCGCCATGACATCAGTACGGCTTTTCGGTGCATGAAATAAGTCACGTCATTGTCCATGGGTGTAGTCGTCAGGCACATACAACCCGGAGCTTTCCAAAAGGGTGGGATAGTTTATTAAGCCGTTGATTATTCTTCTACTTATTCTTCCTGTTCCTTCATCATAGCACTTTGCACCATCAATACTGTGGCACAAAAGAGGGATGTTGTGCTTCTGCCAAACCACTGTCTCAGGTTCTTTAACCAAGATGTTCTTCTTCAACCTGTAGCTCGACTTCCCTCAATATTTCCCTGTATGATGAGATGCAGGAGTAAATACTTCTTGTTTCTCATAGTGTGGCCGAAATAAATCAGTTTTTGCTTTTTGATAAACATTAGGAGTTCAGCTCTGGTGTCGATACAGGAAGAATCTTGGCATTTGTGACTTGATCCATTCAGAATCCTTCAACATCCAATGGTAGACCCAAATTTCAAAGGCAGTGATTCTTTTCTCAAGGCGCTGTGTAAGTATCCGCCCTTCCATGCCCCAATTGGAAAGATGTAATTACTTACCATAGGCAGACATAACTGTAGTTTTAGGTTTCTGTTAGTGAACATTTTCATTGTTGATTATCTGCAGGTGGAGTTACCTTCAGCCTGCTGCAGATAGTAGCCACTGGTTTTGTTCCACGGCACGGCCAGCAGCCGCATGAAGTGGTCCAGGAGACCGTGGACGGCCTGGAAGGCGGCGCTGCGGGACAAGTGGACGGCACACAGGCGACGAGAGTTGCGAGCTCCAACCTCTGATGAAGGAGAAACAAATACATATAATTAGTTGTAGATACTAAGATAATTTCACCCTTTCATCTTTTTTGTCCTGACCAGTTTTCCATTATTTGTGGTTTACTATCCTTGTTGCACCAAACTTCAATCAGACAAAAATCAAAATTAAGTGTGATTTCTCCCTTCTAATCTAATCTAATCTAATCTAAGCTGCAAAGATATATATCATTTAAGATTTATATTAAATGCATTCCCACAAGCAGAATGGAAAATTTGGTTGAAAATTTGGTTGTATATACGTAAGTCCGCTGATGTACATCATATTTCCTGTTCAAATTCCATCCTATTTATTACATCATACCCACTTCCGAGAAATATTTAACCGAGGTCCTTACCAGAATCAAGCAATCAAATTTGATGTTTCAATCAAATATTGATTGGAGGTTGGTGCAACAGGCTCTAAATCCTAAATTATACAAAGTTATGAGGGTATCACTTTTCCCATGGTTTGTGATCTGAATGCCTTTATTCTTTTTTATAATTCAAGCCAAAGACTAACGTTAATCTAATCTAATCTAACGCCAACCATTATAGGAGTGTTTCCTTTTCTGATGGAGAAGTTTCCTAATTCTCAGCGAAGGCTGAGTTAGCATTGAGCATCAGAGCTGTTTGGTATGCTAAATTGTTGTCTTAGGGTGTAAGGTCTTGTTACAATCACTTGCCAGGCAACCGTCAACAAGCACTGTCAAACAAAAATTGATGTCTCTTATTTGACATATGTATGTTATCTTATGTCTCTTTTTTCATTGTAATGCAATAGGTATTGCATTCTGTAACACACACTATGGAAACTATGGGAAAAAACTCACACACATCAAACTGATGTCAGCTGAATTGCTAAAATTTAAAAAGTATTTTGTTGAAAGAAAAATATTTAATCATGCCCATTTATTTTAGGAGTTTGAAGGCCACAAAGTCATAACAGCGCCCTCCTTTGGCTGCCATCTAAATTCACTAATATCCGTGTAAACCTGTATGTCACGTAAATATTTAATATTAATCAATGTATTTACCTGCTTTAGTATCTTTGACAACCACATCACTGATTTCAAACAGTTTGATGGGCAGAGGCATCTTCTTATTGGCTGCCAGAGTCTTCAGCAGTCCGGGCAGTAAAATAGTTCTGGCAACTTGGAATTCCAGGGTCTTGGGATTGGAAATGTGCACAGCTGGTACAGAGTCAATTGAAACCCCCAATTTGGTAGAAATGTCATCTCGAGAGCACTGAAAACATATAAGACATGTAATTCAAACATCTGGATCAAAATCCAACAAAACAAAATACAATGTACCGATTATGAATAATCACTTCTTCGAATCTGTGGGTATGGATGTGAAGCCTGGAGACTGACTCAGAAACGCAGGTCATACAGAACAAAATGTTTTCTCCCATTCTTGGACTTGTACTTGAGGGTGACAGATGGCACATTCGTACCAATGCGGACCTGAGGTCCACATTCCAAAAGTCAAACGGCAGTGAAACAAAGTTTTTTTTATTGCACTACCTTATATTGCGATGATAATGAAAAAAACATTGTGTTCTAAAAATAGAAATATAATATTATTATGATGAATGGACACATATGTAAGCCAGGTAGGTACATAAATGTTGACGAGTAGGAAAGCTTTGTCATGTAAACAAATCTTTTTTTTTGTTATAAATGTGTGCTGTGAAAAAAAAATGAGAATTTTGTCTTTATACTCAGCAGTTTACTAGGTAAACTTATTTTTTTTTTAAATATTCACAAGCGGACATGAACGCTTTGACTTTATTGGTTCCTAGTTTCACCTAATTGGAGTATGTTAAACAATTTTGCAATCTTATTGCTGTATAATAACTAAAGAAAAATGAAAAAATATCCAATCGGTGCTGTGAGCGCGGATTCACGTTCTGACACCCTGGAGATAAAGACTTGTGAGCTGGAGAATCTCAAACTCAACTCAGCCGCCAACACTGCAGATCAACAACAATTTTATCTGTCTATATCAGTTCTTATAATGCAGATATCCTAACCAAGCAGAAAGTGAGAGCCTCCGTACAGCCCGCCTGTGCCGCTCCTGCCCTCAGCTGCTCAGATAACTTGTTCACGGGAAGCTGGTATGCGTCCCCGGAGCCAATAGCTGTCTTCTTACTGCCTTGGAGAATCTTGTTGTAGCTGAAATCAATAGATTATAATATGATACATGGTAATGGTAATAATACGACTTAGACAGCGTCAGGCGCTCTTTGAGCTTCATTATCGCGAGTCAGCGCCAATTTCTTCAGTCAGACCCACTTGGTGTAAGGTTAGATGAATCATTGCAATCGGTATTTGAAAAAGGTGGATGATTTTTTTACTCCAGCCAAGAGTATCTATAATCTAAGCTGCTAAAACATTTAAGATTAGTTTTACATGCATGCTCACAACCAGACATATGTAATTTCGAATTACATACGGCACAAGTGAAAACAAATCTCTAATGACCACAAACCCTGTAACTCTTGACGCCCTTTCCTGAAACAGGGGTGACATTAGCATAATGAACCATTTTTTATAGTATTGGTGGTTAGCCTCATATAAGCAATCAACCTATAAATCAAGGACCACCACATAATTCAAGGTGCGCCAACCTCTAATGGTGCTATTCTTAGACATTTTAGTCGTCCGTTGAGCCCACGCTTTGACAAACTAATGATTCCTGGGCTGGAAGTCTCATCACCACGGTAAGTCTTACCTACAGAATATTGGTAATATTTGTATGAAGACCTATCAATCCAAGATGGTCGCAAGTGAACAGGTGATTAATTTTCATACAAATATTTCCGATATTCGGTAGGTAAGAATAACCGTGGTGCAGCCCAGGCATCATTAGCTTGTCAAAGCGTGGGCTCAACGGACGAACAAAATGTCTAAGAATAGCATCATAAGTCTTCTAAGTTAAAGAACCCAACCTATAAGTCAAGGAATATTTTTTTTCATTTAAAAAAATAATTGGTGCCTAGTTTTACACAGCTCAATTAATGTATTGTATGAACTTACCCGTAAGAAATGGCAACATCTTCGTACACATCGCAGGCGTGGATGATGTCATGCCTGAAGGGAGGCACCTGCACTTGGAGAGTCTCATCACAGCACTGGGAGGGCAGGCACATCCTGGATAGCAAGCTGGCCAACGTGTCTCCAGACTCACTGCAACAAGTGTAATCAAGCATATGTACAAGATCCCTTACGGTGCTCTCTCATCTCTCAAGTTATCAACGCTTAATAAACAGTCCCACCCTGTTGTAATAATGATATAAAAGGATCCTTAATGGAAAAAATACAACTAAGAGAGATGTTTTCCGGGATCTGTTGCCATGGTCTATGGGAGCTGGAGCTTTCGGACGTTTTACCCATGTCTACAATGGGCTTTTTCAGCGTGGAGTATGATGATGAATATGATCTTGATGAAAATTGAAAACTCCAGCTCCCATAGACCACGGCAACAGATCCCGGAAAACATCTCTCCAGCATTATCAGCGGGCCGTGTAAGCCTAAAACTCTTATTCAAATACAACTTAAGCTGCAACTTTTTACAGAGTTGTCCCCAAAAAGATCGCATGTGGCGTGTATAACACATTTATTTTCACAGATAAGAGGGCCACCCTTACAGCAATTCATTCACTTGAAGTGGGGGTTTCCCAGCTCCGGAAGGGGCTTGATTTAATTTCCTGTCAAGGCTGAGTAAGCCTTGATGGTATTTTAATTTTGGTTTTGAAATAAAAACCAAAAGGGGAAATCATTTCTGACACCCTGAATTGAGCCCTAGCCCTCCAATATAGAACAGAAGCATTCTACCAACAGAGCTTTTATCCAAATGGCAAGAAAATATTTTGTACAGAATTAAAAACAAATTTTACAAACAGTGGTGCAAAGGCTTGTAAACATTTTATCAAAGTAGTATTTGAAGTTTCTTTTCTACCTATAAGAGCCATAAACGGAACTGTCAGCAAAAGTTGTTGTCGCTCGTGATTTAAGATTATAAATACATGAGATGACCTTGGTTTGTGCATAAGCAGATGGCACAGACGATACTGAGAAATCCATCTACACCACGGTTTCTAAAATATGCTTTTATTCTAAGCAAACAAATTTAAAATACATATATTTTAGTGTGCTTTATGTGAATGTCCAATAGATGTCATTGTAATGAGTGATTTAAGACTTGCGTGTGTGATTCGTTCCATTCATAAATAATATTAACAAAATGAAAATTTACCTAATTCCAATGTAGCCATTTGCCTTTGCGACATTGATGCTCTCCGTCCTGTATTTAAGTTCTGGGTACAGCTGACAGCTTCCATCAGGAGAGAAGACTTTACACCTCTGAACGGAATATTGATCGGAGCAGTACTTGGAGAACATACAAACTAATGTATCCAATACTACAATGGCCTGCAAAGACAAATCATTATTTAAGTATGATAGATGATAATGAAATTTTATCTAAACAATATGACATCATCATGAGCTCAACAGCCCTGGGGGAGCCTTGGCTGAATCCAGGATTCTCCTCCACTCTCGCCTGACAATATGACACTACAGCCCAAATTTCTCCTTAGGGTTCCAAATACTGTGCCCACAACTCCTCTTATTTCCTACAGTATCTTCCAGTTTGTCATCTGAAGAAGCTGCGTGGCATCTCCCCCAGCTCAATGGTCCACACCACAGCCTGAAACTCTCTTCCAGTCTTCTTACAGAAGTTTTTTTAAGGCAAGAATATTTGGCACAACAAGCTGATTAGCATGATAGATTTTTTTTTCAAAAGACAATCAGAGATGAAAGTGTTAAAAAGCTATGCAAAATGGAAGTGGATGTGACAGCACAGGTATGTCCCAAAGGATGTTATGATATGGTTTGGATATCTGAAAAGAATAAATGATGGAACACTTATACCTTAGTGAGGTCTGTGGCCGTGCATTCAATGAACACATTCTTGGTGTCAAGAGTGATCTTGGAGTGATCTCCATTGATGATTGGGGGCAGAGACAGCACCACATCATTCCTGTCCTTGATGACTGGGTATACGGGACTGTCGCGGATGATACCAAGGTACTGCTTCAGCTGAGCGTGGGTCTGGAAAATATGCACTCATCAGACATGAAACACAATTATTGGAAATGGTTAGACCCAACAGATGCTTCATCAGACTTCACTAGTTTGATTCCTAGACTAAAGTAAGTAAGCAAAACTATTTTAAGCCGTCCAACATCAATAGAACATAACTGTTTACATAGTGTCATAATTTAAAAAACGCCTTTTTACTTTGATTTTATGTTGACATCAAATATCAAATCCAACTTACTGAGTAGAAGTCCATGAGTTGGACAGCAGTCATCTCCTTGTCCTGGTTGAGAGGTTTGAACTTGATTTGGCTGGGCGGCAGGGCATCGTACACAAAGGGACCTTTAATGGTGTCCAAGTCATGAGTACCAATGGCTACTAGAGTGCGCTTGCGGCAGATATTCTGGTGAAGTTTATCCTGAAAGGAATATGCCGATAATTAAATCACTTTCTATGATGTGGGTTTGCAAATAAAGGGCCTTTTCAGACACAAAATATTGTACCGGATTATCTATGGACTGCCGGACAAATGTGTGAAAGCTTTAATACATCTCTATACACTTCTAAATTTCAATCAAGCGCCAAATACAAAAACAAAAACATATACAAACTAGGTAGAATGGTGGCAGAATGCGTCTAGTGAAGATTGGCTGTAATTGCCTTACCTTTGAGTTAGGTACTATTAAAAAAAAGCACAAAAAAACATCCATTTAACTTTGGCTGACATCAAATTACTAAAGGAAACTTTTTTGAAGCTTTGGAATTCTAGGAATAATTTGATAAATCACAGACGTTTAGTGGGTTTCGTGTCTATATATTTATTCTACCTGAATGTACAGGATAGTCACTTGGGAGGAAAGAGAGCGGGATGCAGTGGGAGCAGGATGAAGTGGGGAGGGATGTGGTGTCAGAGAACCAGTGGAGTTGGAGGCATAGCAGAAGTTAAACTGACCTGCAGATCTATGAAGCTGTTGTAAGTGTC
The DNA here is from genome assembly GCA_951799405.1 of Agapetus fuscipes. Lineage (NCBI taxonomy): Eukaryota > Metazoa > Arthropoda > Insecta > Trichoptera > Glossosomatidae > Agapetus > Agapetus fuscipes. Next base: position 9,400,517 of record OX637362.1, read on the forward strand.
AGGCGTGAAGGTGATATTCCTCAATACCGCAGCAACAGCAAATGGCCTTATAAGAGATGTGGAGGGGGTCAGATGCAGAGAGTGCACATCTTCAGGGCTCTTAATCTTATATGTAGGAGGGGAAATCCTGAAAAATAAATCATCCAACTTTAATAACGCTAATGGTAGTTAAAGATGCCCAGAAGTATTCAGAATAAATAAACATAACACCTATGTGGGGTATTCAAATCCGATAAATAGAATGATGAGATCTTACAATGATTTGTATAACAGGGTAGGCGGTGATCTCGATTTCGCTTGAATGGTCTGCAAATGTTCAGAAAACTGATGAAAAGTGAAGTTAGGGGGGTTAATAACTTTTCAACTGGCTTCCCTTCTGTTGAATGTCGCCCTTCCCCGCTGGGGAGCCTCACCTGCCCTGGAAGACCAGCAGCCCGGTGACCAGTCCCTCCAGGCAGAGGAGATCATATCTGTTGGCAGGGATGTCTATGCGGTACAGCACTTCCTCGGATCCACCTTCTGCAGCCACGGCACCTTGCTCCTTGGCCACCATCTGCTTTTCATTGGTCTGAAAGAGAAACAAAACAACAATGAAAATTGACTATTCCATTTGAGTACATTTGCCAAAAAAGACAGGCTAACTTAAGTTCATTTTTAATATTTTTTAGAATCAAATTCTCCAATGAAACACTGTTTTTTATACCAATTATTAATTTATTTAAATTAATATTTACAAGCCTTTTCGATTTATACCATCGTCAGGTGCAATAAAATGATGATGTAAATTGAAAACGTTTGTAAATACTAATTTAAATAAATTAATAATTGGTGGAAATAAGCCGTGTTTCATTGGAATTTGATTCTAAAAAATATCAAAAATTAATATGAATTTTCAGTGTTAATACACAAACAATACAAAATATAACTACTTAAAGTTGCAGCAATATATTACATTTAATATTCATAATAAATGCATTCTCACAAGCGGGCATCTATAAGTTTGCTCTTACACATCGCACGCTTAATATTAAAGAGCAATAACTCAAAAATTAGGAAAATCGAGATTTTGTAATAAAACGCAAGAACAATGCGAGAAGAATAGGTAGAATGCGACAGCCGTTCAATTTGGACGAATATGACCAAGATAAAACATCGGTCACCTTTTTCATCCCATACAAGTTGTACTGGTTGTCTGAACTTCAAACGTAATTTCCCAACATTCTTCTTTTTTGAGTTATTTCTCTTTATGATTAAGCGTGCGACATGCTGCATATGAATTTACAACAAAAAACCCTTTCAAATGAACATAAACTCTGAAACTCTTGCCGACCTTCCCTGAAACAGGAATGACATTGTCAAAGTGAACCTTTTTTTATAGTATGGGTGGCCAGTTTCATCCCAACCTACAAGTCAAGGAACTCTTTAAAACAAGCAAAGGCAGGCAATTGATAGGTCTACCTAATGGCCAGGTTTTTATAAAGAAGGAATAATAATTCAGGCTAAAAGTTATTACACTTCCATAGCCCTCGAAATTGTCTGCCCACAGTATCCTGGAACGTCGGGGTGGTCTAACACCGACATTTCTGATTAGCCTGGAGTCCTCTGCACGTACTTTATATCCAGCCTTCATACGTACTCTGCCAATTTACAATTGCTCTGTCCGCTCGACCAAATCATCGACATGTTGACTATTATCTCAAAATTAACCCGAACCGTATTGGAGCTCTTGAAAATAGGGTTTTATCAATTAATAAAAATAAATTCAACAAACATACCACTTCATCGAGCTCCAAGCCGAATTCAAAGCACAGATTCTGGAACTCATCGTCGGCTGAAAGTTATAAGGTTAGCTTTAAATATGCTGATGAAATACTACATGTGTTTACAAGAATCGTATGATTATCCACTCACTGTACGTCTTTCCTAGGGCTTTGAATAAGAGATCTCTCTTCACACCAATAGTCGGCATGGTTATTTTATAAATTAAATGAAAATTTGTAAAAGCAGCTCGGATGACGTACGCACACGAGTGAATTTTGAATTATTTTTGACAGCTCCAGCTCAGATTAAACTTCTTCATCTTTTACTTTGTTTATAGCTGTTAGCTGTACTGTAGACAGTGACATGTCATGCTTTTAGCCTCATAGGGAGTTTTATGATAAATCATAAAACTTCTTGAATTTTATTTTTACTTGCTTTTTTTACAAAGTTATTCATGTTCAAAAAATTAAGTTTGAATTTACGCGCCAAAACGCTCCTTGGATTGAATTTTCGGCTGTGACGTCATTTTCTTTGACTTTTTATAGCCATCGCAATACCAGCAGCGTTGTCGATATAAGAAAATGACGTCACGGGGGCTACAAATTTCGTTGACGGATCGCACATCCGTTAACCGGTCAAAATTTTCAAATTTCAAATTTAAAATTATATAAATTTATTTTGGACTTGAAATTAGGCCCTTGTTTATATTGTTACGTTTTTCCTGAGGGTTCTTTTAATTAAAACACAAGTTCAACACAAGTTAGCCATACAGTTTATTTACACAGACTTTCTTACAATAGATTTATTTTAACAGACTTATTTTAACAGATTTATTTTAACACACTTATTTATTTCGTACAGATTACAGTTATCTTACACCATATTGGTCGCCCTAGTAACTAGATACTCCTCTGTGTGAGTGCTTTGAAAGACTAACTCGCTCCAGCCGATTGTCACCCTTCTTATAGCGGAACCTAGGGGCCATTCCAGCAGGCCCTAGAAAGATCCACCACCACACTTGTTTAGACGATTCTGGACATATTTATTTCTTGAGAGTCCATTTCCTACCTACATACACACTTTACAACTACAATCGTCTGGGCCAGAACATTCTCTCAAAACACACGTACACCAATAAGCATCTACCAGTGTATTTCGTTACAATATGCTTATCGTAATCTAACAAAATTATACACTTTTTACCAAATTCCTCACTATTGCAAATACCCTATTATAAAGTAGAAAATTTGTTTTCCTTGGGTTTGTTTAGGCGGTATATTTAAATTATAAAAGAAATATCACGATTATTTTTTCTTGTTACAGGAATCTAGCTGAATTTAGCTTTTCTTGTTACAGCAATCTGTGATCAAACGTTTTGCTGAATAAGAAAAAAAACAAAATTAAATGGCTCTATTATACACGATTCTGTATTTGAATTTTACAAATGAAGACTCCAAAGATGACCATACGTGAATTGACATTGAAAAAAATGTGGCAACACCCGGCCGGGTTGCTAGGGAAAAGGCAAACGAATATTTTGTTATTTATAATACAGGCATACAAGACTGATGTTTACTCGCCGAGCAAATAATTCCAAATCAAAAAAAAAACTGACCTCGATGATAAATTAGCAAAAATCACTTTCATATTTTTTCTTTGGGTGTCCTTGAAAGGCTGAAAAAAAAACATCATAAATGTCTTTGAGGGAACAATTTTTTTTTTGAGAAATCATAAACAAAATTTTAAAGTAACTTTTAAAATACATTTTCCAAAGATAAAAAAAAGATAAGTCCGGTCGATGGCTTAGTTGGTAGAGTGCTTGCATTCTATGCTGAGAGCTCGGGTTCGAATCCTACCGAGGTTGTCAAAAACGATTTCCCATTTCGGTGTTTATTTCAAAAACCCAAAATAAAATACCCGCAAGGTTTACTCAGCCTTCACAAGAAATGAGTACCAGCCCCTTCGGGTGCTGAGAAGCCCCCATTTCAACTGAAGTGGTTGGCGCAAGGCCGGCCCCCTTACCTGTAAAAATAAATAGGTTCCACTCGCCACATGCGAAATCCTTCGGGGATAACGCGGCAAGTTGTTAAACTATATGTGCAGCTTAGTTAAGTAGCTCTCGCGTTGCGTTGCGTGAGATAAAATGGACTCCGCACGACCGGCTTGCTAAGGAAACGGCAAATAAATATTTTGCTATCGGTTCCTACGGACTGCAGTCCCATACAAGTGTGAAATTACCCGCCGTATTATTATACCTCAATGATTTTTGGTGTCATGGAATGCAAGTTTTCTTCGCACGCCCTAACATGGAGTTCTATTTACGTAGCAACTAAAAAGGGCAGCTGGTGGTGATGTAGAATAAATAATATTTATATTTCCATCAACCGCCAGTGGAGAATGTAAATAAGCTCACTGAGAGATATGAAAAATCAATTCTTTTCAACAGGATCCAAGAGCCTAACTGATCTAATCTAATCTAATCTAAGCTGCAAAGATATATATCATTTAAGATTTATATTAAAAGCATTCCCACAAGCAGATATGTATAATTTCGCGCTAACACATGCCGCATGTGGATCTACAATATAAAAACCCAATCTCAAATGAACATAAGCCTTGCAACTCTTGCCGTCCTTCCCTGAAACAGGGGTGACATTGGCAAAGTGAACCAATTTTTTACAGTATGGGTGGTCAGCCGCATAACAACCTATAAGTCAAGGAACATACATGACAAATTACATTTTTAAAATCAATAAACAACAATATACCTATACATTGACATAAAAAACTAAATCACAAAACCAATTTTACTTCAACAAACCCCAGCCGCCAACATCACAGATCAACCGCCATTTCTTTCTATCCTTACATACTTCTTTCATTTCCTCCAGAGTCATAACCTTCTGATGATTGTAAGAATTATAATAAGCAACGAATGTAGATCATTATAGGTATAATATAATATAATATGTCCGTGAATAGGTCGGTGTACTATGTTTTTACTATTTTTAATAAAAAATCGAGGAAAATATGCAAGATATTGCTTTTCTTTTTTAAAACCTTAGTAGCTACCTTATCGTGAAGGTCAGAGGATCGCAAACTTTTTTGCCGTGCCCCTTTTGATAATAAAAAAAATATTTTCTGATCCGATTGTCCTTTAAAAAAAATATTATACCTAAACTTAAGGGTAGTTTATAGATTGTTTGCGACTAAGGTGAAGGCATGTCAAACACAGTCATTTTTTTACATTTTAAAATCGTTTCTATCCCCCCTATCCCCGAAAAAGATTTATTTGATGGAAATTTTTGGTGTTCGGTCTTTGCGGCCTTCAACTACAAAGTAGATGAGCCGCAATATCGATGAGTTTGATATGCTTGCTTTTTTCTATAAAGATAGTTTTTTATATTTAAATGTAATTTATTATTCATATTCCTTGACTTATAGGTTGGTATGAGGCTGACCAACCATACTGTAAAAAATGGTTCACTTTGCCAATGTCCCCCCTGTTTCAGGGAAGGTCGGCAAAAGTTGTGGGGCTTATGTTCATTTGAGGTTTGGATTTTATTTGTAAGTACGCATTCAGCATTTGTAAGCGCGAACTACACGTGTTGGTTTGTGGGCATGCATCTGAGAGCTTTAAATGAATATATCCTTGCAACTTAGATTATATATTATAGATTATATTATAGTTCTATACTTACAGGGGAGATGACGTGAACTTAATTTTTGCATTTTAATTTTGCCTATGATAATATTTATTCTTAAAAAGTGACGACATCGTCAATTCTCTAACACTACGTTTTAAGTATTTACACCTACACAAGATGACGTCATATTCGTTTATTACCTAAGCAGTGTTGTAACCGCGATGCATATTTTAATGTGCAGAAGTAGGTACATGGGCGGATTGTGCAGTCTGACACTAGTTGCAACTCCGCTCACCGACTGCAACGGCCTTTTAACTGGTGTACCAAGATGACACCAAGGCTATCCTGTTATAGGGGTCAAAAATAACTAAATACCTACATACATAAGTTGATAAATTAATTATTATCATTAATAAAATTAAAACGATTATTATGGTGAACTCAGATGAAATTCTTATCCATAAGGTTTTCTTTTCTTTTTTGGACACTGGAAATCATCGAAGCAATTTTGGGTTGGTTGGCAAATGCTCTGAAAAAGGCATTGAGAGTAGATAGAAGATGAAATAATGAAACTTGTCCTGAAAGTTTAAGGGTGCTTATTTTACGTATCCCCTGATATATATATATTTTTTTTTCAGTTTTTGCAGTATTTAATACCTTTACATTTATAGGTAAATAAGTATCAAAGTATTTTGATTTCTACATGACTTATAAGTTAACAAACCATAATAATTTATTCACATTATTAATGACATGAATTTTAGCTTAAAACAACTTAAAAATTAAACCCGTTTCAATTCAATACAGCCGCGCCTCTCTTCAAGCTTCTCACACAAGTAGATAAAGTACATTGAACTAGTATTACTAAATGCATCCTTCCTTCCACTCTTGTTTTCCAAACATAGATGCATGAGTACCTACTTACCTACAAAAACATGCAATGAAGTTACAACGTGAAGCAAATTGAAAGCAAAGCGACAAAAAAACGAAAATGAATTTAAATTTGACTTCTTATATTAACGGAGATGGCGTGATCGTGGCCTTAAAACATAATTATTTGCTGTTTTAATCTTTTAACCAGAATTCTTGTGGATGTGTATTTTTTATCATGCGTGACACGCGTTTGTTGTTATAGGAGAGTGTAGGTGTGTAGGTGCGCGCATACACCCACACCACTTCACTTTATTGTGACTTGTGAGTAGCATTGGCTATCACTGCTCCACTGAGCTATGGTGAACCTTTTCATTTCCCTGAAAATGAACTCGGCAATATTTTTTATTTAAACTTTTTTTCTCGGTGGGCAAACGTCATACTTGTATGGGGTTATAGTCCTTAGCAACTAATAAAAAATGGGCGAAATAGATAAAATTGTGCGATTGATTTGACAATATCATGAAGACAGTATTCACAAACAATGCTAGGAGAACTGAAAATGAAATTTAGTGCAATAATCGAATCTTGCAATACAGCTGCTATTGGAATGATTTAAAAAAAATGTATAGAACAAAAGGCGGCAATCTAGGTTTTTCCCGAAAATGATACAAATAGGAGGAAATGGTGTAAAAATGATTTCCGTGTATCCAAATATTTAACTCTTTTTCGGAAAAAATCCCAGATTACCGCCTTTGGTTCTGTAAGACTCAAATGAAAGAAGATGTATAGAATGTATAGCCAAGACGTGTATAGTGTATACGTTGCTCGATTGGTTTGTTAGTTCGAGCCAGACGGTGTTTTTATGTTTTCTTCAAACACAGGTATTAGCTTCGCCATCTTTCCAGTTTGACAAATTTTGTTTAGCGGTAAGCTATATTCAACCTACACAATTAATTAGAAACTACTTCTCCCAAAGAAAAAAAGCCCTTCACAGTTAACAAAATTTCAGTAGTTGGTGTAAGACAAGTTCGATTGCTCGTGAATTTTCAGACATTACATGACATGCCAATAAGGTATACTAAAACGTTCAGTATGCCTTATATAATTCGTTACTACATATTTAGCTCTTATCGCAAGCCATACGTTTCCCTTCACTGACATAGCGCCAAGTGGAGTCGAGACGCGCCCGAGCTAAAAGTTGACTCCCAACAAAACTATCCAGTAACCGCAGTCTCCTATAACCCGCGCCCAGGAACGCTCCATGCAACAAGTTCAGTTCCAATATCATCGCCTTGTTTAGTGAAATACTTCCCGTTTTAACTCAAACGTGTAAAAAATAAAGTAAGTTAAAAGTTACTCTAATTTACAACACCATTCAAACTTTCCCACCCCTGCACCTGTCAAACTCATCTCAAATTTGGAATATATTTGTACCTACTTTCTACAACATGAAAGTTGGATTTTAAAATGATTTTGAATTTAGAATAATAAACAAAGTGTGTAGGTAGGTAGGATGCGGTTTGAATTCCGAACAGAGGGGAAGCTGGGCTTGTAGTTAATGTTTATTTATGAGTTTCAACATTCCACACTTCTACGTAAACAACTGAAATATTATAATTCAAAATTTTAAACAATTATTTCTCGATGTAATATTTTTAATATTTAGTACTGATTTAGGATTAGTGCTCAAATCCCACTAAGGGTGTCGGATATTGTTTGTTTTTAACTAATATCACATGGCCGGGAAGGTTTACACAGTCTTCACAAAAATATAAAAGTCACTCTCGGGAGTAGAGAAACAGACCTCGGAAATGTGAAAAGAATTGACAAATTATATTTACAAAGGAAATGTAAAAGGGAAGACGGAGAAAAACATAGTTTGATCAGATTGATAACATTATAAAAAAGGGGTACAGGTACAGAGATAATATAAAAAAGGATCGGATGTGAATGAATCGAGAGTAGGTAGTAACCTGGCCACTCCTAGCGTAATTGCAACAGAGTTGCACTAATGTTATTGCGCTTTTTTATTCGATTTTACCTGTCAGATTCTAATAAGAAAATAAAATGTAGGTAACGATCTTCAGAAAAAAATATGAATATTTAATAAATTGCAATTAAATGATACTTATCAAATTAAAATAAATATTAATAAGTGTATCTTTCCCCAGAGTTGACTTTACGAGTCTACAATGTCGTCATTCACACCATTTTTAATCATTATCAGCTCATTGGTACGACCTGTTGATTAGATTACGGAATATGATATACCTAGGGGAGACCGCGGTTGAACGTCACATTTTTCATTTTCAATTTTTATCGCACTTGTTATTAGTTTGAAAGAGATTTTAACATATAAATGAATACGGTGCTTATTCCAGTTTTATGGAAAATAAAATATTTTTGTGTAACCTCATCAGTTCATGCGATATTTTAATTAAAATGAAAAGTGTAACTTCCTAACTAAAAGTTCAACTTCTCTTATCCATAGCTTACATCTCCACTGCAGCAGCTGTAACCCGAGTATAAAACATTTATCAACTCCCCTCGATCGGGTAAACGAAAATGTATGAAATATACAAAGCTACTCCCAGTGAGTGAGTTAGTTCTCACACTTTTTGTTTCATGGGAGTTAATTAATGTACTGGTGAAATGAACCCTCAGCCTGATTTTATCCTGTGATGCTGTGGCATTGCTATGATACGAGTAGCTCTTAAAAAGAGGCTATGTGCCCCAAAGACCACATTAAAAAAGAGTAATAAAAGAATTTCAAATCAATGTGTTAATGCCTATGTAGTTACATACAAAATTATATATTATGACGGTATTGAGTCGCTTAGATCTAAAATCGGTAATTTAGCTTTTTTAGAACATGAGTAATATCTAGAAAGACAGAATCATTCTGTCATGATTTTCATATATCTATCTCATTTTCTTAAAAAATCCTGGATTACCGCTTTTGAGCCTATACGACTCCAATTTAAAATTACCTACCAATACATAGCCTTGTAAAATTTCAATAAACTTACTTATGAAGAGATTCATATGAAACAAATGAGCACAAAATACTTTAAATGCCTGAACCATACCTAGTCTCCCCTATCTACCTAACTATTTATTAGGTACTAAGTGACATCATAATTATTATTCAACTGCTAAAGAATTTACTCGCAGACCAAACTTATCACGAGTTGTGCAATAATAATACCGTGTTATACATCTAACCTAGACATATCTAATATTGTACTAAATATTATGCCATATATTCATTTAGGTATAAAAATTTGTTATTATCCATAATCATGGTCAATAGCAACTAGCAAGTGATATTGTGACAAAATATACGCCATTTACGTAAAGTAGAAGTATGGGGTCGGAATTGAGTTGATAATTTTATTTTTTCTCTGTGGGAAAATGTTAGGTTCATTGGTTAGGTTTATGTGACTAGGATCCTTAGCAACCAATAACATAATTTTAGTCAGCTTTTTCCCTAGCAACCTGGTTGACGTCACATTTTATTTTGGAGATATTTTTTGCGTTAATAGCCCTACATTTTCGTATTTTGTTGTTGCTCCTAGCTTATAGTTATTAACACCTAGGACACAAGTAAAAGGCTTTATCGATGGTTCCTAAGCTATATCGACCTAAGCCTTAGTTGGTAGAATGCTTGCGTTCCGTCTTCCATGCCAGGGGCTTATAGAGATTGATCCCTACCAGGAGTTTATGATTAGTGTTTATTTCAAAATCTCAATACTGGCAAGGTAAGTTTATTCCTTGACTTATACGTTAGTATGAGGCTGACTAGTGACTACTCATATTGTAAAAAATAAGCCACTTTGACAGTGTCACCCCTGTTTCAGGGAAGGTCAGCAAAAGTTGCAGGGCTTATGTTCTTTTGAGATTTAGATTTTAATTTTGTAACTACAGTTTTTTTGTTTAAGCTGTACCTAAGTGTCTGCTTGTGGGCATGCATTTCTTATGAATCGTAAATGTTCATATATCTTTGCAACTTACATAATAGATTGTAGATTACTAGTATAGTAGCCCTCTAGGGCGTTGGGAAACCCCCACTTCAGGGGAAGTGGTTGGCGTAATGTTGGCACCTTACGTGTGAAAATAAATATGTTCCAAATGCAACATGCACATTACAATCTGGTAAGAAGTTGCACTAAAAGTGTAGCTTAGTTGTGTTTGCGTTTGATGAGTAATCCTTAAATAAAGAAAAAAATGTATAAAATTTTAAATCCAAATCTATTTGCTGAGTGCTGTTATTCTATGAATCACACCTCAAGGGCCTCTGCCAGTATTTGAGTTGCTACAGAGCTCTAACTTGAGGATGACTTAACTTGCTCTATGGATAGATGAACATTTATAACTAAGAGTAAGTAAAAAAATGTATGACAACTGAATCTCTCTCTAGGAGTGCCGTCATATACTCCATACATGTTTGATTGACACAATTAAGATGAGTTTACACAATGCTTATATTCAGGCCACTGGTCTCGATAATTGCATATAATTTTTTATCCTTGGAAAAACATTACTGTTTTTCTTTTCCTGTCTTTTCTATTCTTTTAATTTTTGTTTTCCTAACTTTGCCAGGGATCCAAATCATATACCTTCTGATATCAATACAGAGTCAATGACCACTAGACTTCTACTAGGTATCTACGAGTATAGTAGAATGTAATATTAAATTTGAGTACCAGCTCACAAAAGTAATGTCTGCTGCCTAGAAAATAGAATCAGGGAATCCAAGAATAGTTTATTGGGGAAACTATTTTGTGTGGTGATAACACAGCACTATTCTCTGCCTCAGACATTCACAGTTTCAACTTTGATATCCATATAATATATGTATATATCCATATAATATATGTATATATCCATATAATATATGTATATATCCATATAATATATGTATATATCCATATAATATATGTATATATCCATATAATATATGTATATCAAAGTTGAAACTGTGAATGTCTGAGGCAGAGAATAGCTTATTTTTCTCAAAATCATCGCGTAAGGAGTTGACGGCGTTTGCATTTATACGGCTCATATGATATAATACAAATGTATTACATCTTCTTCCTAGAATCTTTCAAAGTTGTAAAAACAATCAATAGCTAGTTGTTTGATAAAAAATTAAACTGATCATCTGAAAAACATCTAGTAATAGTCGTTGATAGCTCAGATGGAAGACTGCTAATGTTCAAAGTCTGTGGGCTATTTTATTTGATTATCTCAAACCCAATATATAACACCGGCAAGCTTACTTAACCTTCATAAGAAAGGAGAACTGGGAAACTCCCACTTAAGGTAAAGTGATTGGTGATAGTCCGGCCCTCTTACCTGTGGAAATAAATATGTTCCTCATGCTACATGTGATCCTTTACCGCCCTGTTCCCGAAGGAATAGCATGTGGCATGTGAAACCATTTTTTTTGCAGGTAAGGGTTTTACACCAACCACTTTGGTTCTCATTTCTTGTGAAGCTTGGGTTAACTGGTATTTTTATTTTAGGTTTGCAATAAATGTCGAAACAGAATATACTTTCTGAGACTCTTTGTGGGGATAGATACCTAGCCGTCTGGTATTTAACACAAGCATTCTTACAACTAAGCTCTCGACCGGACCAATATAGTATAAGGATGTTTTTTTTTTTTTTTTTTTTTTTTATTTAAACAAGAATACAACAGCATTGAATATAATTTTGTATACATATATAAGATATTTTTTACAATTCATGTCGCCTATTACTGTATTCTACAAATTAATATTTTAAATTACAAATCATGCCAGGTAAATAAATAAAAAGTAAAGAAAAACAAAAAGAAGCAGCATCCAAAACCAAAAAAAAAAGAAATACACAAATCAAAACAGAATAAAAATAAAAATAAAAAATAAATAATTAAAAAATAAAAAAAAATAAAAAATAAATAATAATAATAAATAAATAAGAAATTTTTCATGTTGACACACATATATAGTAAGTACTTAATTAATAGGCAAGGAAGTAGTATTTCAGTCCAACATGAAGCTCATTAAACTCCTCTAACACATGTTTCTCAGAAGAAACAAGCCGCACTGACTTATTTTCAGAACACCATATTACATTTTAGAGGGAAACATCAATGAACAAGTATGCTTGGAATTTACTATGACATTTCAGAACCATATGAATTGAAAGATCAAAGAAGTATGTGAGAACAGAAAAAATGGCATTTCATCTGCAATGTTGGTAGTTAGGGCTTTTAATGTAAATTTAAGTCTAATTTTAAAATCAAAACATGATTTTTTAAACTATACTTTTTGTTTAACTGTTAATTTTAACTTTTATTTTAAGTTAGCTTCTAATTTTCTTTTTCAATGGCACTATAGCCCAATTGAAGCCTTGACCTCCTTCAACCTCTGAGTTGCAGGGTGTATGTCCATTTTAGATTTGGTTTTTATGTTGCAGGTTCACATGAGGCATGTGCAAGCGCGAACTTGTACGTGTCTGGTTGTGAGAATGCATGCAAGTGAATCTCCAATGTAACATATCTTTGCAACTTAGATTAGATTAGTTGAAGTTTGGTCAAAGCACCTACTTTTTTAATCAACCATTCAATTACTCTCATTTTGATGTTTCAGATTTGCTGTAGTCAGAGTAAGAAGAATAAAGAAGAAGATGGGCAACATCATATACTCGCTGATCTGGCTGATCCTGCTGATCTTTGTCACCTTCTGGCTGGCGTTTATCTGTGCAGGAATTTACATCTTCATCCTGCCTCTCACAGTGTGCTTTGATTTTCTACAGGTAAATGAAAGCAATGTGTTTTTATATCTTTTGGTTATGTCTAATTGAAAAAAAAGTTTCTCGGAAATACTTGGAAGTATTTAATGATAAATTCATGACCTTTCATAATCAATACCATTTGAGAGTGTACAAGAACTGATGTCTGTGTTTCTTATCACTTATTTTATAAAGAACCTATCCCTTATGGAATATTTCCCGCTAGAGATTTAATATTTTACAATCTCAACCTTAGAAAAAGGTTATCATTTTGGGAGATTGATTATTTTATACCTAGTATATAGATTAACCTACAAGCTATAAGTCTTAGATTTTCTGATGAAGGAATGAAGCTTTTGACAGGCAAAAGTCACAAGCCCGTGTTAGTGTTACTAGGGTCTTTAGCCACCAATAACAAAACATTGGTTAGACTTTTCTCTAGTAGGCCATGTGACTTCACAATTTTTTTGTTAATGAAAATGGACTCAGCAAAAATTTGAATTAAGATTTTTTTTCTCAATGGAAATGTCACACTTGTATGAGACTACTGGTCTTAGCAACCAGTACCAAAATATTTGTTTGCGTTTTCCCTAGCATCCCAGCTGGGCGACGTCGCAATTTTGTCTATCTCAATTCATGTGCGAAATACATTAATGAATTATTCCACTTCATTGCTTTAATTGTTTTTTCCAGCCTGTCACGGACTTATTACTGCAAGGCATCCAGTCCCCCTTCTTCTGCTCTAAAGCCATGATGGAGGGGCGTCCTCTCATGTAGCCATGTGCCAGAAATCTATAAGTTAATTCATTTTGTTCATCAGCCCAGATCTCCTTCAACACACAACAAAGTTTCAGTACAAATTAGTCATGTAAAATGTACAAACATCATAAGAACGAGCGCAGCAATAAAAAAATAACTTTTAAATGCCACATTTTTATAAATATCTGATGTACAAAAGTTTTGTGGAATTCCTAGTCATAAAAGATGGCCTAGTCTTTTATTGTATAAACAGTGCTCAGGGTATAAAACTGTCTTTTTTTGCTACTAATGCAGATAACCTAAAAATATATGGAAACAGAAATACTTGTTAAACTGAACATAGAACTGATCAGTTGATAGAGGAGCTGTTGTTAGGGCCTACACACTGCTAATTTTTATGTGCATTACTTTGTTTTTTTCCAACAAAACACTTCTTAAACTTCAACAATTTAGCTAAGTTTACGTTAAACTGCCAATAGTGATGTTTTACAAGATGGCAGCGTTAGTTCCGATTCTCACCACTTCCAGTTTAAGCTGTAGAGGTCTCTAACAAGGTTTCTTCTTCTTTTGTACTGTCATTTATAAGAGACATTGGCAATCATTATGACAATTTTCACACTTGATGCTTCAGCTCTAAATTAAAATTTAGGGTATTTGTAAAACTGTTGTCATAGGTTCTTTGGCCATTCAGCCACAATATACTTTAGCTTTTACCACCAGTCTTTCAATTAGGATAACGAGCTTCCATGAAAATATAATCATTTGGATTTTGTATGCAAGCACGTATTGAATATTCAATGACAAGGGAAGTTGGATTAGATAGAAAATCTATTATTTGGGGTACAGAAAATTGAAGTGACAAGTAAGATATCTTGTCCATTTTTAGTATTGACTTTTTGACTAATTTTTGTTCTAAGCTTTTGGACATCAGAAAGAAAATGATAATGATCAAAAATATTTATTAAAAAAAAAGTAATTTTGTTATTTTGTTGCCAAAAATATTAACGTTTGAGACTGGAGTATTCATTAATCATTAATAATAAATTAATTTATACTATAGAACCTCGATTATCTGAGCTATTGTTGATCGAGCCTACAAAAGCTTAGAAAGTACAGACTTTCTTCCATTCTTTTTGAAAATATTTTTTTGATAAAGATAAAGAGAGCCCGATAAGATTTGAACTGGCGCTGTTTTATTTCATAAATATGCTGTTCACTTTGTCCTCCCATAGCTCCGATTTATTGTACACATTTTAATTACATAAGTACGTACATACATATTTTATATTGAATACAATAACCATATGGCAAGCAAGCTAATTAACCATTAAAAATAATAATATGTTTGACATAATCAATGAGTCAAATTTTTCTCCATTCCTTCATGAGGAAAATGTCTGCTAGCATTGATTAGTTTTGCTGTTTCACATAAGCTTAAGTAGTTTCAAAAGCAGATAAAGCTTCCAAATGAGAAATATTTTTAAAATACATTTCAAATTGAATGCTCGGATAATCACAATTTAATAGGTCAAAGCAAGCTCAAATAATTGAAGTTCTACTGTAATATGAATAGAATATATTTATAAATGTTTATGAATGAAATAATATTTTTAAAGTTGATAATTTGAAAGACTCTAATTAAAAATGAATGAATAGAAATATTATATACCTAACTACTTATGATATAACAATAAATATTTTTATAAAAAGAGTTTTGTATCTAAAGCAGCTTTTTATATATTTTATAATTCAAGTTTAATTAATAAAGGGAATATTGAATAATCAAAGTTTTTTTACTTTATTTTTTTAATACTTATCAGACAGTAATATATATTGAGGAGCAGGGCATATGTGTGTGGGGTAAAAATGGCTTACCTGATAGGAATG
This sequence comes from Agapetus fuscipes, assembly GCA_951799405.1. Lineage (NCBI taxonomy): Eukaryota > Metazoa > Arthropoda > Insecta > Trichoptera > Glossosomatidae > Agapetus > Agapetus fuscipes. Next base: position 9,416,224 of record OX637362.1, read on the forward strand.
ACTAGAAAGAAAGAATGAACCAGAATGTAAAGAGGCGGCGCTAGGGTGGCGTACGGTTGAGCAACCGCCCAGGGCACCAGGAATAATAGGGCGCCCCTTTTTATCTTTTTCGTATGGATTTGAATGGTGGATAGAGGGCGCCTTAGAAATCTCGCCCAGGGCGCTGGTAGTGCTAAAACCGTTACCGAGAATGTAATGTGGAGAATGTAAGAGTAAAAATTGTAAAAAATAAAAGAGAGTACAAAAGAGTAAAAATGAGATGATTCAGGCATCTAGAAAGAATGGATGATGAAAAAAGTGTATAAAGAAATGTCAAAGGTAAGCGTGTAAGGGGAAGACCTAGGAAAGAACGGATTGATCAAATTTCAAGGTCAATCTTGATGCACATATTGCCAATCCACTTGAGATTGTAAATGACTAGAATCTGCAGTGAGAGAAACAGTAGAGCATGCATGAAGCGAGTAATGAATATTGAGGATATGAAAGAAGTGTGCAAGGATAGATCAAAGTGGAGACACATCGGCGGAGGTACTGGCCATCTAGCAGAATGTGGCGGCTGGATACAAGAAAGGCAAGGGGAAGACCCAGATCAGGATTGCTGGATTGTCGTGGGGCTGGACGAAAGACACTGGCTGCGGTTGATTAAGGAGGCCAAGACCCCTCCTAGATTTTCATAATAATAGTGATAATGAGGAGCGTTCTCTTGCAGTGGATCCTTCTGACATATTCACACAAGACATATTTAGCTATACATAAGTGACAAATGAATACTCTTTACATAAGTGTAGAGGTGGCCGTTTAAACGAAAAGCAGTTTAAAATAGCTGCTTTTTATTTTAAGCAACTAAGCGCGCTTACAATTTAAACGAAAAGTCGTTTTGAAAAATAAGCGTATGAAATAAGCATAAGCAACTTTCGTTAAATTAAGTTTCGTTGAATAAGCGCGCTACATTTTTTCAATCGTTTTGTCTCGGGCGTGCGGCGTAGATCATTTCTCAGTAGCTTCCCGGCCATTGACCTGCGTGGATATGCGACGCAAAATATTTAAATTAAAATCGTTTTTTTTAATTGTATCAACACCCCCCCCCCCTCCCCCCCCCCGCCAGCGGATATTTAAAAAGCGTACTTAAGCGTTTTTTCGTATTTTTTACTAAGCCGTTTTTTTCATCTCTACATAAGTGTCTCCATATGATATTCTTTAAATAGCAATGTAAACATTTTTTATCATTGTAAATATCCCTGGAGATTTGTTACTATGTACGTGTGAAGTTCATATTTAGACATTAGTTGAACATTGTTAACATTTTCATTATAAAATAATAAAAAACAAGAATTATTAGAATAGCGTAATTTATTAAACTTAATTATTACAAATGTAAATGAGAAATGACATGGTGTTATATAAAATTAAGTTACAAGAACATAAGGCAGAGGAAGTTTCTTCTAAAGCAGTGGTCAGCAAATCATGGCTCTCGATCTGTTTAAGATATGACTCTTCAACGTTAGAGGCTTGGTCAGTCGTTAACAAATTGATCTAGACTAGCTGATAGAAAATTAAGAAATCTCACTGATGAAAAACTGATTGAAATTAAAAGCAACGATTAATTAACTCGAAAAACTTACAAAAGAAATACAAGGTTATAGTTTAATTCACATGAGATTTTTTTTTTAAATGAAATAAATATATGTATGTAACGAAAGACAATGTCATTTTCTATGATTACATGGTGTTTTCTTGTTTTTTGGTTCTTTTAACTGATAAGTTTGCCAACCACTGCTTTATACAATACCTCTTACAGACAATCATTCCACATTATTGCATGACATGTATTTCATATAATTTTTAATCAAATTCTTTGCAAAACTGTCAATCACAGGAAGTGAGAAAACCTTGATGAATGTATTTGTGGTGTCCAAGCTTGGCTATTGCAACTCTATACATGCCGGGATAACACAAGGTCAGCTCAGTAGACTCCAGTACACAATGAGGAAACCAAATACTCATGCGTAGCACCGCTGCTGCGTGAGCTGCATTGGCTTCGCGTTCCACAGAGCATTGAGTATAAATTGTGCTCAATGACACATAGGGCACTTTATAAGAGGACATCTGTACCTCGCAGAACTCATCAAGCAAACTGTTTGAATAGCAGACAATTGACTTTGCGCTCTGCCGAACTAGGAGCTTGAATATTGGTGAATGAGTCACCAATATTCAAGCTCCTAATATAATAGGAATATTGGTGAATGAGTCTTGGTGCAAGTCTGCAAGAGCGGTTGGTGAGCGTTCGTTTGCAGTGGCGGCTCCTAGGGCATGGAACCGACCAGCATCTTAAGTTCGAGAGATTGCAGTCACTTCAAGAGATGTCTCAAGACCGATCTGTTCAGTAATTTTTTAGAGTGACAATGTCACGAAAAGTCAACTTGATTCATCACCATTAAATGCATTTGAGCCCCCACGCGCTTGTTCACGGCCCTGACCTGACTGATACATATTAGGCTTTATAAATGCAAATATGTAATACAAAACTGTAATGCAATAGCGACGGTCTGTAGGGGCATAGATAATGTTGTTGTTGTTTAAACCTTGATGGGCAGTTTAACCTGCGCCTGTTGGTACTCCTGCTGCAGCTTCGCCAGCGTCTTGGTGTGGCTCTCTTGTTTCTTGTCCAAACTGCCAATGAGCTCATCTGTTCTGGCCAGTTCCTTAGTAATAAACTCTAGTCTCTTGTTCACATTCTGTCTCGCTTCTTCCAGGTCCTGCTTCACCAGCACAGGCCCAATAAGCTTATAAACTTCCGCGTCCTTCTTCAACAATTCCAATTCTTCCTTGACTGTCTTATTTTCATTGAGTTGACCATCGAGGAGCTTCCGTTGAGACAGCGCCTTGTGGAAATCTTTTTGTGCCCCTTTGAACTTGTCTAGCTCCTTTTGAAGTTTCTTTTGGATTTCTTCAGCCATTATTGCTAGTTTGAAAGAGTATTTTAGAGTTTTAAGAGAAAAACGTGCACAGAAATAATCTTGGTTAGCGGCCGCCCACAGCTGTCAAAATTGTGGGCTTACAGTCCCCATAAAACTTTAGCATGGTCGTATAGCTGAAAAACTGATGAGACGTATATCAAAAAAGATTACGCTCGTACGCTCAAATCTCATAGAAGAACAAAGTTTTAACGTCACACAATCGGGTCTAAAGAGAAAAGAACACATAGTAAGGAAAATAATGACTTTCAGAGATCTGTGACGTTTGTCCGATCTTCCGTTGTAAGCCCATGCAAAAATATGATTAATATCCTAAACAAAAACCATAAGGTGACAACGTAAGGTGGGATTAAAAAAACACAAAAAAAATCCAGAATATATATATAATTATTCAATAAACTTATTTAAGTATCTTAAGAACGAGTTTTGTATGAAAAGACAGTAAATGGTTTTAAAATCAGCGATAACAACAGCCGTAACTACAGACCGATCAGCCTTCTTAGTGTGCCAGGTAAAGTGCTATGCAAGATTCTTATCCATAGGGTAAGATTATCCACCCAGGAGAGGGTCTCAGAGATACAATCTGGCTTTATGCCAGAAAGAGGTTGCGTAGACCAGATATTCGCGCTTCGACAGATAGTCGAAAAACAGCTGGCCGTAAATAAAAAGGTCTACGCGGCTTTCGTAGATCTTGAGAAAGCCTTCGACTCGGTGGATAGAAGTATGATGTGGTGTGTGCTAGAGAAGTATGGTGTAAACAAAGCACTTTTGAATGCGATACGCGCCATCTATGTAAATAGCAGGGCGTGTGTCAGGGTGGATGGAGAATACAGCGAGTATTTTAATGTGTACAAAGGTGTGAGACAGGGTTGCATAATGAGCCCATGGTTATTCAATATAATCATGGATCATTGTGTTAAACAAGCGAATCTGGAAGGACATGGCATACAAATTGGAGAGAGAAAAGTCGAGTTCTGAAAAGAAGTTCGAGTAGAGTTCTGCTTTATGCTGATGACGCAGTATTAATTGCTGATTCAGCAGCGGAACTCCAGACAATGCTCTATAGTTTGAACCATGCCCTGTGTGCAAGCAAGTTGAAAATTAATGCAAGTAAGACGAAAGTACTGATTTTTGACAGAAGGGATGAAACTGAAGAATGCACGTTCATGTTGAATGGTACGAAAGTTGAAATTGTGGATGAATTTAGATACTTGGGAAGTATGTTTGAAAAGAATGGAAATATGACAAGAGAACTTGAGAATAGGGTGTGCAAGGGAAAGCAAGTGGTCGGTGCAATAGGAAGAATAGCAAAGAACAAGCGATTGAAGATGGATCTGAGAATGGCGGTACACAATGGCATATTGTTACCGACTTTGATGTATGGAAGTGAAGCATGGACAGTGAATGATAGCGAAATGAGTAAAGTATGTACGGTGGAAATGAAGCATTTGAGAAGTATGACAGGAAAAACTTTGAGGGATAGAGTTAGGAATGAATGGGTAAAAAAAGAATGTAATTTGAAAGAGGATGTGAAAGTTAAAGTACAAAAGAATGTGATGAGATGGTTTGGGCATGTGGAAAGATGTGAACAAAGTCACCTTCACAGAGGTCACCTTTGCAAAAAAATATCGTTTTGTTTACGATTTTGATACTTGGAAAACAATATCGATTGATCGATATTTAAAAATATATATATCGGTAGTTGGTACTTTTGACGATATATATCGCCCATCCCTATGCTGTACTGTGGTGCTGGTCTGACGTTTAACAAACGTCAAAACATTGTCATCAAACTTTGTATTTTATAATAAAAACACTTCTCTATCCTTTCATTTAATTTCAACAAATCACGAAAAATGGATGTGCTCAAAGCTGAAATAGCTAAAAAGCGAAAAATGCTCGAGGAAGCCAACCTAGTGGTACGTAACATTTTTTAGGTTAACTTGAAATTTGCGTTTCTTGTTTACTAACATTGAGCTTGGTTTGCAGAAAGCAGAGAAGAAGTACTTCAAAAGGAGTGAGCTACTCCAAGGCGAAGAAGAATCTTACATCAAGAAGTATGGACCGAGGAATGAATCAGAAAAAGAAGTTATAGCGGCTGACAGTAAACGTATGTACAAGATTTAAAAAATGAGGTCCGTGCAATAATAGAAATTGTCAAAAATTTGACGTCACACTTTACTATACTTAAAAATACCGGGACTTAAACTGTCATTGTTATGGGGCTACATGATTTATACTTAACAGATGAAGCAACTGCAAGTGAAGAGGTGGACGACTCCAAGGACAGCAACTACACCCTGCCCCGCGCTGAAGTGATAAGGCGCCTGAGAGACAGGGGGCATCCCATCCTGCTGTTCGGGGAGACGGAGCAGCAGGCCTTCAAGAGACTGCGCCGCATAGAGATACAGGAGCCTGAGGCCAACAGGGTATGTTGTCTTGGATCTTGTAGCTTTTCTAATGTGAATGCAAGTTGTAGGCTTACACGGCCGGCGGCTGACACCGGAGAGCTTCTTTCTGGGATTGGTTGCCGTGGTCTATTGGATCTGGAGCTTCCGGAATTTTCGTCCATGTTAGCGTCAAAATGTTGTAATGATGATTTTAATGAAAGTATTTATCGGAGCTGGAGCTGATGTTTTGCCCATGTCTGCTATGGACTTCTTCAGTGTGAAAGTGTGAAGATGATGTGATGATGATGATGTTGCAATAAAACTGTCAATCGGACCTGAAACGCTATTCTACTAAATTCTTTATGACCTTAAGGCAACAAGCTGGCAATTTGTGTCCAAAATCAAGGTGTAGTGTGATTTTTTTTTATCTATGGAGTTCTTTTGCAAGCGCTAGCAAGCTCCGACTTGTATCGAAATCCAAAGTGTAAGGAATTTAGCAGAATAGCACTTCTGAAGCTTTCGGATGTTTTTTTCATGTCTGCGATGGGCTTCTTCAGTGTAAAAATGATGTGAAGATGATAATATTGATGAAACTGTTTATTAGAGCTAGAGCTTCTGGAGGTTTCCCTCATGTCCGCTGTGGGGCTCTTCAGCGTGTAGGTGATGTAATGATGTTGATGAAACTTTATGGAAATTGAAAGGAGCTTACTTGGGATATAAGAATGACAATGCAGGAACTTTAGCGAGTTGTATGGAAGAGCAGCTACATCTATTAACTACCCTTGTGAAACTGTAGGCTATGTGATATCAAACCTTGTGATTGAGTTGGCAATATTGATTGACTGCTTCGCAAAACTGATACATCACCTTTCAAGTTACCAAATCTGTATTAGACAGCGCATTATGAGGAACACTTATCTTGATTCTTCACATGTGAGCTTGCAAGTAGAGCAGCGCTATCTTTGAATTCACCCTTAAAAAAACAGGGGTTATGTGAATATCACTGAAGACTTGTGCAACAAAATTCATATGTGAGAGCGGTGCCATGTTTTTTAACCACCTTTGTGAGACTGGCAGTACATGACAAATTCCTGCAATTGCTATTCGTGCATGTGTTTACAGCAACTGATAATTTCCATACAATATGGTGGAATATTTTTTTTATATTAAATTATTTTGTTGTTCTAGGGATTCAGAAATGACTTTCAAGAAGCCATGGAAAAGGTGGACCAGGCATATTTGGATGAAATTCTAGCTACCGGAACAGAGGTAAGATTACACTCGTTTGTTGTCAATGATTGATTTTCACTGTGCGTCCCTTTTGACTAACATATTTTTTTCCATCAGCGCACTTCAGAGAAAACTGCCCAAGAAGAAATTGATGATGACAACATAACTTATGACTCCATACAAGAAATGGCAGAGAAGATGGGACAGGGAGACAGAGAACATGATATGGGCGTCATTGAAAGTCTACTCAGGGTAAGCTCTGCCTATTCACTCTTTAGGCGCAACATTGCCAAATATATATAACCTGAGACTTTATTATACTGTTGCGAACTTGAAATATGTGCGCTTATACACACATACATCAAAGCGTCTATGCACACATATAAACTTGAGACAGAACCGTCGGGAAGTGGTTGTGATTGTGTGTGCACATAATGTTCTAGTGGTGGAATGATCTAGTAATTGCGAGAAAACCTCTCTCGTTCATTATAAAAGAGATCAAAATGGTACTAACAGAGAGTCGCAACAATTCGCTAAGTAACACCTATAAACAGTGATTGTAAAGTTGTGGGATAAATTGTAAATCGTGAAAAATTAATTATGTAAAAATAAATTCTGGCATTTTAATTAAAAAGAAAATCCAGTAGAAAATGTAACAATACCTAATACATAGGGACTGGAAAAAAGTGGTGTTATTTTTTGCGAAATTCGCGTTATTTTTTTGGGAAATTCGCGTTATTTTTGATCAAAAACAGGGAAATTCGCGTTATTTTTTATGATAAACGGGGAGATTCAGTGTAATTTTTAGGGTTGATTTGATCGAAATAAAGGTTTATGTAATTGCAAAACTATAGATTATACTAATATTTACAATTTATTATATAAACATCAATATTTACCTTCAAAAACAATGAATAAACAATATCTGAATCAATACGAGTTACAACTTACAAAAAACCATTGATTTAAAAAAGTATTAATATTTGAATGACACTTCGAGTACCCTGCAATATCCTTTTAAAATATTAAATTTTGGTCTCTCTAGATGAGGGTTATCTAATTTTTTCGAGGGATGTTGGCTTTTATGAAAGCCTCAAGTTGTGCTCTTGGCTAATCCAGCAGCAGCTTCACTCCTTGATGTATTTCCTAATTCATTGATGTCACGATTCAAGTCTGTTTGGATGTCCAGGATAGTTCTGCTTATCATTTATTTTTTTAATAAAATAGATTTGTGAATAGGTATGCAATTCACCAACTTACTCTGCCTGGTCAGAAACAGGTATTAATATCATTAATGAAAAATTCATTACGAGTATTGTTCATTTTAATTAATTATTAATTTATAATTACCCAATTACATTTGTTGAACTAGGGTCAAATTTATGGTCAAATGACCAAGGCGGGGATCGAACCCCGCGTCTAGCGTTCTAGCGTGTTTCAACGTTGAAACATCAGCCCACTTGGCCCCCTCGGCTATAACACCGACTATTTTTTCTGTGCTTTGCACCTTGCAAAGGGTTTTCACAGGAATCTTTTCTTTCCCACAAAATAGTTGCGTTGCAGAAGCGACACATAGCAACTTTTTCGCACAATTTCTACCAAAAGTACGAAAATTCGCGATATTTGCGTAAAACCTCAAATTTCGCGTTATTCGCGTAAAAACATCAAAATTCGCGAATAAATTCGTTTTATCGCGATCGCGAAATTTTCCAGTCCCTACTAATACATCACAATATTTTTCAATGTAATGATTAATGTTTGTTTTTCCAGTTTTTATTGAAGCTGTGGGGCACCCAGCTGAACTCTGCTACGGGGGCTGAAAAGATGGTGGCCAAACACAAGATGACGCGAGCAACTTTCACACAGACACAGGTGTACCTCAAGCCCCTGCTCAGGAAGCTGAGGAACAAGTCCCTGCCTGAAGACATCAGTGACAGCCTGTGTGAAATCACCAAACATCTGCTCAGCAGAAACTATATCATGGTCAGTGATTGTTTTATCTTGTATCCTGTACCCATATCATGAGTTTTTTCACAATACTCGAAGTATTGAGTATTCGATTAAAATGTATGTGAACTTGTAAAGCACCTCTGGCAAAAAAAGTTTCAAAACTACATTTTTCTTGAATTCTCAATACTTTGAGTATTGTGAAAAAACTCGTACCACGGGTACTAGGCCTGTAGTGATAATATATTGTAGAAATATAAATGCAATTTAAAAGTTAATGAACTACAGGATTCTGTTTGATAGGGCCCGAAATGACTAGCCTATGAATGCTTGCTGTATAAATGAGGATATGAGAGGGAAAGTACAAAGGAGTATAATGAGATGGTTTGAGCATCTAGAAAGAATGGAACTGGATGACTGACAAAAAGAGTGTACGAAGGGAGTGTAAAAGTTAAGTGTAGAAGGGGAAAAATGAGGCAAGAAAGGATTCAAATAAGCAAAATTGCAAATGACTGGAACCTGTAGAGTGAGAAAAAGAGAAGAGCGGTCATGGAGAGAGTGATGAATGTCGAGGAGATGAAATAAATGCTCAAGGACAAAACAAAGTGTCACACATCATCAAAATGAGGTACATGTGTGGAGGTACTGGCCACCTCTGATACGAGTACAAGTTCAACTAGAAATGTTTATTGGAAATTAATAATTAAAAAAAGCACTAGTTGATTTACTGTTGTTGTTTTCAGGCGAGTGATGCATACCTACAAATGGCAATTGGCAACGCCCCGTGGCCCATTGGAGTGACCATGGTTGGAATCCACGCCAGAACTGGTAGAGAGAAGATCTTCTCCAAGAATGTGGCTCATGTGATGAACGATGAGACCCAGAGGAAGTACATCCAGGCCCTGAAGCGTCTGATGACCAAGTGCCAGGAGTTCTTCCCCACGGATCCCTCTAGATGTGTAGAATATACTCCTCTCTCATAACTTAACGTCAACTTAATGTCCATGTACCTTTAATATTTAAATTGTTAAATAAACCTTATGTTTTTGTAATATACGCCTTTTAATACTGTAGTTTAATTTCTTATCTATTAAATGAGGTTGACCGCTCATGCTGCAAAACACTTGTTCTGCTCCCAATTGGTCATTTACTCAATACAAAACTTCAAACAATATCACAAAGCTTTGCATGCCATCTCTTTTGCCATTCGACTGCGCACAAACTAACACTCGTGGTCCTCATCTGTGGTAGTGGCATAAATAACTACACTTTTATTACCAACGATGCAGTATTCTTAAGATATTGCTGTGTGCATTTGTAACGCGGAATAAAAGTTTATTTAAAAAATATAGAAGTTAAAAAGCTCACTACAGGTTCTTGTTTTAGTTTCCATTCATTTTTTGATTGAGCTTAATTTTTGTACTTATTTTTTATACTTAATTTTTATATTTGGGGTATTGTAGAACCATTTACCATTGCAACGCATTCTACCTAACGAGACACCAAGGCTATGAAAATCCGGCAGGATAAGAAAACAAGGATTTAAAAAAATAACTTTCCATTGTAATTAAATTTTCTTTTTAATATAGGTACATAATCAGAAATAACTTGAAATAAAGGAATTAATAATTAACAAAGAAATGCTTTTCTGACTAGTTATAGAGTTTCTTTGAAATATTTTGAATACTTGATTGATTTCATGATAAAGGCAGGTACACATTTGATTCTTGATCATAATGTAAACTATGGAGAACCAACCAAAGGTAGCAATCTAGGATTTTGTGAAAAATGGGATTGATATATAGAAACTCAGAATGTCATTTTCTGTGTTTCTATGTATTTATCTCATTAAAAAAACCTGGATTGGCACCTTTGGTTCGACACCACTCCATTACATATGATGTTTAAGATTTAGATTTAGATTTTACATACTTATATTAGCTTTAAAATATACTTTCAAAGTAAAAACATTAAAATCTCTTCACTTGTAGTTAGAAAGAGAGATGAAAAAATAAAAATATAACACTTAAAATCTAGATTAAAATTCTTTCCATGGAGAGAAGTTGACGATGGGTAATGCTGTGTCGTGGCACGGGATAGGCTCATTCCTGAAATGATAAAAATATAATATTATAACAAATGTAAATGATGGAATCGTATGAAAGGGAATGAATGAATTGATTTACTCATGAACGGATTAACTGACAACTACAGTACAGTCATTGAGAGAGTGCGTTTCTGACTGGTTGTGATTGAACAGACATTGCAACTTTGAAGAGGTGAAGATCCAATACATTTGTGGTACTATTTCCCAATATGCCTCCGAGACCAGTACCCCGAGTACTCACTCAGTACTTCTATTGCGAAAACTCACCATTTTTTTTTTTTTTTTTCCAACAGTTTTCATTTATTTATGAATAAAACAAAACATATGATATGATACATAATAGCATAGAAAAAACCAAAGAAAGATAATAAATTACATTAAATCTAAGTCAAATAAATTACATTAAAACTAAATCATGATTACGTAAATCGAAAAAATATATTAAATCTAAATCACTCACTAGGAGCGCCGTCATATATTTCATACATTTTCGATTTCGAAATTGAGGTGAAATTTATGCAATTTTTCATTCTCGGGGTACTGGACACAGACCAAGCATGACCAAATCTCTCTCATCATCTTTGAAAGGAAAATACTTTGCCGTATTTACGGCCCAATAAAGGACGGGAACATAAAGCAAAGATACAACTCTGAATCATACAACCTGTACCAAGAGGTTGATGTGGTCCCGTCAATGAAAGTCAGCAGACTATTGGCTGGGTCACATTCATAGAACGAATCATTGAAGTTTGAAAAATATGGTTGTGATGACGGACCCTAAGGGGCATGAGACTGTGGGAAGACCCAAATGAATGTAGCTCGACAGAGTGGTGGCTGACTGCCATGTATTAGAAGTAAGTAAGGGATTGGAGGATGAAGGCTTTGGATTGGCAGCGCTGGCTGCAGTTGATCAAGAAGGCCAGAATCCACCCCGGGCTGCTGTCTTATTGATGATGATTATTAGTTAGTATTTGAGTAGATGTCTTACCCGTGTACATCTGGCCTTATAAATGCATTTGGTGATTGGTACAATAGTTCAATGTGGTCACTGTTGTCACATATCAGCCGTGCCATGGACACTTTCTTGATCTCCTGAAGTTGGGCTGTAAATAAAGCATATCAGTAAATCACACATTATATTTGCCATAAAAAAGGTCAACATTACAACCATAAACATTAGGACCATCTAGTCTGGGGATTTGTAACCAAAATTTGTAACCATTCTGCTCCTGAAGATGCCTCATTAGGCGAAAATGTTTGAGCAAACACAAACAAATAAATAAATACCGTGAATTAAAACTCTGTTTTTATCCAATTTAATTTTTAAATAAATATACAATAAAACAGTTGCTAAACCTAAAAAGACACATTGTGCAAACACATTAGAAGGCGCTCACCATTCACGCACCATTTTTATCTATCATCCTCGAAGACATTTGCTATAGTTCCTAATAAAGTTCAAGAGGAATGCTTTATGGTTTTCTTTTATTTACTTATTTCATGGTTTTAGAAAAAGCATTGTATGTTACTACACGTAATTAGCACCGACGTTACAATGGCTCTGATTACTTGACAGTGGCATGAATGGCAAAAATAAGACACATGTTACATTGTACCTTTGGTGAAGTGTCCAGGGTTGGTGGCAGGGCTGTGTTCATAAAAGTAGCGGTCTCCCTTCCGCAGCCTGGAGAACTGGTCGGCGATGATCTCCTTGAAGGTGTAGCCAACCAGGGCGTCACTCTCAGGAGTCTCTAGCAGGCCACCAATCCACAGGTCTATGTCATCCACTGTTGCGTACACCATCTTCAAATGTTCCGCCACCTATGGTTATTTTTTATACTTTAATCCCATGTATTACTTCTGATATATTTGTTGTTTCATTTTATACTTTTTACTTGCTCTTGTATTTATAACAATATTTTTAGTATGTATTGTAAAAGGCATTAAGTGTCGTGAATTTATAAATAAATAAATAAATAAAATAACGCTTTCACAGGAGAAAGCCATACGGGGAACAGATTAGGAGGTCTGAGCCAAGAAGAAGAAGGAGTAAAAAACACAAACTCTGATTTTATAAATTTAGCAAAAATATGTGGGGTCATCATCTTGTAAAAGCAGTGCCTTGTTGTGCCAGTCAACTGTTTGTGTTGGTTGCCATCTTGAGCTGCTATTAGGAGGAAACGTCTATGAGCCACTTCTAATTCTGAAAGTATGAAGTTTTTTGGCGAGCTCTTTTTCGTCTTCCCAAGATTTTTTCTTCAGAAAGGTGGTAATAAAGGTGATTTTGTAAATTTAGTGAAAACATGAAAGTACCTACCTATTTTTTCTTGTTTTGTCTTCTCATGAAGAAGCTGACCAAAAGGCTAGCGAAGCAAAGAGACACTGATAAAACTCAATTGCAAACGTTAATCTAAATTTTGTTATAAAGTATTTTTAGTGGGGAATAGAGTTTTGTTGATTCACCAGAGCTATAGCCAACATAATCAGAAGGTAAGCTTGCTTTGTGATGAGCAAGGACAATTAAACAATGAGGAAAAGATCTGGTGGGAGGTGTTTCTTGCGGTTAACTGCCAGGTACAGAAAATGTCCTGCTTCTTTTTCAATTTCATTACCTTATGTTTTGTTTGCTATATACACCGTTTTCGAGGTCAACTGGCCACCTTTAGGCCACCTATACTATCCAGATTTTATTGTGACTTGGCCAATTTACTTTAGAAGTACCAAATGCATGCATACCTTGTGACCAAACTCTTCAAAGTCGTATATTCTGGGCAGTCCTACCAGTTCCCTGTAATCATTGTAGGAGCGCAGACCGTGGTCGCGACCTCTCTGGATGTTGAGGGAAGCCAAGTCCATGCCAAAGGGACTTCCACCTCGGAAGAGATATTGCGTCAACTGAAATCATAACATCAATATAACAGTCAACAAATAAATAATAGCAGAGTTTTACAAAGAAACAGGGAATAAATAATACTAGAGGATGGAAGATGTCTTCTCTTACAAATGAGTCACATAAGAACCAAAGGCGGCAATCTAGGATTATTTTTAGAAAATGAAATAAATATGTGGAAGCAGTGTTTCCACATAGGTACATGTTTATTTAATTTTTGGAAGTTTTTACAAACTACGTTGTAAAGAAGCAGGTTCAAGGTTTTGCACAAATTTTAGGGACCGTGCTTTCAATATTGCGGGTTGGGTGGAGTGGAACAAGAGTGGAAAACTTCAAGTCTGTAGGTGTGTTTTGTGGAGCATTCAAGACACACCATTTTAAAAAGTCTTATGCTTGATTGGAGAGGGCTCTTGAAGTGTGAAACACAAAAAAATGACTATGTCTTGTCATGTGTATTTTTTTAAATAAATCAGCCCGATATGTATATTTGGTCAAAATCATATCCAAAGTCATCAGGAGACGTGCCTCTTCTTTGTCAATGATGTCAGATCGCTGTGGTCTCTCAATTGGAGAGTAGACTTGATATGGCTATATTTCACCATGTTACCCAACACCTCTTCTACTTCCACTTAAGTACTGACTTCCACGATGGACTCAGAATAATTGAATTTGAAGTTTGGGGAATATTTTGATGTCACCTGGTCTGGCTAAAGACAGCACAGAGCGTCAAAGTTTCAATGCAATATTATGTAGGTAGATAGAGTGCACCGTACTACATTCAGCATTCTTACTAAGCATATGGGCTGGCAGTGCTGTGAACTTGAAACAATCCCTGATTATCTGGAATCCATTTTTTATTTACTATGGGTGACGTCACAAAGCTTATTTCTCAGAGTTTTTATAGATCTATTTCTTTATTTACTTAGAACTGTGATGGAATTATGAATTTCTTACCATTTGGCTGATGGACGGGTCCGTCTCCTGCATTGGCTGCGAAGTCAAGCCGTTGAGAAGTCTGTCGTAAAACTCCCGGATCCTCAGTCTTGCCGGGTGGAACATCAGCTCTGGGATGGAGATCACTTCCTCCAGCTCGGGACCTTTAGGGATCCTGTGATTGTAAAGTCTAATAGACATATTTTGGTGATGACAGTGGAAAATAAAATTGACTGAAAAAATATGATCGGTGGAAGCACAAAGGTAGACTAAATAATTATTAACTAAATAATTATGTAGATCTTAAATTCAAATTATGTCTGATTTGTTTTATAATGTTTGTTTATTCCTTAATAATTGTAATTTGTAATTGTAAAAAATGTAATTTGTCATGTGTGTTCCTTGACTTATAGGTTGGTATGCGGCTGACCACCCATACTGTAAAAAAATGGTTCACTTTGCCAATGTCACCCCTGTTTCAGGGAAGGATGGCAAGAGTTGAAGGGCTTATGTTCATTTGAGATTGGGGTTTTATAATGTAGGTCTACATGCGGCATGTGTTAGCGCGAAATTATAGGTACTTGTCTGCTTGTGGGAATGCATTTAATATAAATCTTAAATGATATCTATCCTTGCAGCTTAGATTAAATTAGATTAGATTGGATGGTTTAAAGTTGATTAACCATATTGAAAAAATTGTTTGACTTTCGCCAATCCCACCTGTAAATATTTTCAAAATCTCCTTTTTTTTCAACAATTTTCTTGTGTTTGTTTAAATTTCAGATTTTCTTTCGTAAGGGAATTTTGAAATGAATCCATTTACTTTCATAGTAAAGGGGGTCCGCTTTACGCCAACGACTTAACTTGAAGTGGAGGTTTCCATGGCCTTGGGGCTATACCCTCATTTCTTGTGCAAATTGAGTAAACCTGGCCAGTTCTCTGATTTTTAGGTTTGAAAACCAACAAAGGAAATAATTTCTGACACCCTAGGTAAGGATCAAACCCTCGCCCTCTAGCATGGAAATCAAGCATTCTACGAACTGGGCTATGGACCAACATTGACTGACATTGATAAATAGAAATGATTTCTTACTTGAGCTTCCCGTCGACATTTGAGTGACCAAATCGGAAGGCCGCTACTCCAAATTCATTGGTCAAACTAGGGTTCACATTATCATCATAGTTGTATGCATACTCTCCATAGGGCTGAGGGCTCAGCTCAAATTGGTTCATTGTCTTGTCACCTGTAAAGCACATTATTAGTTTTCAAGTGTGTTCAAATGATATTTTTTACGGTCTGATGACCTTTTGATTGCAAGTCCGAAGTATTAACCATTAGACTGCGGAGTTGTAAGCATAAAAGTCCACCTTACTAGCCAATGCCTATGTTATGGAAGTATTACTGTATACATTAATTAACTTCTTTGCTCTAAATCAACTGTGTGGAGGGTCAAAGAGAAGTCTGTCTGGATTTATATCAATTATCCACTCCAAAAATGTTTAGAAGTTGTCTATGGAGAGTAGCTGCTGACAATAGAGAGTTGCTTCCCGAGATCTGTTGCCGTGGTCTATCGGAGCCGGAGCTTCCGGACATTTTGCCAATGTCTACAATGGGCTTCTTAGGCGCGAGGATGATGTAATGATGACGATGTTAATGAATGTGTCAACAGCTCCGATAGACCACGGCAACAGATCCTGGAAAGCATCTCTTGATTCTCAATCTCCATTAAAGAGAAAGAATAAAATCAATGTCTAACCAATGACTAAGGGCAGCCATTCCTTGTAGACCACATGCTGCAGCTCTGCTATCACTATCCGCCTGGCCTCCAGGAACACCAGCTGTTCTGACCAGTGGGGGTTCAGGTGGGACAGGATCTCAGCCACACGGTTGTGCTCTCGAGTGAACACCATGTGAACTGCTACCAGGGATATCATCTGGTTGGCATGCCCATCTCCTGGAAGTTCATTAATAATTTTGATGAATTTATTTCCTTTACACTTAAGTTCCTTGACTTATAGATTGGTGTGCGGCTGACCACCCATGCTGTAGAAGATGGTTCACTTTGCCAATGTCACCCCTGTTTCAGGGAAGGTCGGCAGGAGTTGCAGGGTGTATGTCCATTTGAGATTCGGGTTTTTATATTGTAGGATTACATGCGGCATGTTTAAGCGCGAACTTAAACATGTCAGTTTTATCTGCCGACGTTTCATTCCCTCGAGCGGGGAACATTATCAAGGCTCGTAGCGACGGGGGACCTTTATCCTCTGTTTAATTTTGGCAACTGGGGCTCGAGGGAATGAAACGTCGGCAGAAAAATTACTGTGAGTAGAACATGGTCCAACCCGAGAAAAACTATATCATTAAACACCGACCATGAAAGTGAAAGTGTAAAACTTTATTAAATATGTCTGTTTTGTGAAAATGCATGTAATGTGAATCTCTAATATTACTTATATTTTGCAACTTAGATTAGATTAGATTAGATTAGACACATTCAAACATAATCCTATGTAGATTCATGCATGTTTCTGAATGAGTGCGCTTTGTAGAGAATGTGAAAAAGAGAGTTAGTACTGCTACGTTTTTGGATTCTTTGGGATTTTATTTTACTGAAACAGATTTGATTTTTATTTATTTTTTGTACAGTTTTATTTTACATAGATCTTTAGATTTGTGTGTCAAAGAGTAACAACGGTTGGTCAAGCTCTGATTTGTTTCAAGTAAAAATATTTTTTATACTAGTGCTAGGGAACTTACTAGAGTCCTATTTCGGGTACTTAGATCTTACATGCACACACCTGAAAAATCAAGTATATCCCATATCTTCAAACCAGTGTATACGTATGTATGCTACAGGACTCTAACCATATAACCTGCATCATCTGCTGTACTAGGTTAGTGAAGCAGGACTCTCAGCAACTATAATTAATTTTTGATAATATCTACCGAATAATGAATAGGTGTTTTTGTAACAGTAAACAAGAGCAGAGTATGAGGCAGCTTGAAAGAATCAATGATAAACTGTTGAAACAATGATTACACAAATGGAATGCCAAATTTTTACACTCTGTTCAAAATTTCAAACAATATTTGTTTTGAACGGCTGCACTGAAAAGGTGAACATAATTATTAGTATAAAATAAGTATGTGAAACAAACATAGAGTTATAAGGTTCATTAGTATGTCAATGGAAACAAAGCGAATGCAAGACAAGGAAATGTATGAAAAAAGAAAAGAAAATGTTCCATGTCCATTGGCAAGTTTGTGACGGGGCTCATGAGGTATGACTCGCACAAACATGTAGTTAACTGAATAAAGCAGCTGAAGTTATCACAGACCTGACTTGAAGCATGCGGATCCCTGTTCCATGGTGATGCAGTCATCCTTATCGTCGCTCAGAGGCAGCAGGTCCCTCCCAAAATCATCAAACATCTTCATCCTGCCCCCCACCCACTCTCGCAGGGGACCCACAGTTTCAGGGTCAGAGCCATAAACCTGCGACAGGTCCAAGTAGTGGGTCACACCATTCATCTGCCAACAGAAAACATTCATAAATAATAATAATAGGATGATTTATTTGGTGAGGGCTGATTTTGTGTGATCCTCACCTCAAGAGCCCTCTGCCAGCTTGGCCAATTTTCAAGCAAGACCCAGTTGCTGTAAGGCTGGATGGACCTTTAGTGACCGGTCTTTGGTAAAGGTATACTTATGAATTTTTCAACCCAGCAAAGAGCACATTTGAAAATATAAATGGTATATTTTTTGTGCTCCGCCGGGATTCGAACCAGCAAGTTTTGCTGATCCTACCCTGGAGCGTTCTGGATGCTGCATCTTCAAAGAGGCCCAAAATTTCAAGAAATAACCTCATCCACTACCAGGCAGAGACTAGTCAGAGGTGATGCTCCACATTATTTACCTGCTTTCTTCATCAAATGAAATATTCCAAGCCTGGAGCATTTTGAATACGGTCTTTCACTGTTGCGGTGTAGTTACAAGCTGTTGCGGTGTAGTTACAAGCTGTTGCGGTGTAGTTACAAGCTACTGCGGTGTAGTTACAAGCTGCTGCGGTGTAGTTACAAGCTACTGCGGTGTGTGCCATCACGTGCTGTCACGTGCCGTCACGTGCTGTTAGGTGTTGTCACGCGCTGTCAGGTGTTGTCACGTGCTGTTACGTGTTGTCACGTGCTGTCACATGCTGTCACGTGCGGCTGCGTGCTGTGACCTGCTGTCACGTGCCGTCACGTGCTGTAGCGTGCCGTCACGTGTCGTCACGTGTCACGTGCTGTCACGTGTCGTCACGTGTCACGTGCTGTCACGTGTCGTCACGTGTCACGTGCTGTCACGTGCTGTCACGTGCTGACACGTGTCGTCACGTGTCACGTGCTGTAGCGTGCCGTCACGTGTCGTCACGTGCTGTCACGTGTCGTCACGTGCCGTCGCGTGCTGTCACGTGCTGACACGTGTCGTCACGTGTCACGTGCTGTCACGTGTCGTCACGTGTCACGTGCTGTCACGTGTCGTCACGTGTCACGTGCTGTCACGTGTCGTCACGTGTCACGTGCTGTCACGTGTCGTCACGTGTCACGTGCTGTCACGTGCTGACACGTGTCGTCACGTGTCACGTGCTGTCACATGTCGTCACGTGCCGTTACGTGCCGTCGCGTGCTGTCACGTGCCGTCACGTGCGGTTGCGTGCTGTGAGTGGCGTGCTGTGGCGTGCTGTCACGTGTCGTCACGTGTTGTCACGTGCCGTCATGTGAAAAATTAAAAAACCGTTACCAAAGACTGGTCATTAAAGGTCCATCCAGTCTTCACTGGGTCTTGCTTGAGCATTTGCGCTTTCTACAGTGCCGACCAAGCTCGCAGCGGGCTCTTGAGGTGTGACACACACAAAAACAGCGCTCACTAAATAAATCAAGGAATATTATTATTAGTTCAGTACATACCTGTTTGGCGTACCCCAAGGAGCAGTCATGATCAGGCGCCAGCTGAGTCCTAACAAAGTTCATGCAGTCCTGCTTGTAGGCCCCGTAGAAGGAGTCCTGCCCCCCCACGTGTATGGGGTAGCAGCCAAAGTGCTGCAGCTCTTGGGGTATGAAGCTGCCGTCCTCAGCACAGCAAGAAATCCCGCTGCCATTCACTGCAAATCAAAATGCAATATATAGCAGGGATTAACGTCGGAATTACGGTCGTTTGACGTATTTACAATAATAATAATTACCTACACAGTTAAAATTTATTAATCGGATATTAGACGAACCGTTATAAGAATCTCTTTTAACTCTGCTTCCAACTCCGACACTACTGTCCAGTTCGCAACTTGTAGTCTAATCCAATCTTATCTAAGTTGCAAAGATATGTAACATGGGGACTCACATTATATGCACTCTCACAAGCAGACAGGTACAAGTTCGCGCTTGAACATGCCGCATGTGAACCTACAACATAAAAACCCAAATCTCAAATGAACATACACCCTGCAACTCTTGCCGTCCTTCCATGAAACAGGGGGGACATTGGCTAAGTGAACCATTTTCTACAGCATGGGTGGTCAGCTGCATACCAACCTATAAGTCAAGGAACATACACAACAAATTACATTTTAGAATTAGTAGGAGCTGAGTGACTGATTTGACTTCTTACCAAAGGTGAGAGTGACGCTGGAGGAGATGTCGTGTGCGAGGAACTGGCCGAACTGCATGACGAGTAGTGTGGCCTTGTGGTGGGGGCGGTCCCTGTCAGGCAGGAGGTGGGAGGAGGCGGCGCGGGCGGAGCGCAGCGGGGCCCCGGTGCTGGATAGCCTCGGGGACCATATTCCTAAGGATACAAGGCAGTGGCCAAGGGTGAAATTTCACAGAAGGTAACCCGGTTGATAAAACAAAGTCCCCTGTTAGCAGGAGCGGGGCTTCATTGGGGGTTGAAGGGGATTATCCCTAGGTATAAAATAGGAAAAATAAATATTCACTTTTTGAAAATGGGAACCGAGAAATAAACTGAAATATTTTCTGAAGCATTCAATTTTGATGTGATATTTCTACATGTCGCGATTTCTAAATAGGGTCGGGCCTTCGCTATGTAATGCAATGTACGCTCGTATTGGAGATTTCTAAATTCACATTGTAAAAGAAACTGCTTGGCTTCACTTTTTATCTTCAAATTCGATTTGATCAGCAGTATTATCTCATTACCAGTTTGATCTTTGAGTAAGATCCAATTGCTCTCAATTGCAAAGGCTAGATGAACCTTTGCGACAAAGACAGATAAATTTTTCATTCAAACGAGAAACATTTTTGAAAATTTAAATAAGTAGGTGATAATGATTTTTTATGCTCCTCGGATTCAAAGCCAAGTCTGAGGCGTTAACCGCTAGTCAATACATATGATAAATAATTACCGTCATCGTAATGAGGAGGCAGCAGTCTCTCCACAGGAGTCCTGGTGGCGCCCCAGGTGGGCATCTTCAGGTGGTTGCAGCTGCCATCCAGGCTCCGGTACTTCTTGTGTAGGTGATGGCACTGCGGAGGAGGGGGACATGGGCTATCTGAAATCATCATTACATCCATAATTTACATAAAAAAGCAGAGGAAAAAGTGGGAGGGTGAAACAACAAGGGAGTTTTATTATAATGAAATAAACAATATTTGTGTATGGAACTAAAGAGCAGCAACTTCACATTCAAAGAGCCGCAGGTTGCCCACCCTTGTGCTATGGCATTTCATTTTAATTAACTTTGTTATTTCTAAGTTGTTTCCTAAAGCTATTTTTTGTAAATCATTTCTAATTTTTTGTGCTTCTTGACTGATAGGTTGGTATGAGGCTAACCCCCCATGCTGTAAAAATTGGTTCACTTTTGCCAATGCCACCCCGGTTCAGGGAAAGGCGGCAGGAGTTGCAAAGTTTATGCTCATATGATTTTATTTTATTTGTATGCACACATGCAGAATGTATAGGCGCGAACCTACATGTGCCTGTCTGTGGGCATGCATTGAATATGCACCTTAAATGTTAACATATCTTTGCAGCTTAGATTATAGATTATTATAGAATATGCCCAGCCATCTGTTTGGATTCTGTGGGAATTTCTTAATACATATTAAAGATTAAAAAAATACTAAATAGAAGCAATCAATGGGAATAACTTCTCACCATCCAGTACGATCTTGTCCACTCCGAGTGAGATGTGTTCATGTGACATAGACTGTCTTTCCTTCAGGGCTTGCATGGCAAACAAATTCTGCAGAGCTTCCATTCCTCTCTTGGAACTTCTCTCCAAATTTATACTCCTTTGTGACTGGAACAAATAATATATTTTTACAAAAAACAACTTTTACAGACTTGTAGTCTGGTCGATAACTCTGTTGGTAGAATACTTTCATTCAAAGCTAGAGGGCAAGGGTGTCACACATAAGCTTAACTAAGCGCACATATAATGTATCTTTTTACACCGTTGTATCCCTGTAGTAGTGAAACCTATTTTAAGTTTTATAGGGTTTGGCTTTACATCAACTCCTTCAGTTGAAGTAGGGGTCTTGGAGGGGGCAGTCTCTCATTTCTTGTGAAGGATGAGCAAAATAATACCTTACCGGTATTTTATTTTGGGCTTGAAATAAACACCGAAACAGGAAATAACATCTCACACTTTGGGTGGAGATTGAAGCCTAGCCCTTGGCATGGAATGCAAGTATTCTACTTACTGAGCTATTGACCCGGCTTATGTGTGTGTAAAAATGTAACAATCTGAGTGTCTACACTTTTAATATTTTCTAGTCATACCTGAAAGTGTCCAAATGTTGGGTCACTCCTTGCAATAACAGTTCTGTATTTGTGGTTGGACATGATTTCAGCTTCCTTCTCTATCAGCCGCGCAAGTTTAAGTTTAGACTTTTCTTTGGCATCGTGAAGAGCTTTCTTGTCATACAGATTTGAACTGCGAGCTTTTAGTTCTTCATGCGCTGTAATAAAAATGATTGCTTGAAATTGTTAAAAACTTACATGACACTGCACAACTATAGCATCTGCATTGCTGATGGTAAAATCTTCTGTGAATGAATACTTTATGGAACAAAGTAATATAAACAGTCCTCTATAAACGAATTGCCCAGAGGATTATGATAAGGATTAAAACAAGTATTTTTGTTTTGAGTCAATCTCAATAGATGTCGCTATATTATCCAAACATACTGAGCTGTTAATAACTTTGTGTTTGAAATAAAATTGATGAGTGAAGAGAGATGCCAAACAGCTTTTTCAGATGGAAAGTTGTAAGACGACTGTAGGGGGTAGGAGGAGTGAGGCCAAGGAAAGATTTAGGCTGTAGCGCCATTGGAATGTAGGACTCACTGGTATGATTTTGTCCTGTAGTGCAGCAGATGCCATGTCTTCCTTCAGGTAGATGACACACTAGGGGCTTGTCACTCATCCTCACATGAGCCGGACATTGGACATGTGGCACACATACCCCAGAGCCTGGACATTGATAGCATGGAGCGGAATCCGTGGATCCTGGAGCTCTGGTGACACCTTCAGAGTCTGAAGAAATGGCTGAAAATAGCAATTATTTGTAATGTATTAGGAGTGATATAGTCTTTGGATATATATTACGCTGCTCTGACAGAGAGTGTAGTAGTAAGTATAATAAGTAGCTTCCGCACTAGTAATGAAACATATAATAATTAGGGCATGTTGCACCAAGCTCCAATCAGACAAAAATCAAAATTAGGTGTGATATCTCCCATCAAATAAAAAAAAATGTTTGCATTTACGTAAATCAGCTGATGTGCATCATATTACCTGTTCAAATTCCATCATATTATTACCCACTTCAGAGAAATATTTAACCGAGGTCCTTACCAGAATTAAGCAATCAAATTTGATGTGTCAATCAAATATTGATTGGAGATTGGTGCAACAGGCCCTAAGCTAAGGCAATATAAATCAATGTGATATAAAATAACCTGCCTGTATTGAATACCAACCCCCATTCACTTCCTAGAAGACATCACATTCCATTTAATATTTCTCTATATTGGATAAGAGTTGAGTTGGTTGAGCATTTGCGCTCAAAACCACAGGGCTATGGTTCAAATTTCACAAAGAGTACCTTCTAGAAATGATTTTCCATTTCGGTGTTTATTTCAAACCCAAAATCATAATACCGGCTAAGCCCCTTGGAGTAGAGAAACATACTCTTGATGTTGGCTTAGGCTGGCTTAATTACTTGTGAAAATAAATAGGTTTACACACAAAATGCAAGCTAAGCTATAAATATATCTGTAGCTATTTTGTGTTTAGTTATTCTTATATTCCTTTGCTGACTAAATGTGTAATACAAATTCATAGAACTGAATACCTTCGGTGCTGATACTCTCATGGATGCTGGGTTTGTCTGTGATGCCTTCTTGATGGTCCACCTTGGAGTTGATGGCCTTCTGGAACCTGTGCAGACCTGTGACCAAGGTCAGCCCCACCAGCCAGTAGATCAACAGCCAAGTGAGGAAACCCCGCTGCATTCTGATACGCTCAATCATACTCCTATAGAACTACCTAAACATCACAAGGAAATTATTGTAAATTTCATAGAATGCAATCGAAATGTTTGTGGTATGGATTTTGCAAATTTCCTTTTTTTCAAAATTAAATAATTTATAAATAATATTTATATTTAAAAAATTAACACATGAAAAATTCAAATATTTACTACAAAGTTGTTTACTTATTAAATTTCACATTTTTTTGTAAATTTAATTCTGTCCTCAAGATCTTTTTTTCTAGATTACGGCTTTTCGCTATATAATGAAGTCATTTGACAAAGATAAAAAGTTGTGATGCCACACGGCCAGATTCCTATGCATCTTGAATTTTATTTTCATTTGTTTTCTAAGTTTTTTTTATGTTAAAAAAAAATTGTCTTAATTTACGCGCCAAGACACTCTGGATTTAATTTTCGTTTGTGGCGTCATTTTCTTTATTCATCTTATAGCCATCAAATTCCAATCCGTTTCGAAACCGGTCAAAAATTTCGCAAGTTCTTTTTCAAATGAATCATAGAATTTTATTTTGGCCTTGAAATCAGGACCTTCTATATTATCGTAATCTACCAATGTAATAATTCACTTTCTATCAAATCCCTCACTATTGCAAATACCCTATTTGTAGAATTACGGAATTATCCCCCAATAGTACAAAATAAAAGTTATTTTATCAAACACCATCAAATTATCGAAATAAAATTTAAATAATTTTTACTTTCATTATTTACTTTCGTAATTTGCGATGTTTGTTCCTTGACTTATAGGTTGGTATGCGGCTGACCACCCATACTGTAAAAAAAAATGGTTCACTTTGCCAATGTCACCCCTGTTTCAGGGAAGGACGGCAAGAGTTGCAGAGCTTATGTTCATTTGAGATTGGATTTTTATATTGTAGGTACACATGCGGTATGTGTTAGCGCGAAATTATACATGTCTGCTTGTGGGAATGCATTTAATATAAATCTTAAATGATATATATCTTTGCAGCTTAGATTAGATTAGATTAGATTCATAATTATTTTAATAGCCTACGATGGTACATTCCATGCGTGGAGTCAGAACGTTTTAGGCACGGATGTTCCAAATATGTATTTTTCTCAGCGGTCCAAAGTCACAGACCTCTGTAACTAAGGTCGTTTTAAATTTTTTTATTAGTAATGCTTTGTCCTAGGCACCTGGATGCTCTGTGCCTGGATGGTTCCATTATTAAATTGCACATGTTGAATAAAAAACTTTTATGATAATTATATCGTAAATTTTATGTAACAATAAATCATTGAAATAAATTATCGAACTTTTTAAAAATTCTTTCGAGGCTAGAAAAAACAAAATCGTTTAAAAAAAAAAGGTAAATACGATAGGAAGTGAAAATTATAAAAAGCGAAAGCAAAAACAAACGCACTTACCCTATAGTTTATTTTTTATTTTTTGAAACTTAAAAATATGAAAATTATTACTAAATATTAATTCGACATCTTTCCCTCCCGAAATACTGCGAATCAATAAAAAATTGTTACAATTTACTTAGTTCGCTATAGACAAAAAATAATTATTTTTTGGTAAAATAAGCACCTACTTCCGTTTTAATATAGGTTCAAAGGTTGTAAAAATACATCGAGTATTAGTGAAAAAAAAATTAAATGGTTGTATATTTTTGCATTTTTTAAATATTTGCCAAATTGGACTTGGGTAAAAAAAATATTATAAGTAGGTACATTAGCATAGGTACCTACATAATTTTTTAAATGCACCTGACACAAAATATAGACGACCAAATAAAAAATGAAATCATGCTTGAAGTTATTGTGTTTTTTATGATAATAATTTATTTTGCAAAGTATTAAATTTTTTTTATTAAAAGTTTGTTCAAAAGTAATCTTCTTTCACGTTTAATTATTATCTTGTTCAATGATTTCCTTAATAATTATTATCACCATCATCACAAAAATGACAGACAATAATCGAATCTGAAAGAATCATTACACCGAAGTATCTTTAAGTGTGTAAGTAGGTACACCTACCTATTTGATATCAGCAGTGCTTGACTGACTGCCAAAAGCTTAGTGGCGGCGGCGATGCCGATTTTAATGTCAAAGTTAAACAAAATATAAGAACAGTACTTTCTGCGATAATAAAAGCAATGTGGATAATCGTAGTTTCAGAGATAAATTAAATACAGGCTCACAAGCAGACACGTAGTTTGCACTTACAAATCCTGCATGGGAAAATTTTAAACAAAAAAATCTCAAATGAATATAAGCTCTGAAATTTTTTCCGCCCTTCCCTGAAACATTGACAAGGGTAACTATTTTTTACAGTATGTGTGGTCTGCCTCATACCAATTGATATGTAAGTCAAGTAACAAAAAATATAGCAGGTATACTTACTTACATTGAATTATTTAAAAGTCACACAATAAAAGAAAAAATCTATAAAATAAAAACGAAGATGAAAATTTAAATGTAGAAGCTTTAGTCGCCAACATTGTTAATCAACCGCCATTTTTATCGATTGCATGGTTGTATGGTAAACATTTAGATTCGCACTTACAAATCATATGTAATCTTTCGCTTACAAATGCTGCATCTTAGAGATATATTAATATTTAATGCATTCACACAAGTAAGTTCACGCTTACATACACTGTTTGTGTACGCACAAAATAAAACCCAAACGTCAAATGAATACAAGCCCTACAACTCTTGTTGACTTGGACGAAATAATTCACGAGTCACCACTGCATTGAACTTGCAAAGGGAATCAGTAGTGCAAACCTAATAAAATTCAAGGGCAAGAATTTGATGCACACCGAAAGCACAACAGTGAAGAAATACAAGCGAAAACATGAGAACATAAAAGCTCCAATTTCTTCTTCTTCTATCCTTTTCAGTCTTCTCTCAAGCAAAAGAAAATAAAACAAAGTTATAAAAATATACAGTGAAAATATCTTAAAACAGTGATTGCCGTCATTTTTTATCCTTAAATAAATAATAATACTTTTGCTAGTAGTTTTTTTAATTTTGATTATGTAATTTGTAGTATATATTTGTCATGAAGAAGTGGGTAGATACCAGAGTCGCGTTTTTGTAAAAAAAAAACAAAATGTCAATTGTCAAGTTTAAACGTAAATTATTTTAGTTTTAAAAATGTGTTCGATTTTAAATAATGCATTGTGAAATAATTAAACTTAAAGTTCTGTTTAAAGTGTTCTTTTTTCGCATTTTGCCGCAATTTTTTTAAGTGGTTCCAAACTGTATTTTTTTAGTAAAAAATAATTAAACCATGGGTGAGAATTCTTTGTTAAATGATTTTTTCAATTTTTCTTTTTTTGTATAGATTTATTTTTAAGGTTTTGTTGTTTTCTTATACTTAAATGTTATTTTTTACTCGTATTCCTTGACTTATAGGTTGGTATGAGGCTGACCACCCATACTGTAAAAAATGGTTCACTTTGCCAATGTCACCCCTGTTTCAGGGAATGTCGGCAAGAGTTGCAGGGCTTATGTTCATTTGAGGTTTGGATTTTATTTGTAAGTACACAATCAGCATTTGTAAGCGCGAACTACACGTGTTTGTTTGTGGGCATACATCTGAGAGCTTTGAATGAATATATCCTTGCAACTTAGATTATAGATATAGATAGATTATAATTATAATTTCGTTAATTTTAATCTCTCTTTTTACTTTTGTTTTACACTTAATTTTTGATTTTAACTTCATTTTTAAAAATTTTCGCTCCTTGATTTGGTTGGTATGAAACTGGCCTCACATGCCATACAAAATGGTTCACTGTTGTCAGTGCCACTCCTGTATCAGGATAGAAGGCAGGAGTTGCAGTACTTAATAAATCTGAAAGTTTAAGATACCTATCTACATATCTTTGCAACTTATTGATTTTGATGCTCTATAGAGGATATGGATGAAATGAAAGAAGTATGCAAGGAAGTAATGCTGGTGTTTAAAGCTAAGGCTTTCAAAATTTTAATTTTCACTTTTATTCTAGAATATGTTTTGTAGGTTTTGATTTTTATTGTTTACTTAATTGTTCAGTGATTGTTTGTTTTATATACTTCTATTCCTTGACTTATAGGTTGGTATAAGGCTGACCACCCATAATGTAAAAAATGGTTCACTTTGCCAATGTCACCCCTGTTTCAGGGAAGGTCGACAAGAGTTGCAGGGCTTATGTTCATTTGAGATTGGGTTTTTATATTTTAGGTCCACATGCAGCATGTGTCAGCGCGAACTTATACGTGTCTGCTTGTGGGAATGCGTTTAATATGAATATTAAATGATGTATATTTTTGCAGCTTAGATTTAGATTTTATTTAGATACAGGCAGTCAGATATCATAGAGATTAAAATATATACATAATGAAGGGCAGTTAATTGAAAAGAATAAATAATATGCCCAAGATGTAGTTAATCTATTCATTTTGATTAAATAAAACTAATTACAGACATCTACGAAAATATAAAATTAGAAATAACAAATAATGGATATGTATGATATGAGGGTGTGCGAAGGGAGAGTAAGGGTGTATAAGGGTGAGTGAGGAGGTATAATGGTAAACATGTTGAGAGTTAGAAATAGTAATGCTTTAGTACAGCTAAATTCATATTTTTATTCAACATTTCTTGATTCACACAATGAAAGTCTATTTTAACAAAATATTACTTAGCTTTCGCTCGCGTTGTGTTTTATTTTCTGTATACTCTATCTAATCTACTGCGTTCCATAGCACATGCGTTACTATGGGAAGAAACTGACATACTCCATCTACATTGATTGATGCGTGTAGGTCTATAATATAAGCAGAAGAAAACAAGCCATTTTACCAAAAATGTAACATCCTGTATTAGTTTCCATTTATTTTTGGTAAAATGCTTTTGTTGAGTTCCAACTGTTCTGTCACATGTTCCTGACATCTGCATCATCAATAAGCCAGTCAATGGAAGAGTTTCCGTGTCTATATACCTATACATGCATCTAGAAATATAGAGTAGAGAGTGCTCGCAATCATTGACAAGTATTTTTACTTTTGGCAGACCCTGACAAGTTCGACAGGGCGGACTTCGAAGCAGTCATACAGCATGCAGGTAACAACATCGTAATTCACTTTGTCTTTTATTACTCTTGATGACTTAACACCCTTTTCACACTAAAGGAATTCGGCCAGGTTTGTCTATGGATCACCTTCACACATCTCCAGCCACGACTAGACTTCCTATTCAGCACCAGATAAAAAAAACATAGACAAACCGGACAGAATGTTCGCCGTGCGAAAATGGTAATTTTGCTGTTTATTGATGTGAATAGATCATTTCTTATCATCTGTAGATAATATTCTGCTCTCTTATGATTGTTAACGTACATTTGATGGAACGAAACATCCAGCGGTAGGCTCACTATACTATTCAGGAATGTGGAATCATTTTTATTCATCAATGAGGCCATTTATTATTGTTTGTTTTGTGATGGACATCAAAATTTTCAGGATCCATCTCAAAAGTAGCCTACTCGTTTTCTGAAAATTAGATTTAAATCTGATATTAGGAGCCTATGGAGAATGGAAGGATACCTTAAAAGTAAAACTAGATAAGTGGTATATACGAGTATTAAGCTTACATGGGTTTCTCAGATAAATGCACCTTTTACTCTATTTTCTACAAGAGAAAACACTAAAAAAAATGTGAAAATCCTATAGTTTAAAAGTTTTCAAGAGCACTTGCTTATTATTAGGTAGTTTACTTGCTATGAGCTCCCAAGAGGGCTGGTACTCATTTCTTGTGAAGCTTGAGTATACCTTTTCAAAATTGAAATAAACACCGAAACGGGAAATCATTTCTGACACCCTCGGTGGGATTTGAATACGAGCTCACGGCATAGAATGCAAGCACTCTACTAACTGAGCGATCGACCGGACAACTATTCATAATCGACAAACCAATCTACTAAATAAATTAAACAATTACAATTGTCTGACTTTATCGCACCTGCAGAAGAGGCGTGTCTAATATGTGTGCAATTTAAATTTGGCCTGAATCACTTCCTGACTGAAATCTAGGTTAGCCAGATAGTCTGACCATTCTAAACAACTATGTGAGAATCCATGAGGCACATTATATGTATTAAAGCAGTCAAACCAGTAAAGAAAATAGCCCCATATTCATCAATCCTACTGACACTTCCCTTGGGCCAAACTAGCATCCACAATGGTTTTTATTCATACACAATACCTACACATAATAAAAACCATTCTAAGCGCTAGTGAGACCTTAAGGAAGTGTAAGTAGGATTGGTGAATAGGGGGGCTAGAGTATTTCCATTGTTTGTATTTACATACGTGATAGGACTCAATTATTCTGAAAGTCCAGTAGATGGTAAATAGCTCAGTCAGTAGATTATTCACTTTCTAAGGTTGAGTTGGAAGCTCAAATCCAAGGATACCAATCATTATTACCTGTTTTGTTGCTTTCTCTAATCCATGACATCTATGGACTTTTAAAAGCAACATCTAGCTAACAAACCTTCAAGCTTTTGCCATTTTTTTTATTAAATCAAGAAGATCTACCTAAACAATGAAATAATTCAATTATAATTCAATCTTAGATGATTTATTTCGCAACCGTTGTTCTTGTGTAAATTACACTTCAAGACTTTCATAAGTGTCTCGAGCAAAGGCAAAACAACACACACCACAACACTACCTACGCAGATTACATCAATTTATTAAGCTTTCACTGACATTTTCATGGTCGGTATTATTACATAATAAATGGTTTTTGTGGTTTTTTGGGTTAGAACATGGTCTACATGCAGCTTTTTTATCTGCCGACGTTTCACCTTCATGAGAAGAATAGACATCCATAAACATTGGAATTTCAATAAAAAAGAGGAAGGCCTGAAACTTAACAAAATATGGAAGTTAGCCTTAGCATGTTGGTCGGTAAAACAATCCTCTGCCTCTATCGACGTGGTACCACCCCTCTGCGCATACCCCCACCCCCTTCCCTTCCTCCATGCAAACGACACCGGCCCCCCTGCTACAACCCCCCCCCCCCCCCCCCCCCCGAAACGAAGGACAATGAGAAAGACACGACAAAACTTCAACCAGTTAGCAATGACAGGCGACCGGGGAGACAGCGAACACCGCCGCCCCTTGAAAATGCCTTCTACTCATGAAAGAGAAACGTCGGCAGATAAAAAAGCTGCATGTAGACCATGGTCTAACCCGAAAAACCACAACAACTTATTCATTATGTACTGTATAATAGTTGCATGTCTGGTGTGTCCCCAGGCTATGGTCGCTACCAGGCGCGGCTGCTGTGCGTGTGCGGCATCATCTACGCCAGCTGCGCCATGTCCACCACCACGCTGAGCTTCGTGCTGCCCTCGGCGGAGTGCGACTTCAGCCTCACCAGCAAGGATAAGGGGCACCTCAACGCTACACCCCTGCTGGGTGAGAATCTCAAACAAGGAATGAAAATAATAGGAGATCCTTAAAAATGTGGAAAATCTCCATTCCAGTTTTCAGCACCAAAATTTATAAGTGCAGATGTCCAAGGAGGATTTAAAAAGATGTGTGAAGCTAGATGATGTTGGTTGATTGTATAACACAGGTAACGTTGAGTTATGTAACACAGGTACCTATAGTTGTTTCTTTATAATTTAGGCAAATCTATTATCAACATTGTTTTGACAATCAAAACCGTACATTTGACGTAGGCTAAAAAAATGCTATGTGGCACAGGTGGATTGCTAGAGCAAAGGCTAACTTATATTTTGATATTGGTTGCTAAAGATCTTAATCACATAGAGCTGTGAGTTTGTAGGTCGAGAAAATTTCAAATTCCGAACATTTGTACCTAAAACAACAAGGATTAAATCATTAAATGTGTGGTCAAGTAACTATGTATGTATTTACATGCTCATTTTTCAATTTTGAAAATGAATACGAGTACATTGATAAATAATTTATTTAAAATATTTTAGAATTCATTAATTAAATGTACTAAATTAAAGCGTTTAATTAATAGAATTAGACAAATTGACTTGGATTCGTTCTTTTGAAGCATCAGCGCCACCTAGCGATGTTTTCCAAAGTAATGCAGATTGATGTTTTTGTTTTTTATGCTGGCATCCCAAATTTTAGCTAATCCAGCAACTGATTCAGATCAACATTTGGGGAATACCTTTGGATACTTAAGTTCAGGTGGTTCCTTAGCTGATCGAAAACTTAAGATGTCAATGGAGAATACAGCCAAAAAACATCTTTTGATGACTGTTGATGACTGTTGCTTTTCAGGTATGGTAGCAGGTTCCTACATCTGGGGCTCCCTGGCTGATGCTCGAGGCAGGAGAACCGCCATCCTGCTGGCTCTGCTCTTGGATGCCATCGCTGCTGTAGCCTCCTCCTTCGCGCAGGACTTCAGACTCTTCCTTGCATGCAGGTACTTTTATTATGGAATTTGTAATACTAAATCTAAAGTAAAATTTAATCAGGAGAGAGGTTGATCTGTAATGTTGGCGAATAGGGTTTATTAAATTGGAATTTGTTTTTGTTTGTAAATGGATATTTTGTATTTGAATATTATTATTTAATGATGTATAAAATGTAATTTGTCGTGTGTGTGTGTTCCTTGACTTATAGGTTGGTATGCGGCTGACCACCCATGCTGTAAAAATGGTTCACTTTGCCAATGTCACCCCTGTCTCAGGGAAGGACGGCAAGAGTTGCAGGGTGTATGTCCATTTGAGATTTGATTTTTATGTTGTAGGTTCACATGAGGCATGTGCAAGCGCGAACTTGTACGTGTCTGGTTGTGAGAATGCATGTAATGTGAATCTTCAATGTAACATATCCTTGCAACTTAGATTAGATTAGATTAGATTAGATTAGAGTAGTCCGGTTGATAGTGCTTGCATTCCATGCTGTGAGTCCGGGTTTGAATCCCACCGAGGGTATCAGAAATGATTTCCCGTTTCGGTGTTTATTTCAAACCTCAAAATCAAATACCAGCAAGGTTTACTCAGCCTTCACAAGAAATGAGTACCAGCCCCTCGGGAGCTGGGAAACCCCCACTGGTGGTTGGTGTAAGGCCGCTCTCCTTATCTGTAACAATAAATAGGTTCCACTTGCCACATGCGAAACCCTTCGGGGATAACGTGGAAGAAGTTGCACTATATGTATGGCTTAGTTGCGTTTTGCGAAATGCCCTTTCCACACGGTCCAGTTCATCTATGGTTTCCGTCATGAACCCCTTTTTTGCATGGTTCTGTTGGTCTATGGTTAACATGAAACATATGAGATTGCCGGACAACCCGTTTGAAAGCTTTCAAACATCCCCATACACCACTTGACTTCTGATTCGGCAACATACCGTTTTGTGTGAAATGGGACTCACGGTCGTTTGACATATTTACAAATTTAAATAAACATGAGTAATATTATGTAGTGCCGTCTATAAAGATTGACTCTAATCAAAAACAGACACATGATGACAATGGTTGTAGTTCTAATAACTAGACTATGTTTGGGGGTATTTAATAAATTTAAAAACTGTTGCTGGTTTTAGTGTCGCGCTGACAACACGCTGACCGTCAGCGCTGACAGCCAAATATATGAACTTGTCGCGCTGACAGCTACGCGCCATTCTAAAACGCTTCCTACAAGTTCATATATTTTGAACGGTCAGCGCTGACGGTCAGCGCGTTGTCAGCGCGACACTAAAACCAGCCTGTGATGTACAAAAATCAGGCCATCTTTAATTATCCTCCGGAAGGCTGCCTCTTGATGACAAATAATTATTAGCAACTCATGCAGTTCAAAAACATAATTAAATTTTCTAAGGGTTGTGCATTTACAGAGTGAAAAATTATTTTTAATAGCGCTTAGGCAATTTAACTTAAAAAATGTGAAAATAAAACTGTGTTGTATGAAAAAGTTATTTTTAATAAAAATTAAACGTAATTAAGTTGGCCTTCATTGTCTGTATCACACTAACATTGCGGACTTGTAATCAGAAGGTTGTTTGTTCGATTCCTAGCAAAAAAAAACCTATCATTTAATTTTCATGTATGCTCTTCACTTGGTTGAAAAATTCATATGCCTTTACCAAATATTGGCCATCAAAGCCCCATCCAGCCTTACAGCAACTGGATTTTAGTTACACAGCTTGAGTAAATGGTGCTTTCTAGAGTGATGATAAGTTCGCAGAGGGCTCTTTGAGTGTGATTCGCATAACAATAACTCTCACCAAATAAATCTTTACTTATGTTGGCTAGCAAAGCAAGCATTTATAAAAAATACATCCTTTCAACTTGTACCTGTACATATTCATAAATAGAAATGAGAAAAGGATTCATGAAAGTTTTTATTTGGAGCATTTTGTTGTATGGCTGCGAAACCTGCATCATCCAGAAATACAAACAGACCACCTTAAAGTGTTTAAGATGTGAATTTGATAGAAGCTAACAAATCATACTGATATTTATTTAAAAGTAGACTTCTTTTTGGAGTTTAGGGGCTTGGAATATTTTTGCTACGGCATTTGTTAGTCAGATTTTTGGCAAAACTGGCATATTTTTTGTAGTGACTCGGCCGTGTTGCAGATTTCTGAATGGCTTTGGAGTGATTGGCGCCACCTCCCTGGTCTTCCCTTACTTTGGAGATTTCCTGTCCATCAAGCACCGGGACGTCATGCTGTGCAGGCTGGAAGTCTTCTGGACCCTGGGGACAATCCTCCTACCAGGTAATGACAACAATCCTGGTACCTTCCCTTCCAAATCCCTTCCTCTCTCATTTCTTCTTGGAATGCGGATTGTTTTGCGGCATTCCGGCTTTAGTGAATAAAATAAGATTAAAGAATGTAAAACAATAGAATCCCACGTACCACTATTCAAGTGAACCCCACAAATCACTATTCAAGTAATAGATGATATTCTAGATCACAGGAGGAAGTAGCGGTACACACTGATCCTTTAGATCTATGAATGGAAAAAGAAGAGGACAGAGAAAATGGTCAGTGCTAAACATGGGCGGTACTTCATTACCGTGCGGAAGCATGGACCCTCAAAATTAGCAAAATGAATCGGTTGATCTATTTCAAGCCGCAGCATCTAAATAGAAAATAGCCGTGCTGCGATCGCTAAACTTTGTTAAAAGTGGCACTGAAAGAAGAGGAAGAACTATTGAAAGCTTTCAAAATGTGAGTGCACCGAAAGATGCTACACATTCCTTGAATGTGCATGGTCAGCAACATAAATGTTCTTCACAGAAGCGGAATTTACAGAGAATTGCCGACCAATGTATGCCTAGAAGGTGTCTTACTTGGGGCATGTACTAAGAGGAGAAAAGTATGGATTGCTGCAACAGATCCTCAAAAGAAAAATATAGGGTCGTCGAGGTGTTGGGAGGTTAAGACTTTCTTGGATGAGGAACATCCGGAACTGAGGACCGTCGAGGAACTATTCAAAGCTGCCCGAGACCAAGAGATCTATACCTAGTCAACATCGGGGGACCTGATAAAACACAAAAAGAAGAAGAAGTATGTATGATATATATGAGCCCCATGTTTCATGCTTCTAATCTCAAGAAAGGAAGTTCAAGCCAATTTTCACCCAGTGTGCTTGCCAAAATGTTGAACTTTTATGACGGCAATTTCATTTTTTAATGTGGGGAATTTGTCATTCAAAATGACTATAGATCTTTGAATAAATTAAACATTTAAAACTGTGTGTTATTTAATTAATATTTAAAAGAACATTGAATATTTTTATTTTTTAAATAAAATTATGAGGAGGAATGTATTCAACAACATATATTTGCCTGGCCAGAAACAGTTATTAACATCATCAATGAATAGTTCATATTTTTTATTAATAAACTATCAAATAATAATAAAAATAGGTACACTTTGCCGATGCCCCCTGTTTCAGGCAAGTGTTGCGGGTTTATGTTCATTTCAGATTTGGATCTTTATTTTGATAGTGCACATGAAGCAAGTGTGTGTCCACATTTTTTTTAGATTAATCTTAAATGTTAATATATCTTTGCAACTTAGATTATAGATAGCTTATAGGTACAAGTCTGGTTCTCGAGCCATCATTTTGCATAAATTAGTCGCAGATTATTTCCACATGTATCATCACACTACATAGTTGAGATATTTCAAGATCTCCAACTGTCACGGCAGTTAATGTTCTGCTAATATTGTAATGCCACATTAATTATGAGAAATTCACTTTGAAGCAAAAGTATTTAAGTGAGTAGTACTGTATTTATTTTATGAGCAATCAAAAACTAATGTAGATGTCAACTACAATGAAATCATTACAAAATATGGGGAATATCAACAAAACATTCATAGAGCTCAGGTACTTGGTAAAGTTTATTTGAATTACTCAATGGTGCAGTCTTATATTCCGTGATCTGTGGTGCAGTCCGATCAATAGCTCAGTTGATTGAGTGCTTGCAGTTTATGCTAAGAGCTCGGGTTCGAATTCCACCGAGGGTGTCAGAAATGATTTCTCAATTCGGTGTTTATTTCAAACTCCAAAATAAAATACCGGCGCTGTTCAGCGAGCAGGATGTGTTAATGACTAAATAATTACGCAATGTGTTTGATGTGTGCGCACTGCGGTGCCACATTGGTTTTGAATAAACCTGGATTAATTTAGGATGGGTATACACGTACGGGCAAATCATTCCATTAACAGGAACATTTAGTAGAGTTTTTAACATAGTTTTTGTTGTTGCAGGTCTTGCATGGGCCATCATCCCGTCCCCCTGGTGGTGGTTTGGCTCTGCCGCGGCCCCCGTGGCCCCCTGGAGAGCCTTCGTGGCCCTGTGCGGAGTGCCGCCCCTGCTGTCTGCCGCCGCGCTGACCTTCCTGCCCGAGGCGCCCAGGTTCCTCATGGTGGCCGGCCGCAAGGAGAGCGCGCTGGATGTCATCAAAAACATGCACACTGCCAACCGGAACAGGAACCTCTTCAAGGTAAACATTTCCCCGACTTAATGGACGGTTTTGCGACAAACCAATGATTTGATATAAGATTTGAGGTCCTCAAACTCCGAACATTTGATTCTTATCATTACTTATAGCAGTGATGGGCAAAGTACGGCCCGCAGGCTAGCTCTGGCCAGCGGAAACATTTAATCCGGCCCGCCGACGGTCCTTTGACAAAAATAGTATATGGCCCGCGATAATTATATTTTGCCGGTCCAGAAGTATAAAGTAGCATTTTCCCTATAATTCTGGCCTTTTTTATTTTTTTTCATACACCTTCTGGCCCCACATTAAGAAAGTTTGCCCACCACTGGTCTAGAGTATAGGTGTTGCCTCTAGTCTCTATCTATATGTATAACAATAATAATCTATGATCCAAGTTGCAAAGATATATTGATATTTCAGGCTTGTATTTAATGCACACCCATTAGCAAACATTTGTAACTTTATACTTACACATGCTACATACATGTGCACTTACAAAATAAGCCATACCTCACATGAACATAACCTTGTAGCTCTTGCAGCCCTTCCTTGAAACAGGAGTGACATGGGCAAAGTGAATTTAAATTTATAGTATGAGTGAATAGCCTCATACGCATACAAACTATTAGTTAAGAAACAATAAAAAAATACCTAAACATTTATTTTTTATTATTAAAATTTTCAGCGGCAACAATAGAGCATTTTAATTTAAAAACTGAAATATGAAAACTAAACACTGTTTTATTCTACTACAATTATATATATATTTTCCAAACATTTCCAGGTCACATCTCTGGGTCGGGACAGCACGCACGGGGGAGACAGTCCTCCAATCCGTCGTGCCATTTCTGAGCCTCCCAGTCCGTGTCCTGGGCCCTCGGGCTTACCCAGAGAACCGGAGAAGAATTCCCTGAAGGATTCCATCAAGAAGAAGATGCAGTCGCTGTACAGGCTGGTGGGAACACTGATGAAGCCGCCATATCTGAAGCTAGTGCTGCTGACTTGCTTTGTGGACTTTGGACTCATGTTCAGGTAACCTATGAAACAATCTTCATCTCTGTTGTCAATCCTGTGATGTCTTTTAAAAAGGGAATGCTGGTCAGTAAAAAAATATGATTAAGTATAATCTAATTTAAGTTACAAAGATATGTTACATTGGGGATTCACATTATATGCATTCTCACCAGCAGACACCTATAAGTTCACGTTTGCACATGCCGCATGTGAACCTACTACATAAAAACTCAAATCTCAAATGGCCGTCCTTCCCTGAAACAGGGGTGACATTGACAAAGTGAACCATTTTTTACAGCATGGGTGGTCAGACTCATACTGACCTATGACTTTTTCCTGGTCACAAAACTGAAGACACCCATGAAAAGACAACGCCACGCCACGGTTTGGGAGGTAAAGGCAGCATCGAAGGAGGAGCTGAACAATATCGCAAAATAGTTATTTATGCCACTGCCAAGTAATGATAGTCTTTTTAACACGAGTGCTAGTTTGTGCCATGAGGCGCAGCCGAATGGCATAATAGAAAGCACGAGTGTTACAAAGACTAATTACGTGCAGTGGCATACAATACTTTTTCTACGACCATGAGAGAATTAACAAAGTAGTGAATAATAGTCATTATAATGTACTTGTCCATTTGAAGTAATTAAAACCTTACCTTTGTCAAAACGTGTGATTTATCATTCCCTTCGATTATCTAATCTAACCTAAGTTGTAAAAATAAATTATATTTAGGTTTCATATTGAATTCATGCCCACAAGCCGACACATATGTATAA
The DNA here is from genome assembly GCA_951799405.1 of Agapetus fuscipes. Taxonomy (NCBI): domain Eukaryota; kingdom Metazoa; phylum Arthropoda; class Insecta; order Trichoptera; family Glossosomatidae; genus Agapetus; species Agapetus fuscipes. The sequence continues at coordinate 9,455,016 of OX637362.1, forward strand.
GGTCGCGCTTTTACATCCTGCATATAAGCTTAAACATTCAAACCCAAAACTCAAATAAACATATGCCCTGCAGTTGTATTGGCAGGTGAACCAAATTTGTACAGCATAGGTGATCAACCTCATACTCACCTATTAACCAAGTAACTTTTTGAGTTTGTTTATTTTTTGCGGTGAAATTTTTTGTATTGTTTTCCTTTCAAGCCTTTTATTTTCCATTGAAAAAAGGAAAGCTTTATTTGGAGCAATCCGATAAATAAATTCGATAAATTTTAGCACTATTAACAATTTTTATTTGACTCTACACATAAAATATACTTATTTATTTTCATCTGAACAGGGCTGAAAGTCTCATCACCACGGTAATTCCTACCTACCGAATATCACTAATATTGTATGAAGCCTAATCAGCTGATCGCTTGCGGCCATCTTGGATTGACAGGTCTTCATACCCCCATACAAGGTTGACATTTGAAATTAAAAAATGGTTCCAATTCTGACAATGCGCATGCGCACATGTTCATTTTAACACGGTTACCGGTTGCATAATGTAACATTATGCAACGGGTGTAGAAATGTATGGCATTGTGATTGCGTTAGCCGTTTTGTAATTAGTAAATTACCAAATGGGAGTAGAAAAATAGATTTTTAAGTATGTTTCATATCCGAGCCGAATTACTTTGAGGGGACAAAGTAGATGTTTATCAAAAATAAATACTATTGAAAAAATACAAAATTAACAATACTTTTTGAACAGCCCACGTATATAATTAATGCAAAGACTAAGTATAACATACAAATAAATTGTAATAATACCTAATAAATTACAAATCTATAGATTTGTTTGTAGAATTGTTAATATATCTCCTATTCCTGCCTCCTAATAATAATAATATTAGGATGATTTATTTGGTGAGCGCTGTTTTTGTGTGTATCACACCTCAAGAGCCCTCTGCGAGCTTGGTCGTCGCTGAAGAAAGCGCCAATTCTCAAGCAAGACCCAGTTGTTGTAAGGTTGGATAGACCTTTCAGTGACCGGTCTTTGGCAAAGGTTTATGAATTTTTCAACTCAACGAAGAGCACATTCGAAATATAAATGGTATATTTTTGTGCTCCGCTGGGATCCGAATCCACAACCTTCCATTTACGAGTCAGAAGTGTTGCCACTACGGACCGGTCCAATTCCTAATCCAATTCCTAATCCAAAACTTAATCCTTTTGAGGTCCTTGTAGCAGCAACAGCACATAAACGCATATATGTCCTGTAAGTATTGTTGACACAATCATCATCAGGAGGTTGTCATCCCTCTATTATAACTACTTTAAATTTTAAGCTCTTTTGGTCCATTTGAAATACGTGCACCAGTTAATGAGGTCTTCTACTTTTTATTTACTGGACCACATTGTAATCTGAAAAAAATAATATTTGCATAACCGGCCTGGAAAAGGAAGCTTAATACTGTTACGCCGTTGAGCCGTGAAGTTCGAAAGCCAGAGCTAGAAATCAATTGTTGTAATTTGTGAACAAAACTGTGTTAAATAAATGGTGTGAAAATGAATAATTGCTATTTAATTAAAACAGAATCTAGTAAAAATGTAAAAATACTAACATTTTCATTATTTATTAAAAAAGAATTGATAAATGTCACATGTTGTTTCCAGTTACTACACCCTGATGATGTGGTTCCCAGATCTGTTTGAGCGCTTTGGCCACTATGGCAAGATGCATCCTGGGGAGCCAGCCGGCGTCTGCCAAGTATCTTCCATCGTCACCTTACAAGGAGAAGTAAGTCAAAACGTCTTAGTTGAACTTATTATGAATTAGGTCTTGTATTCTATACTTTCTAGACAGGACCTAACTAATAAAATTCTTCTATTGTATGCATAATGATGAATGATAAGTATCAGATATTTTTATACCCTCGACAACACTAAAGCTGTGTGTGGTAACCACAGAGATAGGGTGCCATAGTAATGAAATAAAAAATTCAATAATAATTGGTGCTTCATGTTGTTTAGAACTAAATAAAATTTATAGCCCCTCCTTAGAATTATAACTCCAAGTAAATATGTTTGTTTTTTAATTCCAGGATGCCGTTGACAAATGCAACTCTCCCGTGAACTCCGAGGTATTCTTGCACACTCTCATTGTGGGACTCAGCTGTCTCCCCACTTCCATCACTGTGGGACTGACAATCAACAAACTGGGAAAGAAAGTTCTACTAGGTAAGAGTCGAATTTTGGCTATATTCTTATTTAAGGGCCTGTTGCACCAACCTCCAATCAATACTTGATTGACACATCAAATTTGATTGCCTATTCTGGTAAAGATCTCGGTTAAATATTTCTCAGAAGTGGGTAATATTATGATGGAATTTGAACAGGAAAGATGATGTACATCAGCTGATTTACGTATATTCAACCAAATTTTTGATTTGTTGAGAGAAATCACACTTAATTTTGATTTTTGTCTGATTGGATTGTCTGATTGTCTGGCCGATAGCTCAGGTGGTAGAGTGCTTGCATTCCATGCCGAAAGCTCGGGTTCGAATCCCACTGAGGGTGTCAGAAATGATTTCCCGTTTCGGAGTTTATTTCAAACCCCAAAATAAAAATACCGGCAAGGTTTACTCAGCCTTCACAAGAAATGAGTACCAGCACTCTCGGGAGCTGGGAAACCTCCACTTCAACTGAAGTGGTTGGCGTAAGGCCGGCCCCCTTACCTGTAAAAATAAATAGGTTCAACTCGCCACATGCGACCCCTTCGGGGATAACGCGGCAAGAAGTTACACTGTATGTGTAGCTTAGTTGCGTTTTAGTTGCGTTTTTTGGAATTTGGTGCGACAGCCGACAGGCCCTAAGTAAACAAATAAAGATCCATTCTGAGTTTGCTGAACCTATTTATTTTCACAGGCAAGGAGGCCGGCCTTACATTAACCAATTCGCTTCAAGTGGGGGTTCCCTGCTCCCAACGGGGCAGGTTCTTATTTCTTGTGATGGCTGAGTAAGCTTTGCTGGTTGTATAATTTTTGGTTTTGAAATAAACAACCAAATGAGAAGTCATTTTTGATACCATTGGAGGAGATTAAACCCTATCTCTGTGGCTTTAAACGCAGATACTCTATGAATTGATGTCCGGTCACCTGAGCGTTGACCGGACATCAATTCATCAGTCAAACAATGTGGTGCCTTCTTCAATTGGCATAGCCAACATTGTAACATCACATGGCGGGGCTGTTAAATGTCTTAGTCCCATTCAATTGTGACGTTTGCCTGCCGTGAACAAAAAATCTAATTTGTGGCAATTCCATTTAAATGACATAATTATGTTAGTAATTGGTGTGTTGCTGCATCTTTCAGTATTCATGCTGATCACCTCCGGCTGCGCTGCTCTGGGCCTGGCCTGGGTGAGCAGCATCTCCCAAAACCTGGTGCTGTCCTGCGTGTTCGAGGCCATCATCAGCTGCACCGAGGCCGTGCTGTTCTGTGTCATTGTGGAGATCTTCCCTCCCAACTTGAGGTAAGTGAATGATGGAGCATCATGTACTCCAGGACGTATTCAATACTGGAATGAATGGATTGATGCATTGAGTAATAACATAGAGGAGGAGAACTAGCTTCCTGCATTGATACATACCATAGCCCACATTTGTCTCAGTTCTGTCAAACGTTACAGTGGTATAGTCATACGAAATAAGATCATTTTGTCCAAATTCATTTTGTGTTTCGACATCAAATTATAACATATGCCAAAATGTCTTAAAATAATGCCTTTTTTCATTAAAATTTTAGCGATCACAATATTTGTAACGCGAGTTATCTGTCAATTCTAGCTGTGTTTGGACTGGTTCGGCAGTCATTATTGTTCGCAATAGTACCAACTTTCTAGAAACATTTTTTACATTCACCCGAGTTTTTTATACACATGGAAATGCAACTGTGAAGTTCTTTATTCTCTTTCTTACTAATGACCATTTTCATAAGTAAGTTGAAACAGATACATAATGTCTAATTTAGTTTAAAAAATTCTAGTCCACAGTACAGTGCAGGTGCAGTCGCTCAAATTGCCCTTAATCCAGGCTTGTGGGCTGCAGTCTTCAATAGATTATTTTTCCTTAGTGTCTGGTGTTTGTGCTAGATTGTATTACCATGTACTGAGAATTCGCTATGCCTACATTGTTTATTGGGTAGCTGCAAAATAAGATTATTTATGGTTTTCTGTATTTGTTTGTGTGTGCTTTCAGTGGCACAGCTATGTCCATCACAGTGACCTTGGGCAGAATAGGTGCCATAGCAGGGAACGTCTTCTTTGGAGCCCTCATAGACTTGAATTGTGTCATTCCAATCTACACTTTTGGTGCTCTTCTTATCTGTAAGTAACTTGAATTTCACACAAACCATCATTGTGAGCTCTACAGCCCTGGGTGGGCCTTGATTGAATCCAGGATTCTCCTCCACGCTTGCTCGTCCATCCCCTTTGCTCTTCAGCTACGTATGGTTGAGTGTGTTGAAACCGTTCATCTACAGCATTTTTGGCCTTCCTGGTCTCCTTTGGCCATGTAGTGCTGAGAGTGTTGGGCGCTTAATTAATGGAGTTGGTGCCGTCCATTCTAATTCTGACATGACCAGCCCAATGTAGGCTCCCCTACTATGACGGAACTGATCATATTGGGATGTCTGTACAATGAATGATTATATGTAACCTATCGGCTATCTATAATCTACTTTGTATAGATTTGTTGATATTTAAGATTTATATTTAATGCATACCTACTAAAAAGCAGAAGTGTTCATTTTGCATCTATGCATACTGCCTGTGTACTAAAATAAGCCCTCAACTTTTACCGCCCATCCCTGAAACAGAGGTGGGATTGGCAAAAGTGAAACAATTTTAGTGTATAGATAGTGATGGACAAGGAATACCATGCAAAAAAAAACAACAAGGCTTCACATGCAGTTCAACTTTTTATCCCTGAAAAGATGGCATGCGGCAGGTCAAACTAATCTATCTTCACAGGTAAAGGGGCTGACCTTGTGCCAATTGCACCTCCCTTTTTTCAGGTTCTCTGAATACGCCTTGCTGGTATTTTGATTTAGGTTCAAAATCCTTTATTATATTACCCTTCATCGTCGTCTTTCGTCGTCACTCGCTTTGAGTTTTGATTTTCAAAACTAATGCCGTCACAGCAGATAAAATACATTTGCAAACATAGAAAAGAAAATTTTGTATATATGCTGCAAAACAGGACCATTCATGTATGTGTTTGAGAAACACACTCATACAAAAAATAATTTTTTTTTTCGTAAAACAGTAGTTTTTAGTAGAAGTAATTATAATTTCTGAAAAAAGTATTTGTTAAAAAGCCGCCACATTTTTTTAAACCTGTTTTTGTTTTGTATTGAAATGTAAGAAAATGTATGCAAAATGGAAAAAACTAAATAGACATCTAGCGGCAAAATTCGAAAGTTTTTTTTTTTTATGATATTTTTTTTTTATTTGATACAAATCAAAAAAACAACAAACAAAAAAAATAAAAATGGATTTAAATCTATAATCTTAGTTGCAAAGATATATTACAACATTCTCACAAGCAGACACGTATAAGTTCACACTTACACATGTCCCATATGGACCAAAAAACCCAATCTAAGATATTATGTTAAGTTTACAGATACTATAATATAATCTATAATATATAATCTAAGTTGCAAGGATATATTCATTTACAGCTCTCAGATGCATACCCATAAACAAGCACGTGTAGTTCGCGCTTACAAATGCTGAATGTGTACTTACAAATAAAATCCAAACCTCAAATGAACATAAGCCCTACAACTTTTGCCGACCTTCCCTGACACAGAGGTCTATAATCTAAGTTGCAAGGATGTATATAGATTCAAAGCTCATATACGATGCATGCCCACAAACAAACTTTTGCCTGTAACTTTTGCCAACCTTCCCTGGAACAGGGGTCTAATCTAATTTAATCTAAGCTGCAAAGATATATGTCATTTAAGATTTATATTAAATGCATTCCCACAAGCAGACATGTATAATTTCGCGCTTACACATGCCGCATGTGGACCTACAATATAAAAACCCAATCTCAAATGAACATAAGCCCTGCAACTCTTGCCGTCGTTCCCTGAAACAGGGATGACATTGGCAAAGTGAACTATTTTTACAGCATGGGTGGTCAGCCGCATACCAACCTATTAGTCCAGGAACATACACGAAAAATTACATTTTGTAAATCAACAAATAATGGGGGAGTTTTACCTACCATTAAAACTCTTATTATGTTTCTATAGATGTCTGGAGTCCATATTATGAGAGAAACAATCACTTTTTCCCTTTTATGTGGTTTTTTAGTCTATTCCTGGGTCTTTGATTTGCACTTTTTTACACTTTAGGCACTTTTCTACTCTATGGTCGCTTTTTCCCCATTTCCTGTTTCCCTATTTCCAGTTCCCCCATATACCGGTGGCCATTTGTCATAAAGCTCATAATACACCAGGTAGGGGTTACCTGGACTCCAGACATCTATAGAAACATAATAAGAGTTTTAATGGTAGGTAAAACTCCCCCATTATGTGTTCTGAGAGATGTCTGGAGTCCATATTATGAGAGATCTGTCTATTATCTCCTGGTGACCGGGGACGTCTTTATTTGATATTAACTGGTTGAAATAGGGAGGGATCTTCTGGAGCTGTATGTTGCAACATCTCTTTCTGATAGTATTTTCTGAAAGTGTTTTCTATTGGGTAGTTCTCCAGCCAATTAAGTGATGCGACCGCTGAACGTGTGCTGCCGGGAGTGGCCTCTACTCCTGCTGATTTTAGCGTGTTCTTTACCCATCCTCCTATGATTGTTCTTTTAGCTGCCTTCACTTGTCCTCGGGTGCTGATGAACAGGTTATAAATATTTTGTCCTGATCTCCTTTCGCGTGATAGTTCAATCAGCTTCCTTATCCAGAAGACTGGGTTGACGTTGTGTTCCTTGGATTCCAGAAGTGTATCTGTTTTTGATCCAACAAATGGAATTAACACAATTGATGTGCCTTCGTCTAGAATGTTTCCTTCTGTGATATTAAGCAAGGTCAGATCGTGTACTCTTCTTCCTGAGGATAACAGAAGTAAGATTGCTGTTCTACACGCAACTTCATAGAGAGAATCTGAACGAGGAGTGTTCCTGACTAGCCAGTCTTTCACTATCTGCGGATTCCACACAGGGGACTTAGGAGGGTTAATCCTTACCATTGCTATGGCTTTTAATGTATGTTTCACTAGGAAATCTGAGCTGAGATTCTTTTCCATCATTGGGTTGCAGAAGGTTACGATGGCTGACTTGTGTACCAGTATAGTCCTGTATGACAGTTTTTTGTTTATGAACAGTTGCGCTAGATACCTTGCCAATTGATTAGGAGATGATGTGTTGGGATGGGTATTTTCCGCCAGTATCCAGCGGCACCATTTTTGCCAAGCAGGTTTATATGTGTTGAGTGTGGAAGCTCTCCATCCTGACAGGAGCAGTCTTTTCTCTTCCGCGTTTTGAAAGATTGCGCATGAGTCTGTGGAGTCTCTGGATACGTAAGTTGAACTCATGTGTGCCGTCGTGGATGCGAACAGGTCTATATCTGGTACTCCAAAATGATTGAAAATGGCCTTCGTTGCTGTTGATAAAAGATGCCACTCTGGAGGGGATCTTCCTCTTGATAGGTGATCCGCGTCTCCGTTGTATCTTCCCGGTAGGTACTGCGCTGTTAGCGAGATTTCCCATTGGCCTGCCAGAGTCAACAGATCTCGGGTAAGATTTAGGAGTGTTTTGGATCTGGTGCCCCCTTCCTTGCGGATGTAGGCGACTACTGTCTTGTTGTCTGATTGTACCAGAATTTCGGAGCCAGAAAGGTCGTGCGCTGTGCGTTGCAGGGTTGTGAAAACAGCGAACAACTCTTTTCGTTTGGAGTGCCGCTTCTTTTGTTTGAACGGTCCACTGTCCTGACAGCATCAAGTCGTCCAGAGTTGCTCCCCAAGCTTAGTCTGACGCATCTGTTGTCAAGAAACGTTCGCAGGTTTCCCTGTGGATGGAACTTGATTCGTTCGCATTCCCTATCCCCCACTCTATTACTTGTAAGCTGTCCTCGGTCATTTGTCATGACCTTCTTGGTGACAGGTGCTTCAGTGGCCTGCTCGCTATCTGCAATTGTCTGCAGTGGAGGCGACCATGAAGCTGGCAAAGTTTAGTCTTCCTAGGAGACTTTCCGCCAGTTTTAAGGACCATTTTCGAGAAGTCAGTATTGCTCGAAGTGAGTGGCACAATGCCTCTTGCTTCCGGTAAGAAAGGAATTTGCAATTGTTATGCGTGTCCCAAACGATTCCCAAGTACTCTAATTGTTGAGTGGGGAAGAGCACTGACTTCTGGAGATTTACATACCACCCCAGAGATTGTAGGATATCTACTGCTAGATGCGATTGCCGACGAAGATCGTCCTTGGATTGGTTCGCAAGGAGGAAGTCGTCGAGATAAACGATTGTCCGGATATCTCGTCGCAGCAGTAAGTAGTTGGGCTACCCAATTTGTGAGGGTTGCAAACATTCTGGGGGCAGATGAAAGGCCAAAGATGCGATTGCCGACAAAGATCGTCCTAGGGTTGAAAACACTCTGGGGGCAGATGAAAGGCCAAAGATGCGATTGTCGACAAAGATCGTCCTTGGATTGGTTCGCAAGGAGGAAGTCGTCGAGATAAACGATTGTCCGGATATCTCGTCGCAGCAGTAAGTAGTTGGGCTACCCAATTTGTGAGGGTTGAAAACATTCTGGGGGCAGATGAAAGGCCAAAGATGCGATTGTCGACAAAGATCGTCCTTGGATTGGTTCGCAAGGAGGAAGTCGTCGAGATAAACGATTGTCCGGATATCTCGTCGCAGCAGAAAGTAAATTTGTGAGGGTTGCAAACATTCTGGGGGCAGATGAAAGGCCAAAGGGCAGACTTGTCATCTGAAGTAATTCTCCTCGATAGACCAGTCGCAAAAATCTCCGATGTGCTATTGGGAGATGAAAGTAAGCTTGCGATAGGTCTATTTTCGACAACCAATCGTTTGGCTGCAGAAACTCTGACACTTTGTAGTGGCTTATGAGTTTGAACGGAGCCGGGTCTAGGAAGAAGTTTTAACGATTTCAGGTTGAAAATCATTCTCGGGGAACCGTCCGATTTGAGTGTTAGGAACATTTTTGATAAGAAACTCTGACACTTTGTAGTGGCTTATGAGTTTGAACGGAGCCGGGTCTAGGAAGAAGTTTTAACGATTTTGGTTGAAAATCATTCTCGGGGAATCGTCCGATTTGAGTGTTAGGAACATTTTTGATAAGAAACTCTGACACTTTGTAGTGGCTTATGAGTTTGAACGGAGCCGGGTCTAGGAAGAAGTTTTAACGATTTTGGTTGAAAATCATTCTCGGGGAATCGTCCGATTTGAGTGTTAGGAACATTTTTGATAAGAAGCTGGGAGATGACTCCGCTGCCTCTATAACTCCGGATTCGGTCATTTCCTTTATTTGAGAGTCCATTTCGGGTGAAGGACTCGTCTGGTATAGCATTAAGTGGCTCCCTCTGGGAAACCAGATAATCTATCCTTGGGTCCAAGACAACCCTAAGCCGTTTCTGACGCCGCGGCGGTGAACCTGATTCCGAAGTGTCATATCCACATTTTTACATCCACACATTGAGATATATACTATAGAGTCGCAACCATCATACAATCAGGAAAAAAAATGTCAAGCCGAAGTCCGTTGGAAACGTTTTAATGCAGATGCAAGGAGACAATCAGTTTTTATCCAGCTTCTGCATCGAATAACGCGCACTGTACTCTCAGGTTAAAACGAGATAGCAATAATTTTAGCAAACACATGGCAGACTTCAAACACGACAAAAAGGGCTGGATATCATAATTCTTTGATATAAAATTCCCCTACAGTAATACTATTAAAAATGAATGTCAGATTAAAATGAAATGTAACTTTAGTCCTTTACTTTTAAAAATAATATGAGCAAGTCTTCAACCAGCAACCTGGCAGTATACAACCTTATTGTTGGTGTCAAATGTGTAACATTAATTAAAATATATTTAAGAAAAACTTATTTTTTTTTCGAAAATAAATTGTTTTAATAATTAATCTGTGCTAGTATGTTGTGTTTTTTTTCATTTGTGCATGTTGTATAATTGATCAAGTTCACAAACAATGGTGTTTGAAAACTCCAATCACAATATTTAGACATTTATGGCAATATGTATTACCACCTGTCACGTCCGTTCGCTGTGTAAGTCTGCGTGAGACTGACGAGCCTCAAAATCGGGTTTTTCTCGAGTACGACTTTTGACTTACTACAGGGTGCTACGTGTTTCGAGCAACGTTACGTCTCTAGTATATATACCTCAATGCATCCACATCACCTGAATCCTGTGAGATGTCGGCGGGAGGTGGCCCTTTTTTGTTATCACAACTCATAACACTGATTTTGATGTTATCTAAAGTAAAAACTCCGTTAAAATAACGAAAAACGTTTTTCGTAAATGCGTGGCATACCCACAAAAATACATTATATTTTTGTAGGTATGCCACGCTTATACACTTTTAAACACCACAATTTCGCCTGTTTTAGTTTTTAATTGTTCACAGGGACACAAGATGGTAAAATAACACTCTTTTTTAAATGTTTTTGCCCAGGAATATTGTCAATTCACTCAAATTTTCGAAGGTGAATTCAACTGACATGTGACCACAAGGGAAAAATGACGCTTTATGACAAATGGCCACCGGTATATGGGGGAACTGGAAATAGGGAAACAGGAAATGGGGAAAAAGCGACCATAGAGTAGAAAAGTGCCTAAAGTGTAAAAAAGTGCAAATCAAAGACCCAGGAATAGACTAAAAAACCACATAAAAGGGAAAAAGTGATTGTTTCTCTCATAATATGGACTCCAGACATCTCTCAGAACACATAATAATATGTCTGGACATCAAAACTAAAAACAAAACCAATTTTATTTTAATTTGGATCTGTTATGTGTATAAGTAATTAAGAATTTTTGTAAATCATTTAAATTTTTTTGTGCTCCTTAACTGTTGGTGTGAGGCTGACCCCCCGTGCTGTAAAAATCGGTTCACTTTTGCCAATGCCACCCCGGTTCAGGGAACGGCGGCAGGAGTTGCAAGATTTATGTTCACGTGAGGTTTTGTTTATTTTTATGCACACATGCAAAATGTGTAGGCGCGAACCTACATGTGCCTGTCTGTGGGCATGCATTTAATATGAGTCTTAAATGTTAACATATCTTTGCAGCTTAGATTATAGATTATAGATAGATAGCCGCCAAAATTACAGATCAACCGCCATTTCTTTCTGTCCTTAAATACTTCTTAAATTTCCTCCAGAGTAATAACCTTCTTCATACAGGCTCTTCTTTTGTTGGGTGACATTGGCAAAGTGCAACATTTTTTAACAGTTTGGGTGGTCAGCCTCATACCAACATATAAGTCAAGGACTATAATGGAGAAAATTAAAACCGGTTTCTTTTTTTATTTGCTTTTAGTTTTCTTTCTTTTGTTAAAAGACTTAAAAAAATTTTTTTTTACAAAAACTGCATTTTTTTTACATGTTTTCTAATGATTGATTCCCTAGATGCAAAACTATGTGCAATATACACATTGCCTAATGTTAAGGGGTTGGGCTGCGTAGCAGCCAGGGGCGGAGCCCCTAGTAAACACTAAAATGGGAAATCATATCAGACAAATGGGAAACCATGTCTGACACCCTTGGTGGGCATCGAACTCTAGTCCTTTGGCGTTGAACGCAAACACTTTACCAATTTTTTAAAACTTTTTTTTTAAGAAATCCTGTGCGGGAGACTCTCTAGATTCTAGAGGCTCTAGGAGTCTATGACACTTGTTGTAGTGCCGCAGAGGTGTACGAGCTTGGTCGTCGCTATAAAGCGCCAATACTCAAGCAAGACCCAGTTGCTGTAAAGCTGGATGGACCTTTGGTGACCGGTCATTGGTAAAGTTTTATGAATTTTTCAACCCAGCGCAGAGCAAATTTGAAAATATAAATGGCATATTTTTTGTGCTCTGACGGGATTCGAACCTACAACCTTCCCACTCAGAGTCCGCAGTGTTACCACTGAGCTACGGACCAGTCATAAAAAAAAAGCAATTGAGCTGTTGACTGAACATCTATAATCAATAACTATGCTTACAAATATTTTGTTTAATTTTCAGCAAGCGGACTTTTATGCTTAGCTCTGCCAAAAAGTGAACGACAAAGAAGCTGAGGACTTCCAAGGGATATCAACAACTTCAACTAGCAAATTTATCATCATCTTTTATTGTTAAAGTCATCCTAATCTACAAAAAGTTACTTCATTTTAAAATGTACATAAAACATAAATAGCCTTAGGAACATCTATCCAATACCTACTATCAAAAGAGATCACTAAAGTAGGCAAATTCAAACAGTAATGAAATGATATTATTCCACATTGATTGGTCAGTTATAGTTGCTGGTATTTAAAAGCAGATGAAGTTTGATAGTTGACAAATCGCTTCCCCAGTTCTTGTTTATCGTATACGCCAATCTTGTCAAATATGACTTTTTCATGCAGTTGTCTTATGAATCAAATTCCACACAATTTGAGCTAAGAAAAACCGCAAAACTCGATAATGTGAGAGTTCTTTTAAATATTTTTTGAATAAATTTCTTGTTTTCATAAGACACATTGGTCCAGTACACATGCAAACATTGCTCATGTAAAATTCTCTCAATGGCGGATATGATAAACAAGAGCTAAGGCAGCGAAATGTCTAGAAAATGTGAAAAATTCAGCTGGATTTAACAATAACTTTGAAAACCATAATTTTATTGTACACTTTTTTCAAAGTTGGAAAGATTTATTATTCAGGATTCATATTCAAGAATTCAGCCTACAAGCAGAAATGTGGAAGGATGTGCTTATACGGTCTACAAGTGTATTTACTAAATAGCCTCATATATGTACAAACATAAACCCTTCAGCTCTTGCCGCCCTTCCCTGAAACATGTGGTGACATTGGCAAAATCAAATAATTTTTTTCAGTACCTATGGGTGGTCATCCTCATACCCAACTAGAAGCCAAGGAATGATTTTAATAATTGGAATTGTTGAAAATTGCAATATATGACATAAATGTATCAAAATGAGATTTTAAAGGACAAATTCCATATTGCCAAATATTTTTTAGGAACCTGGGGTGAATATTGTATGTATGCTTTATCGTTTAGTAATTAGTTGAATACTTTTGACTATATGTAAGGAAATATTCTACTTGACTTAAGTTGGTCATTTCAGTTCAATTATCTTTATTGATCATCCATAAACTTGCCTACTTTAGTTCATCAATTGTTATGCATACTAGTGATGGGCCTGTAGTGGTAACGGGGATTTGATTTACCAAACATTATAAACTAAGTATCATTTTCTATACCACATATAGAAAGCAGAGTAATAAATTTAAACTAACAACAAACCTTATATTTTAAAAAGCTTTCGCGCAATTTGAAAAAAAGGGAAGTTATGACTTGAAGTGTTTTCCTCAATCATTTTTTTCATTACTTTTTTTAAATCATTGAAGAACATTTTGAAACTTAACGCGCTTCTTCTTTTTGTGCCCTGGCAATCATCATAGCAATTTACACTTTTGACACTGCTGCTTGAAAGAGGGATATTGTCCTTTTGTCAAACCATTTTATTACCTTTTTAGATTCTAGAATCTGTTTGAATGTGGCCTGAAAGTACCCAAATGTTTTTAATCGTATTATTTTTTAAGACAAAATTACTCAACATAAAAATATATTTTATAAAAAATTCACAAAATAAATGATTTTAAAAAAGAAAAACAGTCAATAGCCAATTTTTAAGGAAATTAAAAAAATGGATTTTACAAACTGGTGCTGACAAAAATGGAGTTCTCAATGCCAAAGAGCCACAATACAAACTGAACTGTCAAAGGAAGTTGTCACTCGTGATTGAAGATTGTAGGCACATCTGGGCCTTGGTGGTGTATCAGCAGATGGTACAGAAGCTCTGTTAGAGCCTTGTCTTGTATCCTGCCGCCATTCCTCTAGGGGTGGCCGGTACCTCCACACAAGTGCCTCCACTTGACTCTGTCCCTGCATACTTCTTTCATCTCATCTAATTTCATCACTCTTTTCATGCATGCTCTTCTCTTGTTTCCACTCTGTAAATTACATTCATTCGCAATCTCACTTATCTGATCAATCCATTCTTTTCTAGGTCTTCCCCTTCCACGCTTACCTATTACATTCCCTTTATACACTCTTTTTGTCAGTCGGTCTTCATTCATCCTTTCAATATGTCCAAACCATCGCATCACACTTCTTTGAACTTTCACTTTCACGCTTTCTTTTACTCCGCATTCATTCAGAGCAAAAGGTGATAATGGCATTGCATGGCCTGTCCGACATGTTGATGACTGGTAAGACCACATATGTGAGTTTTGACCTTAATATAATGAACAAATTGTATTTGCCGCCTCTGTTGAATATCTCTATGAAATCTTCCACGAGATTTGTAAAATCTATTTTTTTTATAAATTCGTTACAAAATTATGAAAATGTTAAAGTATTTGCTTGTTTCCAAACTAGGTATTTACTTAGTTCATATTTAAATATATAATATGTATGTGCCATTGTAGTATGGCATAATGTACCTAAGTAATCTGAATTAAAAGATGTTACTTAAATTGAATAAAAAAAAAAAAAAGATTTTTTCTTTCGTTAAAAGCAATGGAGTACACGTCCAAAGTGTAACCCTAACTAGACTACGAACTGGTTGTGATGATGATGCAAAGATCAATAAAGAAATAAAATAGAGTAAAATGACTGAAATTTATTTTTAAAACATTTTATCAAGAAAAACAACAAATGTTTCAAAGACCAATAATATTTTTATTTAGAATTATAATCAATAATTGCAGATTTTGGTTTTAAATTCACACATTGCTCACAGGTACAAACACAACTATTGTCACACTATACCTAGCACAAACATGACCCAGGCACCTCAATTTTTTGTTATATTGCATGTAATTTTGGCAGAAAAGATAAGAAAAGGGGGATAACCAAAGTCCTGTAGAGAAGACGACGGTGGAAGGAGCGAAAGGAAAAAAGAGACGATAGAAGAAGTCCGAGTAACTTTAAATTCAATAAAATGAAATATGATGTGAAATATATATGATGAATGGCTACCCAAAAGGAAGCAGGCGGTTGGGTAAACCTGGGTGAATAAGGATGCAACACAGCTTCTTGTGGTGAACTGGAAGTAGTCAGTGGTGGGGACAGGATCCCTCCTGGCACATGCTATGGTTATCCTCGGAGGCACATGCTATCGTTACAAATATGTTGATGGTTTCAAATCTATAAGGGTGTTAGACAAGGCTCTATTTTTAGTCCTTTATTATTTAAGATATCTAATCTAATCTAAAAAAAGATATAACTACAACAGTATTTTTTTATAATAAGGTATATGAGAATAATATAGTAAGACAGTTGAACTAAATTATCCCAGGATAGACATCTTTGTCCCAAACAGATAATGTAACTTAGAGTATGTAGGTACATGAGAGTAAAATAATATTTAATATAGAGAAAGGGAAGGAAAAACACTACACTTGCCCAGAATGCAAAGTGACAGTTTTACTGGATGTTTGTTCACTTTTAGGTGCTTGGTGCTGGTTTACACAATGTTGATGTCAGATATAATGTTTACATAGTTGCCATTTAGTCAGCTTGTGTGGCGAGCGCTGTTCTCTTGTAAGTCCTCAAGCCAGTTTTCCATGCTGCGAGATCAGAGTCCCTGCAATAAATGTTGTATTCCTTTAATCAAAAAGCCATCAATGTTTCATACAAAAATGCAGTGTTTGGTATAAAAATTATGGCCCGCCAAATGACAGGAACAAATAGCAAATAAAGTACAACTCTGAACTGTTAATAGTTACAACATGTACAAAGACGTTGATGTGGTGCAGCCAATAAAAGTCAACATCCAAAGATGGACTATCGGAACCTGGAAAAGATGGTGGTGTTCATGGACCTAAATGGGCAATAGGACATTAAAAAGGCCCAGATTGAGATGACTGGACAGTGTGGTGGCAGACTGAAGTGAGGCAAGAGCATGGGACTGGATTCAATGACTATTATTTAATTAATGTGATGTCTCTTATAACAATGGTAGTTTCTCTGTAAATTTCTACAGAGGACTACACACAATTTAAGTTTTATTGGTAGTTAAAACTCTGCTATTATTAACATTCTAGAATGAAGTATACATGGTTTTTAGTAATGAAGAAATATGTACCTGAGCATTGAGTTCTTGTTGAGGCCCCAAGTTGGTAAGAAGACCTCAGAGTCTCTCTTGTGCGGGTCTGCCTGATCTTCTTCTGATGGGCTGTCTTTGGTCATCATGTAGTCTAAGAAAAACATATGATTCCATGAAAAATGATGCACATTAGTAAGCTTACCTACTTATTGTAGCTAATCTTCACCACCAAATAAAAAATTATAGTAGGCAACCGTAAAAATCTTTCTACTAAAAGCTACCATCATAATCTTTCATTTTCTCACGCCCATGGTAAATATAAAACTGTATTTCTGATTATCAAGGATAGACAACAGCGCCAGGAAAATGGTGGTCAGGTTTGGAACTTATTATAGGTCTTTGGCAACCGTGTCTAGTAATGCAACCGGGTGACATCACATCTATCCCCCGTTTAATTATGTGGACTCCATAAGCAGTTTTAATTCAGGCTTCAATATGAGAATGATGTGTTTTGTGTTTTAAAAGTGATGATCAAAAATTGACAGGCATAGCTTACTTTTAAAGTGGTTCAAGGTCCTCTTGTTGAGGTGTGAGAAGAGTGAGTCGGCAGACTGTGACTCAGGAAAAGAGGACAACTCCTGAAGCGGCTGAAGACGTCCTCCTACTCCCCCCAAGGCTAGTGGAGTCCGGTACAAGTCTGTAAGCATAAAAGTCTGTCAGCAGACAGTATGCCATTTGATGCTGGAGAGATGTTTTCCGGGATCTGTTACCGTGGTCTATGGGAGCTGGAGCTTTTGTTCCCATAATGGAAGCTCCAGCTCCCACAGACCACGGCAACAGATCCCAGAAAACATCTCTCCAGCATCATCAGCCGGCCGTGTAAGCCTAAAACTCTGTATGCCATTTGTTTGTCATAACATCTCTCCATCAGCTGGAGTAAAGCAGGGAAAAAGGACAACTCCTAGAGCTGCTCAAGATATCTGGAGGTAAGAAATTATCTCTGAAGGAGGATGAGCCAATCCATTGGATGATCAATGGCATAGGATCAGAAAGGCTATGGGTAACCACCCTGATTAAATTATTTTAAAAAGTATCCTGAAATCAATGGTTTAAAAACATCAATCACAATATGTATAAGAGATAGATATATCAAAGCCATTGTGCGTACAAAAAAAAAACTAAACCTAAGGCATAGTCTTAAAAGGCGAGGTAAATAAGCACTTTCAAACAAATATTATTGTTATTTTATGCCTCTTTTATTGACACATGACACTGCTTTCTCATTGTATACCTACTGTTCTCCATGGTATGTGCATTACTGTGGGAAGAAACTGACATACACCATCCAATTTATTTTACCATGTAAAGAGAAATAAGTAGAACTTACAATATGATAGTTTTGACGTTCTCGGTCCTTCTGCCGAGTCTGCTACTTCTTCCTCATTTTTCCCTCGAAGAAAATCTAAAAATTTTAATGACCAACATTTTGAGTAACTCCAATCCTACACTATCTTCATATTGCACCTACATATATTCTGGTTACCTTTGTAAATATTGAATCCATCTTTATTGGCTGCGTTGGTGGAGCCACAGGCTACCATCACCATCATCACCAGTAACAAAATGGAAGGTGGAGAACTAAGTAGGGACATGGTTAATGGGCTGCAAAAAAACAATTTTAAATAAAGTTAAATAATAATAATAATATAATTTAAACTTTCACTTTCACATTCATGGTTGGCATTAGATGACAAATTCTTTTTGATTTCTTAAGGGCAAGATCATGTTCTATTCTTAGCTTCTTTATCTGCCGACATTTTACTTTTACGAGCAGGAAGCAGTTTCAAGGCTGATGATCAAAGAATCCCAAATCCAAGTTTCTGCTAAGGAACTACTATTAATTGTTCATCACTTCACACTGAAGAAGCCTATCGAAGACATGGGAGAAACAACATATCCCAGAAAGCAACTTTCCAGTGCCAACCACCCGCCGTGTAAGTTTAAAACTCATAACTGTAACTGTAACTCTGTCGCCATTCCGCTAGGGGTGGCCAGAGCCTCTGCAGAGCTGCCTCCATTTCTTCCTATCCTTACATACCTACCTCTTTCTATTCATTCATATCCATTACCTTTTTCATGCATTTTCTTCTTTTAAGCTCGCTTTGTACATCCCATTCTTTCACAATTTCCTCAATCTGACCACTCCATACTTTTTCATACACAAATTATTAGTTAAAAATCTGGGTAGTTACTCACATAAATGGTCAGAAAATGTTATCGGAGTGCACTAATTACTAATTGTACAATCTCTAGTGTATACAAGACATGTTGCCACTGCCAGCGTTGTGTGTCCCGCAACGTTGCAGAGATGTCGCACACTTGTTCAGACTAATGTTGCAGGGACGATATTGCCCTTTTATAAGCTTTGCTGATATTGGATAACATCCTCCCATTTCTTCTCCTTCTTACCATTCTGTCAACTCATCACACACAGAAGTAGTCTTTCTTTCAGTGTTTTTCAAAGTTCTTGTTTCTATTACGTATTACTTTTGTTCCTTGACTTATAAGTTGATTGGCTGTTTGTTGATTACAATGTCACCCTTGTTTCAAGAAAATTCGGCAGAAGTCCCAGATTTTGTGTTCATTTGAGGATTGGGTATTATTTTGCAATTAGGTACACAATATGTAGCATGTGTAAGTGCAAACATACATGTCTCTGCTTGTGAGTGTGCAAGAAATATATATTTTTAATGTAAATATGTCTTTGCAACAAAGATTATTAACTCTTTCATTGACCAGATCCTAGTCACAAAGTTAATGCTTCAGACTCTTAATCGGACAGTGAGTTTGATTCTCCGCGGAGCACACAAAAATATTTTTGTGCAAATTATAGCCTGGTCGATAGCTCAGTTGGTAGAGTGCTTGCATTCCATACTGTGAGCTTGGGTTAACCACCGAGGGTGTCAAAAATGATTTCCTTTTTCAGTGTTTATTTCAAACCCAAAATAAAAAACTGGCAAGGCTTACTCCGCCTTCACAAGAAATGAGTACCGACCCCTGGGAGCTGGAAAAACCCCACTTCAACTGAAATGGTTGGTGTAAAGCCGACCCCATTACCTCTAAAAATAAAAAGGTTCCCCCCGCCACATGAGAAACCCTTTGGGTATAACGCGGCAAGAAGTTACACTATAAGTAGGTACTAAGTAATAATACTAAGCCTAAAGCTCTTTTTC
The DNA here is from genome assembly GCA_951799405.1 of Agapetus fuscipes. Taxonomy (NCBI): domain Eukaryota; kingdom Metazoa; phylum Arthropoda; class Insecta; order Trichoptera; family Glossosomatidae; genus Agapetus; species Agapetus fuscipes. The sequence continues at coordinate 9,474,617 of OX637362.1, forward strand.
AAATATCAGAGGTTTATGTGACAACGGTCCTTGGTTACTACTAATCAAAAATAGTTACTTTTTCCCATAACAACCCGGCCCTATGATGTGACAATTTTGCCCATGCCAATTAATGTGCCAACCTTATTTTTCATAGAAATATGTAGTTCAAGTTATTGTGGTCACATTTTGGGAAGCTCTGTCTTGGTTGTATAAAAATGTACACCTATCAAGGGTATTCAAGTGTACATCTTTTCAAATGTTTCCTCTTATTTGTATTGTAAAGACGTACTCTTGAATGTGCGTCGAAAAGGACTGCAACTGACAGTGACAAGTACTAAAGTGGCATTTGAAAAACATTGTAGAGATGTCATTTCTTGTGTTACATAACTCCAGTAAAAATATTCTCTAAATTCGATTTTCTTACATCATCATAATCTCCTTATCTGCTTTGTTAAACCAGCCATTTGTCTTTGTTGCTATCCTCATATGCTGCAAATAGGAAGAGACATACATGCGCAATTTCAAATCCTGGAAGAATGAAGTTTTTGGGTTCTTGTTCATTTTTCCAAGATTTTTTCTTCAAAGATGTTGTTTGTTACATACACTTTTTTACATGGTGTTTTTTTTTCTTTTTATTTAAGTTCCATATCTATCAAAGATCAAAAATCATTACAGCCATTGGATTTTATTTTAAATATTAGAATTTTCTTGGCATGATTTTTTAAATCCTTTAATTAGATGGTTTCCCATGGCCTTGCTGATCCTATGCCATTTACAATCCTATAGAATATTTTTTTTAGCACAAAAGGTTTTCTTTCTCACAGGGCACCCTCACACAGTCATTAACAAGTTGGGAGGAACTTTTTCATGAGATCTTCAAAATAAAATTTGTTTGTCAGTTATATTCAGTGAAACACTAGGTTTTAAGGTAAATATTTATATTTTAATTTACTTATACAAATTATTTAACAACATATATACATACAAATACAAAAAATAATGTTTAACTGAGTGGAATAGAATCAAGGGCGGAAATCTAGGTATGATACATTTCAAAATGAGATAAATGTATGGAAACACAGAAAATCATTCTCTCATCATTATCACATCGTCAACTGAATAAGTGCCGATTCACTGATTTACAGAAATTGTGAAAAATTTACAAAAAAAAAATGTTTTTTTGGTATAAAATATTTTTGGCTTATATCCAATGAAAACCTTTTATTAGGTTTAAGTGTCTACTTACCGTCTCTCAGATTGATTATTGCTCAATGTTTAATAGTGGTCAGCCGAAGTAGCAGTTCAACCGCTTTCAATCTGTGTTGAATTCGGCAGCAAGGCCCATATTCAGGATGTCCAAATTCGCTCACATCACTCCGCAGTTAAAAAAAACTACATTGGCTTCGTTTCCCGGAGAGGGTGGTCTACCATGTTTGTCTGATGGTATATAAAGCCAGCAATGGCTTGGCTTCATCTTACATATCTGACTGGCATGATTTCACCTGTTGAGATGGGTGTGAGGCGGCGGCACTCAGATCCACGGGTGATGGTGCAATCAATTTGGTTCAGCCGCAAAGTCAGATCCGTACAAATTTCGATGAATGTGCTTTCCGTGCTGCGGGTCTAGTAGAGTGGAACAGACTGCCATCCGGAGTGAAGAGCTCCAAATCTGTGGGTGTATTTCGCGGAGCACCTTTTTGAAAAGTCTTATCCGTGATCGGAGAGGGCCCTTGGGGTGTGACACACACAAAAACGGCGCTCTCTTATCATATGTAATTTAAAACAAATAAGCATGATGTATATTTATAAATTTTTAACTTCTAATGGAAAGTGAACTAACTATAAAGAAGTGGTCTTGAAAAACTTCTAAACTACAGGATTCTCACACATTTCTAGTGTTTTCTCTCGTAGAAAATAGGAAAAAAGGGGCATTTATCTAAGAAACCCACGTTAGCTTAATACGTCACTTAGCATTTGTAAGCGCGAACTACACGTGTTGGTTTGTGGGCATACATCTGAGAGCTTTAAATGAATATATCCTTGCAACTTAGATTATGCATTATTATAGTTTTTTTTTTTTTTTTAAGAAATCCTGTGCGGGAGACTCCCTAGATTCTAAAGACCCTAGGGGTCTATGACACTTGTTGTAGTGCCGCAGAGGTGTACGAGCTTGGTCGTCGCTACAAAGCGCCAATACTCAAGCAAGACCCAGTTGCTGTAAGGCTGGATGGACCTTTGGTGACCGGTCATTGGTAAAGGTTTATGAATTTTTCAACCCAGCGAAGAGCACATTCGAAATATAAATGGTATATTTTTGTGCTCGCCGGGATCCGAATCCACAACCTTCCATTTACGAGTCCGAAGTGTTGCCACTACGGACTACGGACCGGTCCAAGATTATTTAGTTTTACCTATAGGTGTCAATATATTTTCCCATTAAAAAACAATTCTAGACTGCGGCCCTTGGTTCTACATGACTCATTTCATTATAAAATAAATCTTTTTAACTATAGTATTTGCTATTTTCATTCATTTATATACCTCAAAGATTATTAATAAAGGTTTTCAATGCACATAATTTTAAAAGCGCGGAAACAACTTTGTAAGAAATAGCGCTGGTTTGAATCCCGTCAAGCCCTCTTGAAGATAGTTTTGACCCTAATCAAACAGATGTCATTGGGGAATTATAAATAATATATTTCTCGACGGGAAAACCTCACACATCTAGGTATGTGACTAGGATTCCTTTTTCCTAGCAATCTAGCCATGCGACATCACAATTTTGTCTATGGAATTTGTTTTTGAGTCCATTATTAGTTTGATAATGGTAAAACTTTGTGGACAGCAATGGAAAGACAGCGCTGGCAGCAGTTGATGAAGGAGGCCAGGACACACTCCGGGTTGTTGTTATGATGATGACACAGTACTCATCTGAGTAAGTCATGAGTAAATGGAGAGAGAGTCTGTCCGGACTGACAGTTTGTAGAGACGATGTTGACTCTGAACTTCTTGGAAGTGTTCTAGGAGACTTGCAAACTCTAGCTGACTTCTGATAATGTCTGCTTCTGTTTTGGCACTGTCTGCGCTCCTGTTGGCAAAAAAAAATCTTTGAGGTTAATAAGTAGGACAGAAAAACACAATTTTTATGATAAACACAGTTTGTAACGCAGTTTAAGGTTATGAGGCAAGTGACATTTGACTGACAGCTCTATCAAGGCTATACACACTTCACAATACCTGAAATGAGTATCATAGAGCGCAGAGACAACAGCTCGCAGCTTGATATGACAGTTGACACAACTCCTCAAAAGACAACAGTTTTACAAGTACAACACTAGTGCGTGGAGGTTTGAATACAACTGGTTGATGCAGGAGAAACCAACAGATTTTCAGACAATTTCAGAACTTTGTGGAGGCCTACTGCAGTTCAAAACCAATTGGTCGGCTGAGACTGGCGAATTCAATCCCATAGGATCCATTTAAGAAATAAAAATTAGAACAATGAATGACATAATGCAACTAGTGTCCATTCAGATGTCAGAATAAGACTCCCCCCTTGAACACAATCATTGTTGAGAAAGTCTTGTAGTATGCAAACTTACTGGTTATCCCCTGCAGCAGGTAGGCACTGCAGTCGTTGCCTGAGAGCGTGGAAGGCCTGGGTCTGAGGCAGCAGCATCAGCAGGCCATACAGAGCGGCTCTCAGGGAGCCACACCCAGCTCCTCCTAGCAACTCCAGGCGCAGATCTGAAAAATTACATGCTTTCATGTTTAAGGTCCTGACCAGGGCTGGAAGTCTCATCACCACGGTAATTCTTACCTACCGAATATCGATAATATTAGTATGAAGACTAATCAGCTGTTCACTTGCGGCCATCTTGGATTGACAGGTCTTCATACAAATATTAGCGATATTCGGTAGTTAAGAGTAACTGTGGTGATGAGACCTCCAGCCCTGAATGTACCCATTGAAAGTAGTCATCTGTGATAGTTTTGATAATAATAGTATATGGTTGATTTATTTAATGAGCGCTGTTTTTGTGTGAATCACACCTCAAGAGCCCTCTGCGAGCGAGGTCGTCCCTGTAGAAAGTGCCAATTCTCAAGCAAAACCCAGTTGCTGTAAGGCTGGATGGACCTTTAGCCACCGATCTTTGGTAAAGGTATTTGAATTTTTCACCCAGCGTAGAGCGTATTTGAAAATATAAATGGTACATTTCGTTTTTTGTGCTCAGAGTGGAAGGCTTTGGTTTAAATTCAAGAGTCACATACGTGACTTCCTGTTTCTGTGTTGTCTTTTTGTTTGCCCATCACTCCTCTAGATATAGACAAAACAAGGATTGAGGAGTATGAGGAAATGCCTGTTGATATAGATTAAATTATACAGAAATAATACGCACAAGCAAAGATGGGCGACTCTATGAGCTGCACCAATTTGTCGATCTCTGTCAGGAACTCAACTGTCACCTCCAAGGTACCACTGCACTCAAAGTCAAGGAACAAATCAGATAGGTTTTTTATATTTTTAATGGTTTGGGTATTAACACTGAAAATTCATTATCAATCTTTAATTTTTTTTACACAATAACAAACATTCTATACTTATAATCCTGTTGTATTTTCACTCTTTTTTATTATTTAAATGAAATTACTAACGTTTTCAACCCTTAGATCATGCTCAGGTACAACTAAACTTAATGGACATGTTTTTATTTGAATAATATTGAACAGACATTTTGTATAGGATTAAACCTCGTACTTTTTGCATCGTTGGACCCTCTGCGCCATCTATTGATGTTGATACCTAATGTACCTACAATCTTTGATCAAGAGCAACAACCTTTTCTGACAATTTACTTTGTGCTTCATTGTCGTAGAAGAGACACATATTTTGATGGTATCTCGTACGACTTTGACAAAGCGAAACTGGTCCACCGATTTTAATCAATTTTTCAGGAAACATGTAAAATATTTTCTGAATGGTTCCTGTGAAATTTAATGTTGATGGGATTCAGATTTTTTTTTCTTTTTCTTCATGTATTAAATTTATGGAAAGAGTTGTTCCTTCTGCCTGGCTAAACCACTATAACTAATTCAAAACAATTTTTCATAAAATTGGAAATACTTTGTATGAAGTTTGATGAAGATTGGACTGCAAACATTTTTTTGAGCCTGTGTTGGGTAAGGCTACTTCCCTAAATTATGGAAATACATTGCCCAAATGGCGTAGCAATACAATATTTAAAGAATGGGTACATCGTAGCAGTTTTTGCAAAGGATACAAAAGTCTGATGAGTTGGTTGCAGTGGGCGTAGTTCTGGGTGAGAAGACACAAAGCAAACAGAGCTACAGGGTTGTGGCTCCAGCACTTGTATAGGCATTCAAACAGACATCTGCTGCTCTGCAACATACAGCATACACACACACTTATTGCATTTATTTTTATTTTAGGGCAGTCAAAGCCATCAACACGCTAGGAGGAACTGCATTGTTAATTTTTTAAATCTTATCAAAGTACAGTTCAAAATGTCTTTATTAAACTTATTCAGGAGCTTTATTTTCTGAGTTATAGAATGTTGTGCGATAACACCAGTAAGGCTTTCGGTACATGAAATAAGTCATATCCTTGCCCACGGCTGTATTTGTCAGGAACATACATACGATCTGTAGCTCTCCAAATGGGTGGACTATCTATTAAGCCGTTGATGATTTTTGAGAGAGCCCCACAAAAGATTAAACAGACAGTGTTGGCTGCAGTTGATCAATGATACCAAGAATCCCCTAGTTGTTGTGCAAGTGATGATAGTTATGGATTGTTTACTCACCTGCGTATTGAAGTCTTTCAGTTGGTTTCTCAGTTCAAATAGCTCGGCTGAAGTTAGTAGGATCATATTGAGGCTCTCCACCATTGTGGCTGCAAACTTTAAGTTCTTTTCTTTCAAAAGAACTTCTCCCAAGGTCGTGTAAATGTCCTCTGCATTCATCAGTACACACAGCTGCCTGTAAAAGGAAAAGTAACAAGAAAAAGGCTAAGGATTCCCGAGAAAATCAGATAGGTACTGGACTGTATGGTGTGTAGATCTCAGCACCTTTGAGGTGATAGAGATAGACTTGAACAGAGGAAGACCATGTTTGATGTTTGGCACAAGCGACTTTGAGGTGGCTGCAGTCATGAAAAGGGGCTATCCAAATGTACTTTATTATTATTATTGAATACCTGATGATGAAAGACCCCCGGTCATCCAGTAGAGTGGCATCAGTGGCAAACAACTGCAGCAAGCTGACAAGGAACTTCTGGTAGTATGGAGAACCTCTCACATCTGATATACCTGTAATCAATACATTTTTTTTAAATTCCGCTGTGACCTGGTTTGCGCATGATAGTATTAAAATATGAATAAATGTAATAATTATTATTTAAGTACATATTGTTCACAAGCTCTCCACGCCTGAGACACAGGATTTCCTAGTTCAGGCACATTTATTATTATTTTCTTATTAAGTTAAATACAAATATAATGTTAAGAGGTGTCTTTGTATAAATAAAGAACTTATTATTATTAATAATAAGTGCGACCTTGAAAACAAGTGATGTGTTTGACCTTGAGAGTTGCAGGTGCAAGATGCAGAACAGATTTCAGCCAGGACAGCCAAACTTTGTCTGACTACATCATCTGATGGATCTGACAGGCTGCCTAAAAGGGCGTCAAACATTTGGTGAGTGTGCGCGAACATCTGAAACAATAAATCATATCACTGTACTTCTTGAAGTTTTTCAGTTATAGCTTCTAGCTATTAAATCTGTTACTGTGCCACCATTCCACTAGGGGTAGCCAGAGCCTCTGCAGACTTGCCTCCATTTCTTCCTATCCTTGAATATCTCTGTTCATCCATATACATTGCGTTTTTCATACCTTTCCTTCTTTTACATTCACTCTGCATATTCCGTTCCTTTACAATTACACTGATAAGCTGCTTGTATTTATGTTTGATGTATTGTATCTTATCTTTTGTCTCTTTTCTTTGTTATATTATATTTACTTTCTTTTGCGGCTCGTCGTTCCTTCTTCCTCGCTCAGGTTGACAGTTACCTTGGTGGGTATCTTGTTGTAGAGATGAAGGATCCACCTTAGCACCGCCACCTTAGTCTGCACGGAGTTGTGGTGCAGCAGCTGATTGAGGACGTCCACCACGGCAGGCAGCTGGAGCCCATCAGGGGCATCTGCCTCTCCCAAGGTCACCAGCTTCATCAGGCTGTAGTTCACGGCCAGGGCTGTCTCCTTGATGTCCGACACTGATACAAATCAAAAATGTGCTATTACTTGAATGAGATCAAAAGTATATTATTATTTTGTTCCTTTGGGTTGGTATGACGTTGACCCCCCATGCTGTAAAAACTTGGTTCATCTTTACCAATGTCACTCCAGTTTCAGGGAAAGATAGAAGGAGTTGCAAGGTTTATGTTCATGTGAGGTTTGTTTTACTTAGTAAGCACACTTGCAGCATGTTTATTAAAAATGAGCCTTCAATGTTAATATAACATTGCCACTTAGACCAGCAGTTTCCAAACGCGGGCTATGGCTAGGGGAGGCGCCACAAATGTGTATAAAGTAGTATTAGTATGAATATTAGAAATAAAACTTAGAAAGGGAGGCGTGAAAAAAAAAAACGTTCAAAGGGAGGCGCGAACAAAAAACATATTTTTAGGGAGGCATGGTAGCATAAAGTTTGGAAACCGCTGACTTAGACAATAGATCAGCGGTTTCCAAACTGGGGGGCGCGAGCTATGGCTAGAGGAGGCGCCAAAAATGTGTCTATAGTAGTATTAGTATGAATATTAAGAATTAAAACGTAGAAAGGGAGGCGCGAAAAAAAAATAAAGCAAACAAAGGGAGGCGAGATAAAAAAAATTTTTTTAGGGAGGCATGGTAGCGTGAAGTTTGGAAACCGCTGCAATAGATAGATAGATTGATTTGGTCAGTGCTGTTTTTGTGTGAATCACACCTCAAGAGCATTCTGCGAACTTTATCTTCACTACTGAAACACCAATTCTAAAGCAAGACTTATTTGCTGTAAGGCCGGGTGGACCTTCTTCTTTCAGTGCCACTTCTAAGGAATATCGGCGATTATAATGGCTATTTTCACTTTGGACGTTGTGGCTCGAAATAAGGACTTACATAGGTGACCAGTCTTTGGTACAGGCAGATAATTTTTTCAACAAAGAGAACAACATACCTATTTGGAAAATGTTTTTTTTTTCACGGCTAAGAAACTTACAACCTTCTGATTATATTAAACAATAACACACATTTACAATCCCATTAGTGGTTAGATCTATTCAAGAATAGTGTCAGTATCTGCGTCAGAAAGCTATTAAGTATCCCTCACTCCTTACCCGAGGACACAAATCTTTGGCCATATTCTTTTGTGTCTATAGATTTCTCATTTACCTTCTAATCTTCTCATAATCGAACAATTGTTAACCAGTTATAAATGGCCAGGGCACCTTTTTGACCTGGAGGCGAGAAATCACTTGGAAAGATGGATAAACTAATCCGGGATCAGGAAGGTTATGGGAAAACACCTGACGAAAGGTTTTCATAAGTAACCCCATAAGTCTGATGGTAATATCAAGAGGATTTGAGAGGACTTGGAAGAGATTAGGATGTTAGTATCATTGAAAAGATGAGAATATGATTATGCTAGTATAGTTACTTTTCCTGGCATCTCCGTTGTAGGCCAAGCAAGGTAAGACTGCGGTGAATATTCCTGACATGAAAGGCAGCATGTCTACTCCAGCCAGCTGCACAAATTCCTTTATCCATGTCAGTGCGGTGAGCTGAGAACAAAGGCCATCATGAATGACAGTGAGAAGATGACACATTACAGGTTTACAACTTTAAACACTGAGTCGACTTATTTGCTGACAATCATTTTATTTTGAATCACATCTCAAGAAATGTAAATGGTAGTGGCTATATAGTCCACTGAAAGCCTCTTACTTGCTGTAAGTAAATCCCTTATTACAAGGTCCAGTCTGGTGCTGGATCAGAAGTTGCGTTGTGTATGGGGATGTATGTTAGCTTTTACACAATCCAGCGTGGTATATCAGATGATCCTAATCTAATCTAATCTAATTTAAGTTGCAAAATATATGTAACATTAGAGATTCACATTACATGCATTTTCACAAACAGGCACATATAACTTCGCGCTTAAAACATGCCACATGTGGTCCTACAATATAAAAACCCGAATCTCAAATGAACATACGCAACAAATGCAACTTCTGCCGACCTTCCCTGAAACAGGGGTGACATTGGCAAAATGAACCATTTTCTACAGCATGGGTGGTCAGCCACATATAAACCTATGTCAAGGAACATACACAACAAATTACATTTTTTAATATCAACAAATTATAATATGTATGGACATCAAAAACTAACAGAAAACAAATCCTATACATTTTGCAAACGGATCTGAACCGAAACCGGACTGTGTGAAAAATGCGGCCAGGATGGACATTTGTGACTGGTCTTATAAAGGCTTAGACTTCTGAAATACCTATGAATCTATGTACATTAAAAAAACAATGCATTTTGTAAATTGAAAGTTTTTTTCTCTGCTGTTTGAGTTGCACACCCAGTTCTTTCTAGTATCAAATCCGAGTATAGGAAAATATGCCAAAAAATAATTTATTTTGTAGGGTTGATTGTAATTCAAAATACAATCTTCTCAAACTGACGAAACAGCAAAAAGAGTTAAAAAAAATGTTGGTGATTAACAGATGCATACAAGTTTTTGGTAAGACAGCTCGAAGACCAAAGAGAGCATCATGACCAGTAAAAATTCTGTTTTCTGATTTTTTAGGGAAAAATCTCAGAAATGTATCTAATTTTAAATATTGTATGTGAATGAAGTTTTCCAATACTCTTGAAGATGGAATAAAAGAGTGATTAAGAATTTGCTCATCATTATAACAGACCTGTACTACTTCATCGGTGGCTTGAGCATGAAGTGTGAGGATATTGATCATGGCTGTGAAGTCAGCTCTGGAAGGATCTTTCTTAATGCTCTGTAGGAACAATGACAGCTGGGCACCACACCTGCAACAAACAAAGTATTATATTCTTCAGTTTTCCTCTTCTCCAAATATTTATATTCCTTAGAATTGGCGATTGGCGGTACGCAGTGGCATACTTTTACCCACCTTGATGTATGGAAGCGAGGCCTGGACGGTGAATGAAAGTGAAATTAGTAAAGTCCATACTGTTGAAATGGACTTTCTAAGAAGTATGATTGGGAAAAAACGGAGTGACAGGGTGAGGAATGATTTTGTAAGAGAAGAATGTGGTGCAAGAGAAAGTGTGAAAGTGAAGATTAAAAGAAGTTTGTTAAGATGGTTTGGGCATATGGAGAGAATGAATGAGGAAAGACTGACGAAGAAAGTATATGTTGGTAGAATAGATGGATGTCGTGGTAGAGGAAGACCGAGAAAGGTATGGATGGACCAAATATCCGAAATTGCGAATGAATGGAATATCCAGAGTCATAATAAAAGAAGAGCTTGTATGAAGAAGGTTATGACTCTGGAGGAAATGAAAGAAGTATGTAAGGATAGAAAGAAATGGCGGTTGATCTGTGATGTTGGCGGCTAGGGTTTGTTAAAGTAAAATTGGTTTTTATGATTTAGTTTTTTATGTCCATGTATATATTATAATTTATTGATTTTAAAAATGTAATTTGTCATGTATGTTCCTTGACTTATAGGTTGTTATGTGGCTGACCACCCATACTGTAAAAAATTGGTTCACTTTGCCAATGTCACCCCTGTTTCAGGGAAGGACGGCAAGAGTTGCAAGGCTTATGTTCATTTGAGATTGGGTTTTTATATTGTAGGTCCACATGCGGCATGTGTTAGCGCGAAATTATACATGTCTGCTTGTGGGAATGCATTTAATATAAATCTTAAATGATATATATCTTTGCAGCTTAGATTAGAGATTAGATTAGATTAGAAAAGGAATATTAAAAGAAACGGGAAATGATATCTGAAATGGTATCTGAACTGGTGGGGATCAAACCGTAGTCCCTGACATGGAAACCAAGCATGTTACCAGCTGAGCTATCGACCACACAGTGGAAATGAAAATAATATACACAAATGGAGAATCCCTTGGAAGGAAGCTGAAAGAATTTTGTAAAAATACAACTTTTTAGATTGAAATTACTTGTTCATTCTTGATCAGCACTGCAACCTACAGCAAGTGTGCCTACTGAAAACGTTGGTTATGGCACCAACTAAATATTGAGAATAAAGTAAGTTTTCCAGTAATGGGTGATCGAATATCCCAATTTGGAAATACATTTAAATTTAAATTTGTAAACTTAACTTTATAGTTCATAAATCTGGTTATTTTTGAGTCTCACCGCATATATCAGGTAAACGTAATATGTCATTTAACATACTCAAAAAAAAATGGATGAAATCTTACATTTTCTTGATCTCCATCATGGGATCCTCCAGGATCTTGAACATCCCGTCTAGGATCTCTGGCAAGAAGATGACTAGATCTATGTCAGGCACTGCATCCAGCACCGACACCCAAGAGATGATGAACTGCCTCGCAAATGTGTTCTTCGTGAGGATGCGTTCTCGAAGCAAAGGTACAAATGCGCAGAGATCAAATGCTGCACTTTCAGTCACTATGTCCTGGAATAGAACATCAAATAACTAAATATAAATACTTCGATAATAAAGGCTAAGGGCCGATAATATGGATGATTTATTCGGTGAATTTTCACTGTCTGTGTTTATCATATCTCAAGAGTTGGAAGCTGAGGACTTCAGGCGAGGTGGATATAATATAAGGTGTGTACATTGACAGTTTTGGTTGATCCTCCGCCTATCCCTCTGCTAGAGGGTGATAGAATTGTTGTTTGAGCAAGCTTATTGGCTGCCAAAAACTTGGTCATAATAAAGATCAGCTGTTTTTCCTTTTGCTCAGGTGCTCTTTCTGGGCCTTTCCCGGAAGAGGCCAAGATGGCACTTCACCAAGGCTTGTCATCTGACAAAAAATGCATGGGGGTCAAAAATGTGTACACAATCATTTACTTTGATCAGTCTGTCCAGCAATTCCGAGGCAGTCTTCATGCTCTGTTCAGGATCTGTCGCTGACTTGGCAAGTGCGCTGAATATGTCGGTAAAGTGAGCTAGGATAGCACCCCTCGTAGCTTTAGCAACATTGTAAAGCGCTTCACAAGCAAAGTAGCGTACTCGAACGTCTGCGTCGCTGAAGCAACCAAGAATGGGCTGAACCAGGTCTGGAAGATGACCACTGCATTCCTGAAATTATAATATAACCCAAAATAATGCAAAAATATTTGTGAAGCGTCTTCTCTGAGTGTGTCATTAAAAAATCGTCTATCCATATTATATGATAAAAAGGAGTGGGCCGAGCACAGAGCCCTATGGAACACTCAAGGTCAGAGGTATAGGAGTTGAAGTACCTTTAATAATGCAAGAAGACAAAAACTATGTTCTAATAATATAATGTTGCTTTAGTATTAGAAACTTCACTTCATTCCTTGCAATGCTACTAAAACTCTGTACCTATGTGGTCCTGGTATGAGGTATTCTTAGACAAATAGTGTCCTATGGAGTCCCCATGAGTCCTTATATATCCTTATGATAAAGATGCTGCAAAAAGCCTTCTTAAGGCACCTTTAAAAACACTGAACAGCTTTGTTTATCCAAGAGCCCTGTTAGATTGAATGGAAAAACTCATAGACAACAAGGTTGCGATGCAACATGGCTAGGTTGCTAGGGAAAAGGGAATAAAATATTTTGTTATTGGTTGCTGAAGGACAAATTCACAGACATGTGTGTCATTTGCCAACCAAGAAAAAATATATTTAGAGTCTATTTCTATTATCTTTACGGCTCATACCAATATCTTAGAACAGTGGTTCCTAAGCAGGAGGCAACTTGGGCTCTTAGGGGACATATTACATAGGGGGCGATTGGGAGGCGATGGAGCAGTAGGGGAGCGATGGAGCAGTAGGGGGGCGATAGTCCCCTGAAACTTGTGCCTACCTTCCCTCCCCACTGACAGTGTTCGTGAGATGACATTGGATGTTAATTTTAGCAATGGACGAAAAAAGGTTGGGAATACATCAGTGGCGAAGGGTGCCATACAAGCCGGTTCCCATCGGCTTCCCTTTTAAAACGATGTAACAAAGTAGTTAAAAAATATAGGCACAAAGTAAAAAAATATATTTAAAACCAAAGAAACAATTCATATTTTTTCCCCATTAAAACCATGCAGTCTATTTTATTATCATTTTTGCCTCATTTTAAACGGGAAACCGATGGGAACCGGCTTGTATGGCACCCTTCGCCACTGGAATACATACTGTCCTAGAATATGGAATGTTTGTCTTACAGGTCCCAAAGCCACAGCAACTGCTCCCAATCCCACTAGACCTCCTCTCTTGGTGTAGGGATTCTGCGCTGTACACAGCTCCTGTCCCAGAACTCTTACCAGCCGCTTCACCTGACTGCTGTTGTTAGCCGCTTTAAAGTCTCTTACCATTCTGAAACATAGTACATGTATAATACTTTTTTTAAATATTTTTTTTTTATTAGACAAACAAACAGTTATACATGTAATATTTGTGACTTTTGGTGTAGAGATTCTGCGCAGTACACAGATTTTGTCCCAGAACTTTATCTTCACTCGACTGCTGTTGTAAGCCAAATTTTCCCGCACCATGCCCAAACATATTCTGAAGAATTTGAAAGTCAATAGTACATGTGAAGGTGCCACAGAGATTCTTATATCTGGTGAAGATAGAGTACTTAACCTTATCAGAACTTAGACCTGGTTTAGATTAGAACATCGCATTGAGAAATAAATTGTGAAATCCTTGGACTTAATTCAAATCTACATCTTTGAAAGGTCTCTGCCGAAGAAGATAAAACTCTAAATAACAGAAGTTTTACCACAACGTTGATACAGACGTTGATGTGGTCTAGTCAACAAAAGTCCGACAATGTTGGCTGAGTTATATATATCATCCCCATCATCAGACACCCGGGTGGTTCTTGGCCTCCTTGACAATTGCAGCCACCACTGCCTGTCCAACGCCTTCCTCCTCCAATCCCATATTCCTACAGCAAGGCAGCCTGATACCACTCCATCATCAGCCATCATAACCATTTCTTCCAGGCTCCGATATTCTGTTTTCTGTATTTGATACAGCCAATGCAGTCTGCTGAGTTTTATTGGCTACTCGCAGCGTTAATCACGGAGATCATGATTCATTCCCGATTGTCGAACTATTGATGAAGATAAAAGCTTTGCAACTGATCCCGGAGACAAAATAGGTCATAACAAGTATATAATAATAATACTTCTCAATCTCAACTGCGGCCGCCTTTGTCTTGTCATACAGCTTATCTGTGAGAGCCCTAACGCACGCAGCGCTTAAAGGGGCGTAGTCCCGGTCTCCCATGGTATAAAATTCTTAACAGCACTATCACAACATAACCTTACAATGATACATTCACAAAAGCAGGAACTAATCTATTCCTGTTATTTGCAGACAATAGTAGTGTAATAATGCTATTGTGGGTTGATTTTAATGATGTTATCAGTCAAACATGAAATTATGAAATGTTTACTCGGCTTTGCAAATATGACATTTGACTACAGCATTTGACAGCTGTCACTTTTGTGTGAAACTTCAGTACCTAACAACGGAATGAGCTCTATAAATTGATAAAAGGTTGCTAAGGACCAAAGTCATATAGACGTATGACGCTTGCCCGCTGAGAGATTTTTAAATTTGTTTAGAGTCCAACACAACGTACCTATTTCAATAAATTATTTATGTCGAGGTTACATGTGTCACTGTGAATAAAAATAAAAGAAGAAAACTTCGACACAAACGTCTGTGCAAACGTCTTTATTATCCGTCAATTTATTTAATTAATTAATAACTCCTAATGATTTTAGTTAGCTGTAAAGTTACATAAAAATAATGTCAAATCGTGATGTGCATACAAGACATTAGTTTGTTTCTTATTGTGGATTTAAGGCATTGTTTTGACAATGTCTTCTGGCGGTAACGATAAAGGTATATCTAAGGGTGGCGGGCCGGAAGGACTTGGATTTCCAGCTTCTGGAGAGCAGGAAAGAAGTTCCAAGGATAGTCCTAAAGATGGAACCCCTAAATATGACACTTGGCCGACGCTGCTGGTTTCTAGACCTGGTGTTCGACCTGAAAGCATCAAACTGAGTAAGTTATACTTCTCTTCTGTTTCTTATCTTTCATTACTGCCGTATCAGGTCCTTCCAACGTTGGCGATCACTATGAAGAAGGCTTTTCTACTGCGCAACCCGAAACAACAAAATCCACCATTGATGTATAATATAGTCTGTAGGGAATAGTCCCTAGTCCATAACTGATCCGCAAACTAGTGGCTAATGCTACATACTCTCAGAAGATCGTGGGTTCGATTCCCGGTGGAGCTCAAAATATATAGGTATCACCAGTGTGGTCGATATTTCAGTTGGTAGGATTTTCGCAGTCTATGCCACAGAGGTAGGGTTCGATCACCACCAGGGTGTCAGAAATGCTTTCCCGTTTAAGTTGTTATTTAAAACTCAAAATTGTAATATCGCAAGGCTTACTCAGTCTTCACAAGAAACGAACTGTGAAAAAATAGGTTTGACGCACCAGAAGATAAAATATATGTGTAGCTTAGTTGCATATTAAATTTTTAAATATACTTTTCGCTGTGGTAAAAAAATGATGTGCCGGGCCACTAAAATTCCATCCAGTCTTACAGTATCTGGATCTTGCTTGAGAATTGCCGCTTTGTTTACCAACGACCAAGCTCATATAAGGCTCTTGAGATGTGATTCACAACAAAGCAGAGCTCACCAATCGATTCATCCTTATAGATATTTAGATAGTGGATTTTATTACTATCATTTTTCCATAGGAATCATTGTTTGTTAGAAAGAGAACAAAAATGCTCTTGATGTGGCTTCGCTCTAAACAGAGAAGCAAGAATTGTGCCTCACAATGTTCGCATTCTGGATGTTTTCTGTTTAACTTTTTAAAATCAAACAAATGTATTTATCAAAAGTATCATATAAAGCAGAAATCATATTTATCAATAAGTTTACAGCGAAAATTTTGCATATGTACACCTGTTGTGCCAGTTTCTAGTCCTATTATATTGTATGAATGTTAATGGAGCCCGCACGTTTAAATTGGGGGAAAAATGTGTCACCATTTGGTTGGCACACCGATCTGACTACCACTCTCCTAATGCTGTCATCCAAACAAATAAAATATTTCACTACAGTCAGGAAATGTTGTTATACTTCATCGCAATATCATGTAGGTAGATTGAAGGGGCGAAATAAAATTCTTAATATTGAGAAAATGGTTGTAAATTTAAACAAAAAAAAAATCAGCAACAAGTTGACAGTCCACATAAAAAAATATTATCATAATAGAGTTAGGTACAAAGTGGGCGGCCATCTTGTTTTAACTGTCATTCTGTTGTATACATTTTTTTTCAGTTGTCAGTCCTGCAGTCAGAGTATTGATCCATCTCACTCCCTCTCCCTCTTCCAGATCAATACAATACAACTTCTATCCCTTTCACTCCTGTTCATATACTGTATAACTTAACCTTCAATGGTTCCTAACATTTTTTGGACCTAGGACCTATTTCAACCAGGTATCATTTTGATAGTGCTGTTTTGACCCATTTGTGGCTTTGTTTCAACGATGATGCCATGTAGGCGAAAACGTTAGACAAAATTAAAAGAATATAAAAGTGAATTGAAACTGTGTTTTATTTAATTAATAATAAATAAAGACCAAATTATTATTATATTTTGAATAAAAAACAATATTTGATTTGCGTCAATGTGATTTTTGACATAGCATCTTCCTAGGGCTAATAAGCATTGCTCAAAGCTAGATGGATATCATCACTTACTTTCAATCCATTCATCAGATTCCAGCACTTATCAGAAATGTTGTTTTTACACTAATAGACCTAAAGAGATACAAACACATCCTTACAGATTCAATCATGTATCCACTCCATATCATTTATTGCAAATCTTATTTTCTTATTTTTTTCAAGCGTCACATTTCTATAGAGACTAGGGTCCTTAGCAACCAATAAAGATTTTTTTTTGTCCTTTAGTAATATGGACTTGTTACATTAATATTCTTGTCTATTGAATCTGCTTTAAAAAAAACGATCTTTCGGAAAACCTTCCAGCAGGCTGCTTCCAAAGCTTTCACGGACCACTGTTTGAGAATCACTGTTGTAGAGGAAAGTGCATCTACAAACATTACATATGGAGATATCAGAGGCATAAATTTTACTTTGACCAAGGGAATCCAGAAAATTCCAGATTATTCCCAAGTCTGAACGGTTTTACTGTGCTTAAGGGGTTATAGATCTGTTTTTGGGGGCTTGATGTTTGTGTAAACGTCTGAAAATGCGCTCGCTGGGTGCTGGAGAGACCGGGAATGCCGGGGCAGAGCCTGACATGGCCGGGGCCCAGGACACCATCTATCTGTGCAACTTCCGGGTTTCTGTTGACGGAGAATGGCTGTGTCTGAAGGAATTACAGGATCTGGATATGCAGGAATCTTGTCAGGAATTGCCGGAGCAGAATGAGCATAATTCTCCTCTTAGAGGTATGAATAGAAGACTACTATGGATATGCTCCGCTGATGTGCTAATTCCTCTAATGTTGTACTTTTTTAATTTAATGAAAAATCACTTTTACTGTTTTAAAAAGCATTCTACTTAAATGACTTTAGTTTTAAAATAGTTCAGAAAAAAAAACAAATTCAAAAGTGATTCTTGTCAATGTAAAGCTCTGCAGAGGCTCTGGCCACCCCTAGCGGAATGGCCACAGAGTTACGGTTACAGTAAATGTGAATACACAAAGCCTAACAGCTATTTCACACTAAATACATTCTGCCTTTTATTCTGTCCGGTTTGTCTATGGTGTTTTCTGTCCGGGTCGGAAGTAAGTGTCTGGAAGCTTTCACACAGTTTGTCCGGTAATTCATTGAGCATCCTGGTAGGATGCGTTGTGTCTGAAAAGGCCCTAATAATACGGCGAATACAGGGTAGATTATATTATTGTATAACCGGTCCGTAGTCTAGTGGTTAACACTTCTGACTCGTAATGGAAGGTTATGGGTTCGAATCCCGGCGGAGCACAAAAAAATACCATTTATATTTTCAAATATTCTTTTTGCTGGGTTGAAAAAAATCATAAACCTTTACCAAAGGTCCATCCAGCCTTACAGCAACTGGGTCTTGCTTGAACATTGGCGCTATGTAGCGACAAACAAGCTCGTAAACACCTCTGCAGCACTACAACAAGTGTTATAGACCCCTAGAGTCTCTAAAATCTAGGGAGTCTTCTGCACAGGATTTCTTAAAAAAAAAGTATATTTTTTTTTAGATCGTGACCCTGTGGTGATAGAACGCAGCAACCTTGTGAACATCTCCAAGTTGGTGGTGAAGGAGCTCATCGAGCAGTCTCTCCGCTATGGGAGAATGCTGGACACCGACCACTTGCCCTTGCGGCACTTCTTCATCGTGCTGGAGCATGTGCTGCGGCACGGCCTTAAGCCAAAGAAGGGTCTGCTGGGGCCCAAGAAGGAGCTGTGGGACATCCTGCAGACTGTGGAGAAGTTTGCTCCCGAAGCCCAGGATATCACGGCGAGTGTGAGGGATCTACCAACTGTCAGGTAATTGTTCCTCCAGGTCTAATCTAATCTAATCTAATTTGAAAAGATATGTCACATTGGGGATTCACATTATATGCATTCTCACAAGCAGACACGTACAAGTTTGCGCTTGCATATGCCGCATGTGAACCTACAATATAAAAACCCAAATCTCAAATGGACATACACCCTGCAACTCTTGCCGTTCTTCCCTGAAACAAGGGTGACATTGGCAATGTGAACCATTTTCTACAGTATGGGTGGTCAGCCGGATACCTACCTAAGTCAAGGAGCCTACACAACAGATTACATTTTAGAAATAAACAAATAATAATATGTATAAACATTAAAAGCAAATACAGAATACAAAATTCTATTGTAATAAACCCCAGTTCTATCCGCCAACATTACAGTTCAACCGCCATGTCCTTCTGTCCTTATATGCTTCTTCCATTTCATCCAGAGTCAAACCTCCTTCATACAAGCTCTCCTTTTATTATGACTCTGGATATTCCATTCATTCGCAATTTCAGAAATTGGGTCCTTCCATACCTTTCTCGGTCTTCCTCTACCACGACATCCATCTATTCTTGCAACATATACTTTCTTCGTCAGTCTTTCATAATTCATTCTCTCATATGTCCAAACCATCTTAGCAGACTTCTTTTAATCTTTCTGTCATCCTGAAAATGTTTCTCACAGGGGGAAAGGAAAGCAGAAATATCTGAAAGTAAACACCTCCTCTGAGTGATATGTAATGTTCTAGGACTGCCATGGGTCGCGCCCGTGCCTGGCTCCGCTTGGCTCTGATGCAGAAGAAGCTGGCCGACTACCTCAGGGTTCTCCTGGAGCACAGGGAACAGGCGCTGGATGAGTACTTTGAACCACATGCACTTGTGCTGAGCGATGAAGCCGTGGTCATCATGGGACTTTTGCTGGGGCTTAATGTCATTGATTGCAACCTCTGTGTCAAGGTATTCACCAATATATTGATACTTCATCACAGTTACAATCTTGGTTTATTTTCTTAAGTTTGTCATCATGGCGCCCTTGAGATGGTCCTGGACCATTAAATGGCGCCACAGGAAAGAAATCATCCATCATCATCATCATCATCATCAACAGCCAATTGATTTGAATACCCGGTAGAGCTCAAAAGCCCAAGTTTTTTTTTTTAAGAAATCTTGTGCGGGACTACTGCCTAGATTTCAGAGACTCTAGGGGTCTATGACACTTGTAGTGCCGCAGAGGTGTTGTTTACGAGCTTGGTTACGACAGGGGTGATGCTGGCAAGTCGAACCATTTTTTTTACAGGATGGGTGGTCAGCCTTAAATCCTAGATTGCCGCTTTTGGTTCTATATTGATGTATGGATATAGAACAATTGGGTTTGGAGCGTTATTTGCATGGATGTTCGAAATTATAATTTTTCTCAGCGGGCCAACGTCACACGCCTGTTAACTAGGGTCCTTATAAATCAATAAAATAATATTAGTTAGCCTTTGCCTTAACAACCTGGCTTTTTTTGATCTTTTGAAAAGTTTAGACCTCGTCAGACCCTCAAACTCCTAACGCAACGCAAACGCAACTAAGCTACACATATAGTGTAACTTCTTGCCGCGTTATCCCCGAAGGGGTCGCATGTGGCGAGTTGAACCTTTTTATTTTTAGAGGTAAGGGGGTCGGCCTTATGCCAACCATTTCAGTTGAAGTGGGGGTTTCCCAGCTCCCAGAGGGCTGGTACTCATTTCTTGTGAAGGCTGAGTAAACCTTGCCGGTATTTTACTTGGGGGTTTGAAATAAACACCGAAACGGGAAATCAATTCTGACACCCTCGGTGGGATTCGAACCCGAGCTCACGGCATGGAATGCAAGCACTCTACCAACTGAGCTATCGACCAGACGAATAAATTTTAGTAGCCAAAAGTTCCAAGATCTTACTTTAGAAGCAGCCGGAAAGAAAAGGTATTTCAGTGGGTATTCACCAACTTGGCTTACTTTAAACTCACCAATCTGACCAACATTGTACGAGGTCAAAATGCATGTTATCTAGTGTTTTTTTTTGTGTTATTTTGTAGGAAGAGGATTTGGACAGCCAGCAGGGCGTGATAGACTTCTCCCTGTACCTTCGAGGAGCTTCTACAGAGACAGAACAAAGCCAGCAGCAGCAGCAGCACCAGGGCCCCCAGAAGCATCACATGGCAGCCGTGCTGGACCAGAAGAACTACATAGAGGAGCTCAACAGACACCTCAAGTTAGTCAAGGGCCTTGTTTTGATAAAATATCATCAATGAACTTCCTCCTTGTCAACTATTATAGCTCATAGTAGGACTCTTATTTATAAAAATATTAGAAATTGAAAATAAAATTGTATGTGGTTACGGGGCAAGTAAAATTTAATAATGTATGACCGTTTTTGTAAACAATGTTTCCATCATCAGGTACAAATTATTACTAAACAAATAAAATAAAATTAGTGCATCATTACTTTAAGAACTGGGAGTGGTGGAGGGTGGGAGGGGTGGTGAGGAAGGAGACAGGGCGCTGGGATTGCTAGTGACACAATTATTATTATTCTTTTGTAGTAAACTTTACAGTAGTTTTGACTGGGATGTTTGAAATTAAAACCCCCTTTAACCCTGAGCTAACAAATACTATTGGGTAATTATAAATTAACAATTCATTTAAATAAGTTGTCTTGTTTCCAAAATCCACTATCTCCAAAGTATTTTGGGAAATCTATAGTATTACTGTTGGCGATGCCGTAATTTGGTAATAACCACTGACAAACTTGTTAAGATATTTTTGTCAAGATACAAGCCGGCCCCCTTATCTGTAAAAATAAATAGTTCCCACCTGCCACATGCGACCCCTTCAGGAAAAACGCAGCAAGAAGTTATACTACATGTTTAGCTTAGTAGCATTTTTTTTAGATAACATCAAAATGGGAAATTATGTCTGACAGCTTTGGTGGGAATCAATTTCTAGTTCTATGGTTTTTTAATGCAAGCATTCTGCCAACTGAGCTTTTGACTAGAAATTCGATGATGCTTTAACAGTGACTTATTTTGCCAATGTTATTTCAGTGCAACCGTCGCCAACTTGCAGAGTAAGGTTGAAGGTCTCACCACCACCAATGCCCTGATGAAGGAAGACCTGGCCATCGCCAGAAACAGCCTGACACAGCTGGCTCAGGAAAATGCTCAGCTCAAACATGCGCTGGGTAACCAATCTAGCTAGCTATAAAAATAATCTATAATCTAAGTGCCAAGATAAATTAACATTCAAAACTCATATCAAATGCATGCCTAGTGCCCTCAAACAGACACGTGCTGAATATAATTAACGTGCTGACAATACTTACAAATTAAAATCCAAACCTCAAATAAGTATAAACTCTACAACTTTTGTCAACCTTCCTTGAAACAGGGTTGACATTTTTTAAGAAATCCTGTGCGGGAGACTCCCTAGATTCAGAGACTCTAGCAGTGTTATTCATTAGATTCCGCCCATACCTGTTTAGTGCGAGATTTTGAGAAACCAATTTAAATTTGTACCAGCCCGCTAAACCAAAATAAATAAAAAGGTGATTCATTAGCGAAATACATGCATTTTTTTTTTTGGTTTACCGAATCCTGCTTAAACAGACTTCCGGTAGCTTTTTCTGTATGAAAAAATACGAAATGCTCGACATTTATGTAGGTATTTAGATGTCTATGATTTTTTTTGAGGTTTTTGTGGGTTTTTGCATGATTTTTGACATTTATCGGAGACGCTCGGAAGCATTCGGGTAAACGCCCCCTCCCGAACGTTTCTCGACACTCCAGCTGTCAAACTCATGTCGACTGCGACTTTGAATGAACCAAAAATGGAAACAAGTATTTTTCAAAGCATGACTTCATTGTGACTTCAGGTTTTGGCTGTAGGCATCACGAAGAAAATCTCAAAGATGGGCCTTCATACTTCATCTACAAGAAAAGTGCTAGTTTTACAAAATTGGCGACTTGAAAAATAACACGACGCGGCATCTGTCACTTTTTTTCTTGTCACAGTTTTTATATTTGTGTCGTTGCTGCATGCCCTCAATTTGTTGTTATAGTGTAAAATTCGAATGTTTTAAAGTTACTGTAATTGCTGAAACTCTTATTTGATTCATAAATCTTTTATTCTGAAAGTTATCTCGTACATTACGATCAGCTGGGGAATGAGGAAGATCGCCATTTTGCGTATGTCGATCTAGTTTAGAACGAAATAAACCTACTCGGAGGTGGTTTACAAATGTGATCATGTTTTGAAACACGTTTAGTGTTAAACTGAATTATAAAGTTTTTATGAATCACCTTTTTTGTAAATTGAGATTAAATCGAAAAATTAAACCAGATCTCTAAAGAAATCTGGTTTAAAAATTCTAATGAATAACACTGTAGGGGTCTATGACAGTTGTTATAGTGCCGCAGAGGTGCTTACAAGCTTGGTCGTCGCTACAAAGCGCCAATACTCAAGCAAGACCCAGTTGCTGTAAGGCTGAACGGATCTGTAGTGAACGGTCTTTGGTAAAGGTTTTATAAATTTTTCAACCCAGCGAAGAGCATATTTGAAAATATAAATGGTATATTTTTTGTGCTCCGCCGGGATTCGAACCCAAAACCTTCCATTTACGAGGCCGAAGGATTTACCACTGGACTGCGGACCATTTTTACAGTATGGGTGGTCAGTCTCATAGCAACCTATAACGCAAGGAATACAAAAAAAAAATACTAACTTGTCCAAAGAAAAATCTTGTCTATGCCGCATGTAAACATATACTATTCCTTACATTTCAGGTCAAGATTTGCATCCCAAAGACACAAGGCTAAAGATTACTGAGATATGTTCATCTGAAGAAGAGGTGTGTAAAGGAGCTTATATTTACATGAAATTTATAAGGGTGTTAGACAAGGCTATGTGTTTGGTCCTTTGTTATTTAACATTTTCAAGAATAAGTGTTTTGAGGATCTAAGGCTTGCCTGTGATGGATAGTGAGTGTTTTGCTGGATGCAGATGATGATGCTGACATTGTTTATTTGCAGGATAAGGCTGTTGGAGAGTCGGCAGGCAATAGTGAACTAGCTAGAGCTCTGGCAGAAGAAAAGAACAAGAGACAAGAAGTCACCAAGGAACTGGAGCTTCAAGTGAGATATACATTTAGTCAAATGATAATTTTTACTATCATTTCTAAGGTTTGAAAATATTGTATGAGAGCTATTTTCCTTCAATCTCAAATGCCAAAAAATATAATACAGTGATACCTTGAAATGCGACTTTAATTCGTTCCGTAACCTTGCTCGTATGTCAATTTGCTCGTATCTCCATTGAAATTAATTGGAATGCCATTAATCCATTCCAGCCCCAAAAATACAACCCAAATTGTTTATTTTACGTGTTTTTGAATAAGAAAGGTGTATTTATTAATCACAAATATTGTATAAAACATAATAAAAGAGAATTTAAAGCAAAAAAACTGGTTGCTATTAAGTGTACATACATATTTGTATGTTGGTCACTTAAATGCAACTTGCACACAACTTAAACGCTACTGTATGCCTAATTTTAGTCACTGCTTTTCTCT
The DNA here is from genome assembly GCA_951799405.1 of Agapetus fuscipes. Taxonomy (NCBI): domain Eukaryota; kingdom Metazoa; phylum Arthropoda; class Insecta; order Trichoptera; family Glossosomatidae; genus Agapetus; species Agapetus fuscipes. The sequence continues at coordinate 9,499,001 of OX637362.1, forward strand.
TCACTGGTCTTTGTCTTTTTCGCCGGATTCAAAAAAAGGTCCAAGGAGGTTTCTTTCTCCTTGGACCTTTGTAAATGAGTTAGGCAAGTGTCATTAAATAGATCCGATATACAACCAGTTGAAACTTTTTATCAAAGACCGGTCGCCAAAAGTCCATCACCTGGATCTTGCTTGAGAATTGGCGCTTTCTACAGCGCTCACCAAATAAATCATCCATATGTTTACTTAGTTATTGTTGATGTTGCAGCTGTGTCTGAAAGCGGAGATGGAAGTGGCCATGAAGCTGCTGGAGAAGGACATCCACGACAAGCAGGACACCATTGTGTCCTTGCGCAGGCAGCTGGACGACATCAAGCTCATCAACCTGGACATGTACAAGAAGCTGCAGGTACTTAATGTGCATATACCGTACAGTGTAACCTGCTTCTTTTCCCTGATTTAGATTTTTCGATTTATAAGCGAGGCAAGGAGCCTGAGGCTTCCCTAGTCTTGCATAACTAAAAGCATTTTCCACGTGTTCCTTGACTTATAGGTTAGGAATGTGCCTGACCACCCATGCTGTAGAAAATGGTTCACTTTGCCAATGTCACCCCTGTTCCAGGGAAGGTTGGCAAAAGTTGGTTGGTTGGTTCGGGGACAACGTGGTGAGGATTTGCACTATATGCGTAGCTTAGTTGCAAGATGGCAACAGAAGCTATGATTTTCACCTCTTTCATTACTGTTACTGTTACTGTATCCTGCCGCCGTTCCACTAGAGGTGGCCGGTACCTCCGTAGATGCGTCTCCACTTTTTTCTGTCCTTACATATCTCTTCCATCCCTTCAACATACTCGTACATCACTTTCTTCATACATACTCTTCTTTTATTCTCACTCTGCAGGTTCCATTCTTCCACAATCTCACCTATTTGGTCTATCCATTCCTTGGTCTTCCTCTTCCATGCTTTCCTCTGACATTTCCTCTGTACACTTTCTTCGTTAGTCATTCATCATCCATTCTTTCAAGATGTCCGAACCATCTCATTGTGTTTTTTTTGTACTTTCATTCTCAAATTCTCTTTTGTATCACACTCGTTCATCACCCAATCATTGCAAATTATCATTCAGTGTCTTTCCAGTCATTGCTCTAATCTGTGTAAATCATATATGTCACTTGTTACTAACTTCCATATTCACCAATTCTACTAACACTTCCCTCAGGCCTTAATACCGCTTAGCATGGTTTTTACTTATGCACCATACGCAAAACGCAACTCGCAACTAAGCTACACTACACATATAGTGTAACTTCTTGCCGCGTTATCCCCGAAGGGGTCGCATGTGGCGAGTTGAACCTATTTATTTTTACAGGTAAGGGGGCCGGCCTTACGCCAACCACTTCAGTTGAAGTGGAAGTTTCCCAGCTCCCGAGAGTGCTGGTACTCATTTCTTGTGAAGGCTGAGTAAACCTTGCCGGTATTTTATTTTGGGGTTTGAAATAAACACCGAAACGGGAATCATTTCTGACACCCTCGGTGGGATTCGAACCCGAGCTTTCGGCATGGAATGCAAGCACTCTACCACCTGAGCTATCGACCGGAAATACACTTAAAAAAATAATCTATGCGCTAGTGGGGCCTGAGGTAAGTTTTAGTAAGATTGGTGAATACGGGGTACAACTCTTAGGCTTGGATTTAAGCCAGAACTTACAGTAAGTTATAACACATTGACAATGTGCGTGTGTCAGAAGATTCGCCTATCCTATTGTATGTCCCTTGTTACTAACACTATTGTACTCAGGAGTGTGAATCAGAGCTGACGCAGAAAGGAGAAATGGTCTCACGGCTGCAGTGCAAGGCAGAACAAATCGGCAAGATCCTCAACAATCTGGAGAAGTACAATCATCTTATCACCCAGGAGGGCGAAGCCAAGGTCCTGAGATCTCCAGCTGGGCTTCCTCCAAACGCAGAAGGCCCTCCAAGCAAGCGACTGGATCTGAAGGAGATTCCTCCATTCAAGATGAAACCTCCGACAACAAATAACTAAAATGATGCTTAAATTTCATATTTTACAAGGCATATAAAATCATAATTGTTTGTAATTCTCACATAAATTGAAGGGGATAAAAATTCCAAAAACTGTGTAATTCATACCTCAAGTATAAAACTGAAATATGGATCAGGCTACCAGAATCTGTGTTCCCATACAATTTAATTCTGGTCTATGCATAACCAGTGTCAATCGCCACTTCCTTTCAGTGTCTCAAAACAAAGGTAACACAGCACATAACAGAACACTAAGCAGGTAACACCCTTGCTACAAAAGATTAGGGCATCAACTGCCACCTCACCAACATCCACATGTCTGCGACATTCCAACAAGTGTCATAGGCCTCTAGATTCTCTGAAATCTCTCACACAGGATTTCTTAATTTTTTTTATTGGTAATGGTTGGCTATGGTTGAGTTTTTCCGTAAAGTTTTATATTTGGGGTACTGAACCGTAAATGGCCGAAAGTAAGCTCTGTTACAATTTTTTACGTCTTCCCTTTAAACAGGGGTGCCACTGACAAAAGTTTACCATCTCAAATGGTGGAATTGATTGTTCTAGGTTTGTGAAAGCTCTCTGAAGCATAAAACAGAGTTGATAGTAAAGCTGGAGGAGAAGGCGGACTCTATGGCCAAAACTATTGAGCAGTTGGATCAGAAGTATGTTCACTTTCTTTCATACTGTTCTAACACACTAACTATTCATGAAAACTGCAATGGGTACTCGTAGTAATAGAAACACAGCTTAACTATGTATTTATGATGACAGTTCATAAATTTTCACCAACATAATTTGTTCAAACTGTAGTCTGACATCTGGCGACTGTGGTGGTAGCCTTTTCATCAATTAGCGGAGACACCAACCACAAGGACTCTGGTACTCATTTCACGAATAGATCAAGTTACTACAGTGAACTTATCATTATTTTGTTAGGAGAATGTCATATAAATTCTATGTGTTACAAATTTACCCTAAAACATTATCATCGATGTCAGTTTGTAGAAGCTAAAAAACATTAACTGCGTTCTTCTAATATGTCACCTGTAGACTCCACCATACATTGACTCATTCTGTGGTTTTCTTTGCATTTATATCCATATTTGGAGAGACTACTATGAGCACTCATAGCACACGGCATAGCGTTTTAAGTGTTTGCTTAGGTGATGGGTGACTTTCTGCGTAAATCATAACTAACACTCAGCGCAAGTTGCTCTATTATCATTGATCACTATAAAATAAATTGATGACGTGTTTCAGTGGTTTCCTATAATAATGCATGTGCAACGCAAATGAAATAGGTATGCAATGAAGAAAAGAGATATAAGCCAAACATAAATGCAAGCGGCTTAATGTGCATTCAAGTACTTATACAAATATTCTGGCAAACCGCAAAACAAACAGCTATGACAAACTCGTTGATGGTTGCCTGGAAACTGATTGTTACAATACCTCACTGATGTCCTAGGATATCAGTGATTTTGCACACCAAACGGCTCTGATGCTCCATCTATTTCTTTTATCAACTTGATCAATGTCTATAACAAACTAATGTAACTAATTATAAAGCTTTTTGTTAATTATGAATAATATCTTTTTGGTTTAATTATGAACAAATTGTATATAGAAACATACACATAGGTATAATGTGGTGTCGTTGACCCATTACTATTTTTTTGTAGGAATTAGTGGTTTAGTGAATCCATTAAGTTGCATTTTACTAAATAAATACTAACTAACTTATATAAAGAACAATAATATAAGTACAAAGTGTAGTGAAAAATAATGAAGAATCAGTTCTATAATAATGTATAATCTAAGTTGCAGCCATAGATGAACATTTGAGATTCACTCTCCATACACAAACAGGTGTGGGTTACCGCTTACACACGCTGCAAATGTACTTAAAAAAAAAACTGAGCCCTATAAGCTTCACATGTAACGCAACTTCATTTGTAATCGAGTACTCGGCGTATGACCACATGAAATATAATATATTTTTTAAATTAAATTCGTGAAGACAAGTGCAATTCACCAACCTATTTTTGTCTCGCCGTAAATTTTTATATTACCAATTAATAATTCATCAATTTTATATAATATAAAATTGATTAATAATTACTCAATGACATCTGTTAGCTCAAGGTCAAAGGCATCATCAAGGGGTCAGACTGGACTTGAACTGGCACTGTTTTTATTTCAAACACGCCAGTCAAAGGACTTTGCTAGTAAAGGAGGTTGCTAGGTTGGCAAATGAAGTTTCCAGGACCCTATTTAAATAGATGTGTGACATTTGACCATTGAGAAAAAAAAATGTGCTGAGCTATGTTCTTATATATATAAATAGTTGAATCATTTGTTTTTATCTTCTTGGGTGCCGTTTAGTGTCTCCAGCCACCTCAAGGGCGCCCATCTTACTTCTTTAAAAACATGATGAAAAAACTTATATACTTTGTTATTGGATGTTTTAGTAGTAAGTACTCAATGGCAATTGAAATTGAGTTTTGTGTGAAAAGATAAGGGTACTAAATTAATATTAATGTAAGTTTGACAGAATTTTTTGCCTTTTTGTTGTGGCTTTTGTAAAAGTGCTCTTTTGTTACAGTATGGGTAGTCAGCCTCATACCAACCTATTAGTTAAGGGATTTTAATTGATTCTTTTTGTAAGCAAAGATATTGGCAAACCTTAAAGATAGCTTTTATATATTGAGAGTTCAAATTTGTTTAGTGAAACACTGTGGTAAGCCATTATAAAGATTTATTTTTAAAAAAAAAACAATAAAAATTATTTTCTAAAAATTAAACAAAAAACTTTGTGTAATACCACTTTGAGTACATATTTTAATTCAAGAGTACTTTCGGTGTTATACCATCGTCAGTTGAAAATATACTAAAACTTAAAATTAAAGACATTGCAGACAGTGTGGGGGTGGTAGGAACCAAACCATAAATCATCCTCCTAGCTCCTCCCACTTCCACTCATTAAAGAACCTAGCTCATTAGACTCCTCCCCTACCCCTTCCTACCACCCCCACACTGTCTGCAATGTCTTTAATTTTAAGTTTTAGTATATTTTCAACTGACGATGGTATAACACCGAAAGTACTCTTGAATTAAAATATGTACTCAAAGTGGTATTACACAAAGTTTTTTGTTTAATTTTTAGAAAATAATTTTTATTGTTTTTTTTTTAAAAATAAATCTTTATATATTGTATGCAATCCTAGGTCTTTACTTTCATATGTTTATAGTATTAAATTTTCAGTATTAGTCATAATATATTAAAGCTTACTAATTTTTGTACAGACTCCAGCCATATTATTTGACGCGCTATAGTTTTTAATACAAAATCTTAATCAACAGCTACTGTAAATAAATAAATAATGCATATATGTATGCCATTCAAGAACATTTGAGTGGTGCCAAAATATGAGTGTTCACTCAAAATAGATGTGTGGCTGATTCATTCAGGCGAAAGTGACAAGCAAAAATGTAACATATGGATGATAGATTATGTAAAAAAAGTATAAAAAACACCATCAAAGAGTGTTTGTTTGTAGAAGACATTACGGGCTATTTCATATCAATCTTTCTCAATAATTACCTATGTAGAAAATAATAAGAGAAAGAAATTCCCACATTAAAAAAAAAATCAGTAGCTGTTGCGTACACCAACTATAGGATGCTTACATTCCATTCCCGAGGACTAGGGTTTGATCGCCACCAAGGGTGTCAGAAATGATTTCCAGTTTCAGTGTTTATTTCAAATCCATATTCAAAATACCGTCACGGCTTACTCATCCTCCACAAGAAATGAGAACCAGCCACCTGGGGTGCCTAAAAACTCTGAAAAGAAATAGATTCCACACCGGACATGCCACGTGCATTCCCTTCAGGAACAATGCCGTGAGAAATTGCACTACATGTGCATATTAGTTGCGTTTACATGAGTTTTTGATTATGATTTACAGTGCTACAAATGATATGGTCACTGAGGGTACTGCACATTTTTTATTCATCGATTGTATGACAAAAGAGAAAAATGAAATCCTGCTTCAATTTTGTACCAACTTATTTTTATAATAAAGTACAACATGTTCATTCTAAAATGGCGTTTTTTGATTCTTGTAGTTAGAGTGAATTATATTTTTGGTTTGCCTTTATCTTTTGTTACAAAAATATTTTAATTTATTTTATTTTGTACTTCTATCCTGTTTTCCTGCTTGTGTCCCTCTCATTTTTTTTGTTGCTTAACCCTTTTTAAGTATTTAATTTAAAATATACATTATTGTATAAGTCGCCTGTATCCAAAATCAGCTATCTCCACTTACAATGAAAAATGACTTCTCTACATTTTTGTCAAGGGATTAATTACCCCTATGGCCGTGTTCGGGGAGCTAGTTTGAGCACTGTGAGCGCTTACAGTTAAAATCGTGGTTGGGGTAGCTCGATCGCAAACCTCCCCGAACGATCATAAGCAAATTTCATATGTCAACCAGACGGCAGCTGTCTAAGCTTGGCAGAACGGATGTAGATTTCTCTCAAAATGCATTATTGAGCCATGATTCTAATATTTCCAGCAGAATTTTCAATTATTGAAGAGCTTTTGAAAGCTCGAATCCATTATTTAACATTAATTATTGTGTCTAATATTGGTGTTGCTGAGGTTAGCTGTCAACTGTCAGCGGAACGGTATGAACCATTGGTGTGAAGTTAGGAAGGCTTAAGCAGACCCACCTTCGCAAATAAGCGAAAATAGCGAACGGCCGAGCTGTCGTGCGTGACGTCATAGCTCATAATATTTGCTTACGATGAGCTCCCCGAACGGTGTGTGAGTTCTTGAAGCGCGTTCCCCGAACACGGCCTATGCATGTGTATATTTTTGTTCCCAAGTCTGCTATATCTTGACTAAAAGCAACAAGTTTGCCAATGGTTATTTCCAAATCCGCCATCACCGACATTAAAAAAGTCAATTTCTTTATAACGGACTTTGGAAACATACGACTCATATGAATGGTCGATTGAAATAATACACTAAGTACCAAAATATTTCACACAAAGTAAGTACCTATTCGGTTTATGCCAAGGCAAATAACGTAAATAAGGCCATAAGCATCTAAAAATATTTTCACGTAATGAAACTGGTTTTTGTCCACAAATTGTGATAAATATTTCTTAACCTCAAAGGCATTTTTTTTTCTCTGTTTGATTATTATGGTACTTTGTGCCTTTTTGAGTCAACCATTCACATGCTAGGATGATTATTTGGTGAGCGTTGTTTTGTACGAATCACACCTCAGCTTGGACGTCGCTCTAAAAAGTGCCAATTATCAAGCATGACACTTTTACTTATATAAAGATCATTCAGAAAGGTTCATCTAACCTACAGAAAATGTGGATCTAGTTTAATACAAGTAAATAATGAAACTGTGTAGTGTGGGAGGCAGCATCAGTCAGCATTTCTTGGCGGGCAATAAGCTTGCACACTGCCAACAAAACTAGCACCTTTTAAAAGAGACAGGCGGCAATCAACTGAACCTGTCTTGTGTACACACTTTTTCAAATCCACCTCGGAGAAGGCCAATAGGTGGGTGGTGAGTTGAATCCTTGAATTTTATTGTGCCTCTGTGGACAGATTTATTTATTTACTTAATGATAGACCTGTTGAACCATGTTCAAAGTTATTGTCTATAGGACATGACGCAGGCGGGGTTCGATCTTGCAATAACGCAAATTCGAGTGTCGACACCTTATCCCCTTGACCATAGATTTCTGAGATTCACAGATTAATAGGTTGGTATGAGATTGACTATCCACCCGTACTGTAAGGTTTTGACCACAATGTCACCCACATTTGAGGTTAGTATTTTATTTTGTTAGTACACAGCAGCAGCATGTTTTCATCTTATGAAACTGCTTGTCAATGTATCTAAAATGTTGAAATCAATTGCGTGCGGAGATAGCAAACTTTGTTAAAGATTCAATCAATTCATTAAATTTTGTCGGTGTCCAGGTTGAACCATGAGAAGGAGTTGAGGATAAAGAGTGAGGAAGTATGTCGGACGCTGGGTAACCGGAGTCGCTCAGCGGAGAGGGCTGCTGCGGCCGCAGAGGGTGACCTGAGGATAGAGAGAGAGTGGAGGGTCAGCCAGCAAGAGACCATGATCAAGGACAGGGACAGGATATCTGAGCTGCTGCACCAGGTGGCAGCACTGCAGCATGTGGAACAGGTACATACCCACATACTGCCATCTGTGCATAACCCATTGAACCATCACCTGTAACCCACTGAGCCAACACAGAAATACTGAAGAGTTCCTTTCTGGGATCTATTGGCGTGGTCTATCAGCGCCCTTGCAGTGACAGTAGTCACAAAACGGTGCTCTACAAATCATCATCATCATCATCTATCGCAGCTGGAGCTTCTGGACATTTTGCTTATGTTTGTCATGGGCTTCTTCAGCGTAATGTGATGTTGATGTTGTATAACAAGTAATGTTGTATAACAGTTTCATCAACATGACATCACAATATCGCCCTGAAGAAGTCCATCGCAGACATGAACGGAACTTCCGCAAGCTTCAGACCCAATAAACCACCACAAGAGATCCTGGAAAAAAGGCTCCAGAGTCAACTCACCAAAGTTAACGATTTGACTGACGCTGAGAGCTCAAATACCTTGACAGGTGAGACCAGTAATTGGCTTCATGACTTTTTTTTTAAGAAATCCTGTGTGGGAGACACCCTAGATTTCAGAGACTCTAGGGGTCTATGACGCTTGTTGTAGTGCCGCAGAGGTCTTGTTTACGAGCTTGGTCGTCGCTACAAAGCGCCAATACTCAAGCAAGACCCAGTTGCTGTAAGGCTGGATGAACCTTTAGTGACCGGTCTTTGCTAAAGGTTTTTATGACTTTTCAACCCAAGAAGAGCATTTTTGAAAATATAAATGGTATATTTTTTGTGCTCCACCGCGATTCGAACCCACAACCTGCCACAACGTCCAAAGTGCTGCCACTGGACTACAGACCGGTCTTGAATGTTTCAGTCTGGTGCACCCCTGCTCAACCATTTACTTAGATACGAAAACCTGTTTGCAGAAAAATGTGACTCTTCAGGACGAATTGGAATATTTAAAACGTCAGTTTGGAGAGGCGCAGACTGCTTTAGAAGAAGTGGGTGGAGCTTTGAGCAGTGACAAGCTGCGATTGGCCGAGCTGCTGGAAGGAGGCGGGGCTAATGCGGCAGGGGGGGGCCCTGTCAGACATAGTGACAGCGGTACTTGGACCAGCGACAAGCACGCACCTGCGTGTCATGCTTGCCATAAAGAGTTTAACCTCACACGCAGACGGGTCAGTCAAATTATCTTACTTGTTTGTGATGCATTCTTAAAGCTATTTTATAACGCATAAAAATAAATACAATTTTGTATTCGATTACGGCAAGATATTAAAATTCCACGACTGGTAGCATACTTGAAATGGTTCTCATGACCTCTGATTACGAGTCCAGCCCCTTACATTTTTTTTTGCATTTTCTTCTTTTACATTAAATCTTTATTTCTATACCATTTATACTGTGATTGTATTTTCCCTGGATGAAAAATAAACTGTCATGTTTCAGCATCACTGTCGTCAGTGTGGAGAGGTGTTCTGCGCCGCGTGCAGTGAAGGTTCTGCCGCGGTGGAGGGCCACGCACGCCCCGTCAGGGTTTGTGATCACTGCCACAGTCTGCTCAACACATCCACATGACACCACTGAGACGTTCCATTTAATATATATAACCAATGCCTAATCTGTATCAACTGCCTTATTCTTATTAAAACATATGATGTTAATATTAGATTCTTGAAATTATTCTTCCGGGTCATCACCACGGTCTATGGTTCTTCCTTCTTTTCTCTTGCTTATGTTTCATTACTATACTGTGAGTAACTTCTTCGGAGCTCTGTTTTCTTCTGATTGAATTTAAAAAAAGTAAAAAAAAGTAATATGACCACGGTCAAGGCTCACAAGATTGATTTCAAGCATCTGGATTTAGCCTTGAAAGCCTAAACTCGTATAACATTAAATTTTTGAATATCTAAATATGCAGTTATTTGTTGTGTGATCTGATTGTTTCTCAACGTCATCATCATCACGCTGTAGAATCCCATTGTAGACATTACGCTGCCTTAGTTTTGTTTATCGTATACGCCATTGAGAAAATTTTACATGAGCAATGTTTGCATGTTTACTGGACCAATGTGTCTTATGAAAACAAGAAATTTATTTAAAAAATATTTAAAAGAACTCTCACATTATCGAGTTTTACGGTTTTTCTTAGCTCAGATTGTGTAGAATTTGATTCATAAGACAACTGCATGAAAAAGTCATATTTGACAAGATTGGCGTATACGATAAACAAGAACTGGGGGAGCGATTAGTGAAACATCCGGAAGCACCAGCTCCAGTAGACCACGGAAACAGATCTTGGAAAGTAACTCTCCTGTGTGAACAGTTCTTTTTGTGTCTTCAGCGAAGATTGACAGTCATAAGCAATTTGTACTTTTAATAATGTCGCATGAAAGAAGGATTTTGTGCTTCTGCCCAACCACTGCCTCAAGCTTTTCATCCAGGATGTCGTCTTTCGATTTGGATTCTGCTGTCCTTCCATTTTTCCCTGTATGATGAGATGCAGAAGCCTATATTTCTCATTTCTCATTATGTGCCCTAAATAAACCAATTTTCGCCTTTTGATGAACATCAGGAGATCGGCTTTGGTATTCATAAAAGAAAGAACCTCAGCATTTGTTACACAAACCAAGGTTTTGAAATGACGACAAACGACAACAAATCCAGAAGATTTTTAGTATCCGACTGTAAGCTCTCATCTCAAAGGCAGAAATATTATTCTCAAGGCGTTGGGTAAGTAAGTGTCCATCCTTCCATGCCATAGAATACAAAGGTTGAAATAATAAGCAGTTTTAAAAATAAAGTATATACATTGACCCGTCGCATGTAAACTGAGGTATGGGAAAATTCTACCAAAGTGCGACCAGTAAGTGTTACTGTTTTTGTTTACAGTTGTCTGTTTCATTTCTTGACTTAATTATCATTTTTGAATAATAACTGATTTAAAAATCCATCCTAGGACAATGAATTAATGTACAATGTGTTATCTTTTGCTAAGTACCTAATTGTTTATATTGTAAATGTATGTAATTTTATAAAACCCAACATTCTTATTATTTGTATATATTTTGTAACTTTTTGATATTATTTTGTACAAATTAATATTTTAATGAAATTAAAAGTAAATATTTATTATTCAATCGCTTGTGTTTTATTTCATAAAAAGTAAAAGGTTACTTAAAATTTCTTAAAAATATGGGACTATGTTACAGTGACGAAGGGTGCCATACAAGCCGGTTCCTATCGGCTTCCCTTTTTTTTTTTTTTTTTTTTTTTTTTAAAATAGATTTGTGAAGAGGAATGCAATTCACCAACCTATTCTGCCTGGCCAGAAACAGGTATTAATATCATCATTTAGTAATTAATTATTGTTTTATTATTAATGAATTATTAAATAATAATTACCCAATAACATCTGTTGAACCAGGGTCAAAGTTAAAGTCAAGTGACCCAAGCGGGGATCGAACCAACGTTGTTCCATTCGAAACACGTTAGAAAGATCAGCCCTCTTGGCCCCCGCGGCTATAACCCCGACTTTTAAAATGATGTAACAAAGTATTTAAAAAATATAGGCACAAAGTAAAAAAATACATTTAAAACCAAAGAAACAATACATATTTTTTCCCCATTGAAACCATGCAGTCTACTATATTATCATTTTTGCCTCATTTTAAACGGGAAACCGATGGGAATCGGCTTGTATGGCACCCTTCGCCACTGCTATGTAATGTATTTCATAAAAATGAATAGGTAGCTAATAAATAAATGCAAACCCAAAGAGCCTGTGAAAGTAAAGGTATGAAAAAAAATGGATTTAAATAGGTGTGTACAATACTTTATTGCGTCTCTCTTCAGAAGTAGTGTGCCTTTCAATCGTCCGCTGTGTTGAGGTCTTTTTGAATTTGACACTTCCATGTCAAGTTGGAAGGAGTTGGCAATAAGTCCCCACATTTTCCAGACGGGTTGGTAATTAAAGTATTGAAGTAAGGAACTATACTAATTAATAAAAGTGAGATAAATTAAATTTTATATTTTCTTTATTTATAAAAAAAATACAGTTGTTGTTAGTCATTGTATCTACATAATAATAAAAAGTTGATGTCCAGAAGGCGGGATCTAAAACAAAACTAAACTAAGGGTGAAACAGACGAGGACAGTAGAGTGTGTGTGCGTTTGTCAGAGCGTGTATACAGACATTGCTCTTTGACACCAATACCACCATAAAAAATTAAATCCCTACTTACTGTATTTTACAGACTATAAAACACACTTTAATTTTTAAAGACTTAAGTAATTAAAAAAAAAACATTTTTATTTTTGTCAAAAATTGGTTACCTTTGCCAATGTCACCCCTGTTTCAGCGAAGGGTGGCAAGAGTTACAAGGTTTATTATGTTCATTTGAGATTTGTTTTTTTTTGTTTGCATTTAGTATGAATCTTAAATGTTAACATATCTTTGCAACTTAGATCACAATGGAATATAAAATTTATGTTGATATTTTGTTTATGAGGCTACTTTTTGAAGAAAAAAGTGTGTTATAGTTTGTAAAATACGGCACCTGCCAACTGTCCTTGTCTCTATTGCTTATGAGACTTACGTTCATAGATCAATATAAAAGAAATAGATGGAGCGTCAGAGCCGATTGGTGCGTCAAATTCAATCAGCTCCTAGGCAACCGTCAACAAGTAAGTATGTTAAGCTGTTTCATTTGCAGTTAGCCATGACAAAATAGTTAAGTTTATTTTCATTTTTATTTACAACTTACTAAAATGTGTTCCTAAATGTGAATGCACCCTAAGCTGCTTGCTATATTTTTTCTTTATTGTATACCCTTTTTTTTCCGTGGCACATGCAGTATGAGAAACCACTCAAAACACGCCATTTATTTCTTTTATATTTATCAATGATGGATCAATGCTTATTTTTATGGATACTGCCATCTGTGATCAGTATTTGTAAACTTTAGCTCCTGTTATTTTTAATTGTCAGTTCCATAATCACCAAATCATTGTTTTTCACTATTTTTTTTACATTTCTTCAAAAATATCCTTATCAATGTTAATTAATAATTATTGCACTTGAGAGATGTTCTTTTTTGAGTCAGTTTGACTTAATTGAGTTGAACGTGTGTGAGGAATTGTAGACTAAGTATGATGGCTGATAACACCAACACCAAACCTGAAACAAAAAGAAGACATTAGCTACTCTGGTGAACGAGTTTCGAATCTCGTTAGCGAGTATGAGTTCACATTTACTTTATCCATACTTTACGATACTTGATAAAGTAAAGATAAAGCCGAAAGCACTCAAATGAGCGTTTTTGAAAGAAGCTCAAGTTCGAGTCCTGTCATTTTTTTTTTTTTTTTTTTTTTTTTTTTTTTTTTTTTTTTTTTTTTTTTTTTTTTTTTTTGTGCACAACAGGTTTCCCTTATTACAGTGCACCCTATGACTATATCATGACCTATTGACTATAACTTTGACCCTGGTTCAACAGATCCGATGGTACATGGTACTTGACATGCATTAAAATGCATGCATTAAAAATAAAAATAAAATAATATCAGTACCTCTTCTAGGCAAAGAAAGATTGGTAAATTGCATTCGTCTTCACAAATTTATTTAGAAAAAATGTATTTATTTACCTGCACATTGTAAATGAGCAGCTTCAGCCTTGATTTCCGGTAGACTAGTGTAGGATTCCACCTCGTCAAGGAATTGGTAGTCGGCTTTGAAGCCCGTTCCATCCAGTCGATCATTAGACCGGAAACTAACTCGAAAGAACTTGCGGTCAGACTCGACGTGGAAGTGTTTCAGCTGACCACAGTAGCGACTGTACTTGCGGTCGCGAGCCATGAAGTTGGAGAATTCTACATAGTCGCTAGCGGAGATGGCCTCACATCTGGAAATATGTAACTTAGATGGATCATGTGGCAAGAAGATGGCAGGTAAACTAGCAAAATACACCATGAGAGGATGGAAAAAGCCCCAAAGACACAAAAAATCATCATAATCTTTGGCATTCATCTTGGCCTCCTGGATGAATAAATAAAATAAATAAATATTAGAATAACTTATTTGGTGAGTGCTGTTTTTGAGTAAATCACCTCATGGGGCTTCCACACGCTTGCCAACCCATCTCAAGTCAAGCGCACAGTGTGTCGTCTAGAACATGCTAGCTGGACAAAATTTTGTCTAATTGACTAATTTTGTCCAGCTAGCATGTTCTAGACGACACACTGTGCGCTTGACTTGAGATGGGTTGGCAAGCGTGTGGAAGCCCCATCAAAAGTCCTTTGCGAGCTTGTTTGCCACTACATAAAGCACCAATTCTTAATCAAGACCCATTTGCTGTAGGGCTGTATGAAACTTTGGTGACTGGTGATTGGTAAAGGCACATACATTTTTCAATCCAGCGAAGAGCAAATTTTTGAAAATTCAATGTTTTTTTTATGTTTCATCAGGAATCGAACATACAACCTTCCGTTTACTAGTCCATACTGCAAACCCCTAGAATAAAGAACCATTGACCCAACAAAATATATTAATTTTGACAGTTAAAAGATATTTTTTCATGTTCTGCCGGGAATCAAACTCATAAGTCACTGATTACGAGTTTGTAACCAGGCTACAGATGAGTCTACTGGTAAATTGAAAATTGGAATTTGGTTCCGAATCAATAAATGTTCATCTCTCTTAGCACTTACGGCAGCACTCCCTCCACATCGAAGTACGTAAAGTGTATGTGCACTTTCTCTTTCTGCATGCCGTGGAAGAAGTAGTGGCACTCTGTGTCCCGGGGGTAGGCGCCGGGGAAGTTGGGAGAGGTGAAGCTGCCGTTGTGCTGTTCGGAGCTGTTGAACACAAAGGCGCACGGGAACTCTGACAGCTGGCGGCCCCCCTGCACTCCGTAACCTGGAAAATATATCAATTGTAATTAAGAGCTGCATCCAAATCCTTTCTGAATCATTAATCTATCTGGAAAGTTTCTTTCCGGGATCTCTTGCTGTGGTCCATCAGAGCTGGAGGTAGAGCTTTCAGACATTTTGCCCAAGTCGGAGATGGGTTTCTTCAGCATGATGATGAAGTGATGTGATATTGATAAAACTGTTATGACACAATCACATCACTTTGGAATTTTTGGCTTTCTCCACTCATATAAATGCAGTCATCACACACACTAGTGCAAAGTGAAAAATTTACAAGTGAACCTCGATTATAACACGTTACATAGAGCTCCCTTGATTGTGTAAATAGAAAAATGTATGAAAGATACAACATCACCCCTAGTGAGTGATACAGGTTTCATCCATTTTTCTACTCATGCAATTGAGGGGAATTTTTGTAAATGTTGTATACTAGGGGTGCTGGTGTCAAATGCTGGTTATCATTCATTTGAGGATCCTTGTGCCTGGTATTCTGTGAGCATGTCCAGTCCCCCCCGACCTTTGTAGTTTTGTAAAAGTTGAAATACTGGATGCTTATTATATGCTGGACAGTTCATCATTCCACTTCATGCGCCATTCTTCTCTATCCTTTACTGCATCAGATATTCGGCAAAACACTTTCCTTTCAAACACTTCAAAAGTTTCTCATGAATACAAATACTTATTTAAAAATAATAGTATCGATAATTACTTTCTGTGAAGGTGTAAAACGCCTTGAACCCCCTCACGTGTCTGGAAGAGTATATTCCTCTGAACTCGAGCATCAGTCGTGGTCCGTTTGACATGATGGGCTTGGGAAGCAGGGAGCCGCAGAAAGAGTCCAACTTCTCCATGCGACCATCAATGTGGACGTAAGCCTGAAGTGCATCCACACTGTCACATCTGAAAGGCAGAGGTAACTTGAATATAAGTCTTTGTAAGTAAATAATTAAATTGTGACGCAGGCTAGAGTTGACAGGGAGCTGTTGTCAAATATACAAGTTTGGAAGATTTCATTCCGGGTATGCCCCGAATATAATATGTGGGGAAAAATACCAGCTTCGTCAACTTATATTGTGCTTGGGACATGTGCTTAGAGGGGGAAAGTATGGACTGTTAGATTTGATCATTGGAAAATAGATCAAAGGAACATGAAATGACCACAATAAATTTCTAGTACAGATCAAATAATTTAGTTCAGAGAAGTATCTGCTTTGCCATATGTTGCAATCCTTTATTGGACCATAAATATGCCAGAGAATTTTCTCATCAAAGAGAGCATTGATTTCGCACAGTCAGTGTTTTGGTCTCGGCGGCGTAAGTAAGGACATCTTATTAAGTTAACATTATAGGACATATAAAAATTATATATTTAAAAAAAAAATATGTACAATGGCTACCTTATCTAATTTAAGCAAACTATAATAATGAGAAACTAAATGATAGCAAAACCCGGAAGGTGAAATGGAGCAATGGGGTGGAACAGGAATTGTGAGTTCTGGACGTGACCGATTTGTGACGAGAGGCGATAGAGAGGGAAAGGTGGAGGCAACTCCTCTAAAAGGCCAAGACACGCACCAGGCTGTAGTCCCAATAATGATGATGATAATAATTAATGAGTAGCTTATAGTATTGTACCAAATGTGCGGTTTTGAAAATAGCGGCAAGAGAGCGTCATCCACGCTGGCGCACGGTGACCGGGTGGCCGTGTCATTAACAACCAGGAGAGTCATAATGCACACAATAATTGCTACGCTACACAAATTACTTTAAATCCTACATCTGTTGCGCTTGTAAAACAAAAATAAACAATTTAAATTGCCCCCTTGTGTTTTGGACTGAAATACCGTTTTCCCAAAATACTCACATTTTTCTCGAATACTCATAACTCATAGAATTCATTCGAAAACCCGTACTAGGGGTACTGACCATCCATGTAACAGTATGCATTTAGGAATGTAAAATGATCGTTATGATTTGCTAGAGGTGGTATGACAAGATGACGGGTATTCCTTACTCTTTGTGATCATCCGTGGGATGGTAGAGGCTGAAGTCCTGGAAGGTCAGCTGCACCCTCTCCTTGCCTCGACCTTGGAAGTCAAATCTGCAGGAGGAGCGGGGAGGGTAGGGGGCGGGGTAGCCTGGAGACAGCAGGGAGCCATTCTTAGTGGAGTCACTGTTGTACACCATGTCACAACTGGAAGCTGGAATATTACAGATTGAAAATTGATGAATTATCGCAGAAATCCTGTTTAAATTGAGATATCTCAAGACATTGATAATAGTAATTAGACTGTATTGGCTGGATCACATTCAGTAAGTAGAATATAGAAGCCTGGAAAATATGGTATTGGTGATGGAGCCACAGCGGCGCAGGAGAGTAGGAAAGCTCAGATTAAGGTGGCTGGACAGAGTTGTGGTGGACTGTTGTGTGACTATGGGAAAAGGTGTTGGATAGGCAGAAAATATAAAATATGAGGTAAGGCAAACTGTTAATAAATCTTAAAGTAATTCGATGGTAAGGCTTTTTTTACTTTGAATGTAGGTACCTACATTTTTTGTTTGTTTATGTTTTTGATTAGGTCCGTAGTCTAATGGTTAACACTTTTGACTCGTAAATGGAAGGTTGTGGGCTGGAATCCCGGCGGAGACAAAATATATATGATTTATATTTTCAAATATGTTCTTTGCTGGGATGTTGCTGGGTAAAAAATTCATATACCTTTACCAAAGACCGGTCACCAACCCTAGGTAGGTACAGCAACTGGGTCTTGATGAGAATTGGCGCTTTCTACAGCGACGACCAAGCTTGCAAAGGGCTCTTGAGGTGTCTATATCTATAATCTATCTATAATCTAAGTTGCAAGGATATATTTATTCAAAGCTCTCAGATGTATGCCCACAAACAAACACGTGTAGTTCGCGCTTACAAATGCTGATTGTGTACTTACAAATAAAATCCAAACCTCAAATGAACATAAGCCCTGCAACTCTTGCCGACATTCCCTGAAACAGGGGTGACATTGGCAAAGTGAACCATTTTTTACAGTATGGGTGGTCAGGTGTGATTCACACAAAAACAGCGCTCAGCAAATAAATCGTCCTAATATTATTAATTTATTATTATCTACTGAAAGAATGACTGAAAGAGAAAACTCGAAACGCCTCTGGGTCGTGTTCATCATTTACCCTGTTGTGTGTGAATAGTGAAATCCACAGAGGTGAAATCTCGGTCCTACGGCTCGTTGTAATGAGCTTCTCTCGTTTTGGAAGAGGCGCTGATGTCGGTTGTTTTAGATACTAAAAGGATCATGTGCTTTAATAAATATATTTGTTCAAGTTTTGGGTCAATGAAGGCAGATATTAGGAAATATAAAATACAGGAATCTGTACAACTTATAACTTCACTGGTTAATGAAATTTTGTATAAATCGCCGTGTCTAATTCATGGTCAAATTATAAAGTGAAATATTATTACTACGCTCGCTCTGCATGTAGCAAAAACTTGTCATTTCCGTTCAGTTTGCCCCACCCCACTCCTTCACCCCGCGCCGCCACCTTCAACCCACGCGGAGTAAAAATGTTTGTCGTCGATCTAAAAAACGTGAAATATTCAGTAAAAAGGACAATATATTCCATCGCTGCAAGTTTTTCTCGTAGATAAGGTAATATTACACTTATTATTATATGGTGAAGTTCATTTCAAACATCGGATACGATATTTAATCATATTGTTTTTTTGCAGGTGGGATGCATGTTTTTCTCGACCAGAAAATTTCAAGCCGCAGGAAAAAGCGATCCAGGAAGTGTCTCAACCTGAACCAATGTACGTGTATTGCCGCTTCCACTTCGAAGAAAACTTTATTAGAAATCCGTCGGGAAGATTATTTGGACCGCTACTCATAACATGACGTGTTATTTTATTCATTCGCTGAACGCTGCTTATGTTCTCCGCTGGGAACCGAACTCAAGACCTTCGGATATTGAGTCTGTGGCGTCAACCACTAGACTGTACACCGGTGAAAAATGTGAAGAAATGTTTTGTGATTTTGTGGTGTGATTTTGGAGAAAAGTGTCAAAATAAATATTTGTTACTACAATAATTGCTAACCAAGGTCCTTACATAGGTAGTTTATGTTATATTTCTGATATATTAGATTTCAAAAACATATCATTTTCTGTATGTGATCTTGTATCTTATCTGCTAATAAATGAAACGTAAATATTCACTTTTTGTTTTATTTTTTGTACGAAATGGGAGTAGGTATGGAATAATAATATGAGATAATATTATAGGAGCATGGCATAGCGCGTATGTATGAGTGCACTAACACACTCTCACGTACACGCACACGTCGTGGTTCGCGCTCGTTACATTACGTGACGCTAGTATCTCTAGCTTGATATAATTATTATTATTAAACCGGAAATACAAAGATTTATTAGGAACTCAGTTCTCTATAAACCTATACTCTGTGCCACAGAGTAAATAGGTAGTGACTTACTCTGTGGGACGTGGGTAGTGAAATCTCCCAAATGAAAACTGTCAAACTGGCACTGACGTTTGACATGAACATGTTCAAACTTGTCAAATTTGCTGGTTGAATTGTTATTATTTCGTGGAATTTATAGATTACATTAATTTAGGAACATAATCATATAATGCTTGACAATAAGAAGACACAAGAGAACATGTTCCTTCAAGTCTGAACTGTAAAATATGAGGTTATGTGAATTGCTAAGTTATTGGCTGCAACTATGAATAATATGAACGTGGATTGAATAGGTACCTATACCATGTCAAGTCATTTTTAAGTTGCAACCATTGTTGCAACGCTATTCATAAACTATGCTATGATACCTCATCTATCTATCTATCTATAATCTAAGTTGCAAGGATATATTCATTCAAAGCTCTCAGATGTATGCCCACAAACAAACACGTGTAGTTCGCGCTTACAAATGCTGATTGTGTACTTACAAATAAAATCCAAACCTCAAATGAACATAAGCCCTGCAACTCTTGCCGACATTCCCTGAAACAGGGGTGACATTGGCAAAGTGAACCATTTTTTACAGTATGGGTGGTCAGCCTCATACCAACCTATAAGTCAAGGAATACGAGTAATAAATAACATAATACTATAATACTAATAAAACATTACGTATGCTGCCCTTTTTTTTATGAAACACCTTGATTGCCTTATTGCTTGAACGTTGCTGCAGCGCGCCAACTCAAACAATACCCAGCTGGTGTAAGATTGAGTGTATCTTTGTAATCAGTGTGTGCTTCGTTGGGCATCAACCCCAAGACCTTTTGATAATGAATCTGAAGTGTTAGTCACTAGACCACTTAGGTTACAAGCAGTTGGTGTCTGAATTCTAAAAAGCATAAGATTGTTTGCTCCGAGACAAGATGTCTGACTCTGAGGCAGCGGGGGATGATTTACCATATTGTGTGGATCGGGCCAAGGGTGGTCGAGCAGCTTGCAAAGGGTGCAAGCAGAAATGCCTGTCTGAGGAACTGCGGATAGCTCGTCTGCAGCCCAGTCCTTATGGAGAAGGCAAGAAGATGAAGGCCTGGTACCATGTGAACTGTCTCATGGCAGCCTTCCTCAAACAAAGACCTACCACAGCAAGGCTCAGAGGACGCCATGAGGTGACAGGATGGGAAAATCTAACACAGGAAGACCAAGAGTTTATACAGACAGAATTAAAAGATATGGAGAAAGCATACAGAGAAAAGCATGGTGACAAAGCAGATCTCAACAATGCAGTTGAACCCATTAAGGCAAAAAAAGAAGTTGCACCTCTGGTAGAAGTTCCTTTTAAAGATTTCCGGAAACTGTGTTCTCAGATTGCTAATGAAGATGCGTATCTTGCTAAAACGGCAGCTGTGAGAGCCGTGCTAGAAGTTGGCGGAGGAAATTCACGAAGTGTTCAAGAGCTTTCTTTGTGGTGTCGATTGTTGTTGCCGGGAGCTGTGCGAAGAGTTTATAATTTGAGGAGCAAACAGATTGTCAAATTGATGTCCCGCTTGTTGGGAGGGGATCGTGACGCCATGTTGCTGGATTTACAACAAGGCGATGTTGCTGAAACTGTTTGTCGTGCGCACAACGAGTCTTCAACTTGTCCACCTAAGAAAAGCAGTAACCTCACTTGTAGGCAAGTTGATGAATTCTTGAACAAGCTGAGTCAGCTCACCAAAGAAGATGAACAAGTGTTGCATTTTAAAAGTATTATCCCACAGTGTACGGCCAATGATTTAAAAATGATCATCAGATTGATTAAATGTGATTTGAGGATCAATGCCGGACCGAAGCATATCTTAGAAGGCGTACACCCCGATGCGTATTCTGCTTTCCAAACGTGCAGAGATATAGACACCGTTTTGGAAAGAGTGCTTGGAGGAGCCTCATCATCTTCAACTAGTAAACAGAAACCTTCAGGATCTGTTTCTGCCGAGTTATCTTTAATGCTTCCTGTTTTACCGATGTTAGCAGAAGCATGTACTTCAGTAGAAATGGCTATGTCTAAATGTCCAAATGGAATGTTTTCTGAAATTAAGTATGACGGAGAAAGAGTGCAGGTTCACAAACAAGGCTCTGATTTTAAGTATTTCTCTCGAGCTTTGAAACCAGTGATGGCACATAAGATTGAGAGGTTCAGGGAGTTTATTCCTCAGGCATTTCCTCATGGGAAGGATTTGGTGTTAGATGCTGAGGTTTTGATGGTCGATACCCGCACGGGAAAGCCGTTACCTTTTGGAACTTTGGGTGTCCACAAGAGAGACAAGTTTTCTCACGCTGAAGTCTGCCTTGTGGTGTTTGATTGTATCCATTACAATGGAGTGTCTTTGCTGGATCGGCCTCTACATGAAAGAAGACAGGTGCTTCTGGATAATATGAAGGAAATAACTAATCATGTGGTGTTTTCTGAGATGAATCTGATCCGTAAACAAAATGACCTGGTGAAGATGATACTAAAGGTGATATTTTATTTACTACTTTCTTACATTTTTTTTCAATTAGGTTGCAAAGAGCAAAGTAGTTCACAAATTCATTTTTGTCTGCTTCACCCTCCGCCGGTTGCATCTGTGCAAAAAAAGCACACCCAGTAGTTTTTACAAAAATTTCTGATTTAAAATCAATCAGGGACCCCTTCCTTCTCCATTGGCTCCTCTAGGTCTTCCCTAAAGTACACTGCAGTAGCCGTTGCACTAAAGCATATAGCAAGTGGACAAGGGGTTAAAAAGATAATTGTATTGAAATTTTGGCGACTGGAAGCAATGGTGGATCATCTGACAACTCTGTGCATTATAAAAAAAGTCAGTTTCTCTAGTTTTACCAAATGCGCTAAATTTGGATTGTTGGATTGTTCTGCAAATTGTTTATATTTGGTTGTTATTCCAGGTATTGGAGCAGGGCTTAGAGGGCTTGGTGTTGAAGGATGTCCAAGGAGTTTACACTCCTGGGAAAAGACGATGGCTCAAGGTCAAGAGAGACTATCTACTGGGAGGTTCGATGGCTGATACAGCTGATTTGGTGGTTCTGGGAGCGTGGTATGGTACGTGTGCACAATCTCTTCTTATTTCTGTCGGAGATCATCATGACTGTTTTTAATTTAGATTCTGCTGCTTTATAGGGAAGCACCATCAACAAGGCTCTCAGTGCACTTATGCATGTAAAAGTGCTAAGATGGGCTGGGAATGTGCAGAGGATGTCTGGTTGTTGTGTCCCGACAGAAGTGGGTTTTCAGTTCCCGTCTGAAGACCATTATGTTTCTATTACGCACAGTTTGTCTGGCAGGGAGTTCCAAGCAGTGAAGCAGCTACACATTCTCCAATGACCATGTTTGGGCTTCTCTTTGGGAACTACAGGGTGTAAGTGTTGACTGCTGCAGACCTGAGCGTTTTTCCTCTTTAGGTTAACTAGGCTAGTGTGATGAGCTTTGTTATATGTTGATGGTTGGCAGGAATTTCTGGTGCTCATACAATCAAGCCATGAGATCTGAAGCATTTTCCGGTACGCACGTTCATTTCAAACGTTTCTATTCTGCTCGGTCAGAATTTTGGCAATTTACTTTAAGCTATGTCTTCTGAAACAAAATCAAGTGACTTATTCTTCAGGTACTGGTAAGAAAGGAGGCATGCTATCCGTCTTTCTAATGGGCTGTTGGGATGAGATTTCTAAGACTTGGTGTACAGTGACCAAGGTCCACACCGGGCTTGATGATGTGACTCTAGCTTCCCTCCAGGAGCCTCTTATGGAACTTCTGGAGGCACACCATCCTGGGGATCCTCCTCCGTCATGGCTCAAGGTGAAACCAAATATGGTGCCAGACATGTTGGCTAAGAACCCTGAAAAGCAACCAGTGTGGGAGATCACAGGTGAGAAAATCCTAAAATATATGTTTTCTGCAAGCTTAGTCATTGCTATAGAGCATAATTGTAACAAAGTCCATGCTTTAATTGAAACTTTTTTGAAACTGGGCCTCCCAATACACAAGGCATTGCATGAAGTTACAACTAACTAACTAACTGGTTATTCCAAGAAATTTGAGCAAGAGGAAGAAGAAAAAAGTGTTGAAAATAAAGAATTTGAATTCATCAATTACTGGTATGATAGGAAAGTGCATTCAAAAGATTGAAATCAATATTTTTGTTGTGTTTCCAGGCACGGAGTTCACCCGAGCCAATATCCACACGGCAGATGGGATCTCTGTGAGATTTCCTCGTATCACAAGACGTAGAGATGACAAAACCTGGAGAGAGGCTACCAATCTATCTGAACTGAAAGTTCTGTTCCAGAATTCCAGAGACAACCCCAATCTAACAGGGTTACGGAAGCTTGTACTTGAAGAGCAAGGATCACAAGAAGAAATAGAGGAGGAGAAGACAACAAAAATAAATGAAGAAGATTTTGGAAGTAAATTATCTCCAGTTAAGAAGAGAACAAAGAAAGAAGATGAAAAAGAAAAGGCGACAAGTAAGGTAGCAAAAAGGAAACCAAAAGATTTGTATGATATGTTTCAAGCTAAAAAGAAGACTGTGAAAGAAGAAGAAGAAATAGAGGAAGGGGGGGCAAAAAAGTTAGAAAAAGAAAGATTTAAATTAGATGAAAATGAATTATCTGGAGGTAAGAAGCGGACTGTAAAAGTAGAAAAAGAAATTGATGAGGAGAGTATGAGAAAGTTAGCAAGGGAAAAACGTGAAAGTGATTCATCTCAAGTTAGAAAGAGACCATTAAAAGATGATGATGAAATTGAAAGTAAAAATATGAAGCTAGATTTCAAGAAATGGAATCATCCGGAATTTTGCAAGGTTCCTCTGTGTCCTCTACCTATTCCTTTCTCCGGTTATCGGATGTCCTTTTGTTCACCAAATTTGGACGTAGATTTGAAAGTTTTGGTGCGTCATTGGATCGCGTACGGTGGTGTTTTTATGCAAAATGTGGAACATGCTACACATCTAGTGCACGTGAATCATAGTAAGCGATCATCATTGTGCGTGCATGCTTCAAACGATTGTAGACATGTTAAGTTATCTTGGCTTACGCACTGTCTAAAGCAGAAACAAATAGTTGATACCAAATGTTATACCATTTTATACTAATCAAAACTCAGTTGATGTACACTACATACGTTATGAGGAATGAAAAATACTGTTTGCTCCATTTCTTCAACAAGAGATTGAAGGGTGAAGGACTCAAGGATGCCAGAGGACATTATGGCTGAAGAACTGAAGTCAACAATTTGACAAATGTACAGAATACCTACTTAGAGCTGCAGCATCTAAACTGAAAATAGTTAGAATGCCGAACTTCGTTTGATATCACATAAAGAGAAAAATAATGCATTTATAAAATTATATTTATGAAATTATCTCTATTATTTTTTTACACTGGCTTTAAATAATCATACCAAAAATGTTAACCATTCCTACAATAATGAATTATTTTGTAAATACAAAATTATACAATATGAAAGTATTTTCAATTCATTCACCAGTGTTTGGTGAATGTGCTTTCGAAGTGGCGGCTCCAAGGTCATGAAACCGACTGGCACCTATGATTTGAAAGATTGCCGACACCAGCCACTTCAAGAAACGTCTCAAGACCTATCTATTCACCAATTCTTTTTAGGGACCCCAGGAGTGACAACTTCACAAAACTGCGCCAATGAAAAAAGTCAACTGCTTCATCATCATCATCTAGACTTATAATCTATAATCTATAATCTAAGTTGCAAGGATATATTCATTCAAAGCTCTCAGATGTATGCCCACAAACAAACACGTGTAGTTCGCGCTTACAAATGCTGATTGTGTACTTACAAATAAAATCCAAACCTCAAATGAACATAAGCCCTGCAACTCTTGCCGACATTCCCTGAAACAGGGGTGACATTGGCAAAGTGAACCATTTTTTACAGTATGGGTGGTCAGCCTCATACCAACCTATAAGTCAAGGAATACTTGACGTAAGATAATACTAAAAAATAGCAATAAAAAACTTAAAAAGTAAAACAGGAATTGTTGCAACAAAAAAAGAGATAAAATGAATTGTGTAAGTTAGGTTAGGTTAGGACTAATACATAAATACTGGTCCGGTAGCAGCTAATATAGGTTTTTTGCGCCTGGAATCATGCCAGGAAAACCTATCGGAAGGTTTTTCGTCTTGCACAAAAAATACAGGTTTGGTTAGGTTTGTAGATTTAGGTCTGGGTTGTGTAGAATATACTTTTTTGCTATTTTTTCTCCCGTCGATAGCTAGTTGGTAGAAAACTTGTGTTCAATGCCAGAGGGCAAGGGTTCGATCCCCACTAAGGGTGTAAGAAATGATTTCCAGTTTCAGTGTTTATTTCAAACCTTAATTTAAAATACCGCAAGGCTATGTCAGACTAGACCAGAACTCGTAGTACTATCCTCGAAGTATTGAGTATTCGAGTATTGTGAAAAAACTCGTACTACGGGTACAGAAATGTGAACCTTCATGAGCTGGCGTAAGGCCGACCTCCTATCTGTGAAAATAAATAGATTCCACTCTCCAAATCAAACATGTTCGGGGACAATCCAGTAAGAACTTGTATTCAATGTGCGGCTTAGCTGGGAGTTGTGAATTATTATGTACCTATGTACCTATCTATTTATAAAGTACTTACCTGCCTTCTATAAAAAAACTGAACATTCTTCAGTTACAAAATATTGCGTGTATTCACCTCGATCGCGTAAAAAGAAAAAAAATATGGAAGATACAGCAGGTCACCCAAGTGAGTGATTTAGTTTATGGATCAAGATACAGCAGGTCACCCAAGTGAGTGATTTAGTTTATGGAAGAAACAGCAGGTCACCCAAGTGAGTGATTTATTTTATGGAAGATACAGCAGGTCACCCAAGTGAGTGATTTAGTTTATGGAAGATACAGCAGGTCACCCAAGTGAGTGATTTAGTTTATGGAAGATACAGCAGGTCACCCAAGTGAGTGATTTAGTTTATGGAAGATACAGCAGGTCATCCAAGTGAGTGATTTAGTTTATGGAAGAAACAGCAGGTCACCCAAGTGAGTGATTTAGTTTATGGAAGATACAGCAGGTCACCCAAGTGAGTGATTTAGTTTATGGAAGATACAGCAGGTCACCCAAGTGAGTGATTTAGTTTATGGAAGATACAGCAGGTCACCCAAGTGAGTGATTTAGTTTATGGAAGATACAGCAGGTCACCCAAGTGAGTGATTAAGTTTTCATACATTTTCTTTTTACGCGATCGATGGTAGTTTACGCAATGTTATATACTCGTACTTGGGGTAGATCTATTGTATGACATATTATACATCACAATGGATATTTTCATTGACTCATGATATCTGTGGACTAGAAATTATTTTAATTAAGAAGGATCTTCGGAAAATATACATTAGGTTTATAGGTATCTGTTTCAACTTACTTCCGAAAATGGTCCTTAGTAAGAAAGAGAACAAAGATCTTCACTGTGTCATTTAGTTGTATAAAAAAAAAACATGGATGAAACTGAGAAATATTTCTAAAATGTTGGCAGCATTGATATTCACTCCTTCGCGCACGCGTTATAATAATAATGCAAATAATAATAATATTTATTCCAGCCCGGTCACGCGGAGGGTGCAATACGTGACTGGCCATATAAAAAATAAATACATTGATCAATAAACCTTTTGATCGGTAATTTTGTCAATTTTTAAACGTAAAATGCATTATTTTAAGACATCATGGTACCTATGTGTATTTATAACCTGTCGAAAAAAAAATAGGAAAAAACAAGAAAATACGTACCGGATTTCACATGTAAGAACATGATTTTTAAATTTTTTTGTCGGTGTTATGGCCGCGGGGATCAAGAACAGGTTATTTGGAACCGGATAACGCTGGTTCGAATCCCGCGACGATAACTTCGACCCTGGTTCAACAGATGCCGTTGCATGCACACAAGCTTCTGCTTTCGCATGAAGACAACTGGCCAGGCAAAATAGGTTGGTGGATTGCATTGCTTTCCACAAATCTATTTAAAAAAAAATATATATATTGTTTTTGACAGGACTGGGGACAACTGTGCTCCAAAGCATGCATCAAAACTGTAAGCTAAGTTTTTCCTCCTCTACGTTATAGCGCAATGGGTATTTTAGTTGCCATATTTATGGGATGCTGGGCAGAGGAACGCAATATAAAGGGTGGACACGATTTCGGATCCGAGTTAAAAATTCATCCCGTCCGGGTAAAGTAAATCGGAAAAGTTTACCTAGGTGCCAGCTAGGTAATATAATATAGGTACGCCCAACTCTGTATAAAATACCGTAGGTAGTACGTAAGTATACAGCTTTATGCTATGGCGTTTTACCTAAAATGTATGGAAGCCGAATAAGGCACTAGAGGTGTTGAATTCGTTTACATACATTTTTTTGGGAAAAGCGTTGTATACTCGGGGCTCTGAATAAGTTATTGTGAACGGGGCCTAAAGCGACAAGCCGGAAAATTTTGAATTATTCCTACGTACAATGTGTACCAATGGATGAATTTTTTATAACGTTGGTATGAAACATAATGAAAAAAATGAAATAACTCTGGATGAAATAAAAGAAGTATGTAAGGACAGGAAGAAGTGGCGGCTAATCTGCAATGTTGATTTGTAATGTTGGCTTATTCATTTATGTTACATTTTTTGTATGGGAAAGTACCTACTGACTTTTTTTGTATAGATTTCTTTTTAAGGTTTTGTTGTTTTTATATACTTAAATGTTATTTCTTATTTGTATTCCTTGACTTATAGGTTGGTATGCGACTGACCACCCATACCGTAAAAAATGGTTCACTTTCCAATGTCACCCCTGTTTCAGGGAAGGTCGGCAAGAGTTGCAGGGCTTATGTTCATTTGAGATTGGGTTTTTTATATTGTAGGTCCACATGCGGCATGTGTAAGCGCGAAATTATGCATGTCTGCTTGTGGGAATGCATTTAATATGAATCTCAAATGATACATATCTTTGCAGCTTAGATTTAGATTTAGTATTCCTTGACTTATAGGTTGGTATGAGGCTGACCACCCATACTGTAAAAAATGGTTCACTTTGCCAATTTCACCCCTGTTTCAGGGAATGTCGGCAAGAGTTGCAGGGCTTATGTTCATTTGAGGTTTGGATTTTATTTGTAAGTACACATTCAGAATTTGTAAGCGCGAACTACACGAGTGTTGATTTGTGGGCAGGCATTTGAGAGCCTTAAATGTTAATATATCTCTGCAACTTAAATTATTGACTTAAAGGTTGGTATGCGGCTGACCACTCATGCTGTAAAAAATGGTAGGTCGGCAAGAGGTACAGCGTGTATGTTCATTTGAGATTTGGGTTTTTTTATGTTGTAGATTCACACATGTACAAGCGCGAACTTATACGTGTTTGCTTGTGAAAATGCATGTAATTTGAATCCCCAATGTTACATATCTTTGCAACTTCGATAAGATATGTTGCTAGCTACCTTAAAGGTAAAACTGAATAAGTGCTGATCCACTGATTTGAGAAATCGTGGATAAGACATTTTATTGGGTGTAACTTCTCATAGTAAGTGCATTAATTACAAGGAAGTGCTTATGAATAACTTATTAACCCGCAATTATTTTTCGTAAAAAAATAGGAAAAAGGTCAATTTATCTAAGGAATCTATGTTAGTTTAATATATCACTTATCAGTTTTTCATATTATTCATAATTCTATATTATTAACGAATATACTATTGAATTAAATATTATTTAAAAAAAATACTATTTCACGTTGATTTAAAAGCAACTGAAGGTTGAAAGAAGTTGTTTCTTGACTTAAAGGTTGGTATGGGGCTACCCATTCTGCAAAAAATGGTTCACTTTGCCAAGGTAACCTTTGCTTCAACAAGAGTTACAATTCTTTAGGGCTTATGTTCATTTGAGATTTTGGTTTTTATGATGTAAGTTCACATTCGGTATGTGTAAGCGCGAATTTATACGTGTCTGTTTGATGGCATGCATGCAAAATGAATTTTAAATGTAATATATCATTGCATCTTAGATGATAGATTATTAAAGAAGTATTTCAATGCTTCATTTATTAATGACATTATATTTTATTATTTATATTTTGGACAAACAATGAAAGAAAATAATTAAGTATGTATTTATGCTCATTTGGCAAATAGTAAAATTTCACCTCTCAAGTTTTCCACATCCTTACTGTCCGCAGAATTGACGAGAAAACTGATGATCATCATCAAAATATAAGAAAACATCAGTAAACGTAAACATGTCATGATGAAAGTTCATCAGTCATCAGTTGCGACACACACACACACACACACTAGCACCAATACAGTCACATAATTAATACATGTACGCGTGTGTTATGGTTGTGGAGGTGTTGACGGCGCGGCGGTCAGAGATCAACTGAGCTTTGGATGGGGTCGGAGGAAAGGGCGGGGGCGGGGGAGGGAATGCTTTGGTTTGAATAGTTATTGGACAAGGTGAAAGCCAAAAAAAGTGTAGCAAAAAAATTGTAAAGAATTTGAAGCAATCTTTTAGTTGGTGACGGATGCTTAAGTTTCATACAGGGGAATTAATCCACTGTAATAAATGACTTTTTCTTACTATTGAAGCGCAAGGTGTTAAAATTATTGTGTGTAAATAAATAAATTTCGGGGGGATTATTTTAATGAGCTAGGTTTTGTTTGAATCTCATGTCAAGAGTACATTCTTCCTATGGTAAAATTTTGTATTTTTCCGGCATTTTCTGCCATCGTTCAGGCTCTGAAAAGAGGTTTTGGATTAAAAAGGGTCCGCACCAAGCAAGGCCATTGCAGCTCCTTTCTCCATAGATGGGGATAAGCTCCATCTCCGGAATGTGACTGTGGAGTGGAGAACCAGACTGTCTGGCACATAGTGGAGGAGTGCCCCATCATAAGACACCCTCCTGGTCTGAAAGACCTCCATGAAGCCACGCCAGGAGCAGTGAAGTGGATGGAGGGCTTGGATCTTCGCCTCTGACGCGGCCCAATGGGCAAGAAATTTGTTGCGCTTGCCGGCCATACGAAAAGGATGTAATTGAGTATTCGTCAGTGTTTTATAAATGCCTATTTTTTGCCGGGTAACTAAGGTAAACAATCAGTCGTGACTATAAGTATTAAGTAATAACTTAACAAAGAAGCCGATTACGGAAGCTATATCAGAATATGCAATAAAAATTGTAAAGAATTTGAAGCAATCTTTTAGTTGGTGACGGATGCTTAAGTTTAATACAGGGGAATTAATCCACTGTAATAAATGACTTTTTTTTGCTATTGAAGCGCAAGGTGTTAAAATTATTGTGTGTAAATAAATAAATTTCGGGGGGATTTTTTTAATGAGCTAGGTTTTGTTTGAATCTCATGTCAAGAGTACATTCTTCCTATGGTAAAATTTTGTATTTTTCCGGCATTTTCTGCCATCGTTCAGGCTCTGAAAAGAGGTTTTGGATTAAAAAGGGTCCGCACCAAGCAAGGCCATTGCAGCTCCTTGCTCCATAGATGGGGATAAGCTCCATCTCCGGAATGTGACTGTGGAGTGGAGAACCAACTGTCTGGCACATAGTGGAGGAGTTCCCCATCATAAGACACCCTCCTGGTCTGAATTACCTCCATGAAGCCACGCCAGGAGCAGTGAAGTGGATGGAGGACTTGGATCTTCGCCTCTGACGCGGCCCAATGGCCAAGAAATTTGTTGCGCTTGCCGGCCATACGAAAAGTACCTAAGTAAGTATTTGTCAGTGTTTTTTTAAATGCCTTTTTTCCCGGGTAACTAAGGTAAACAATCGGTCGTGACTATAAGTATTAAGTTATAACTTTAACAAAGAAGCCGATTACGGAAGCTATTTCAGAATATGCAATAACGGCCTTATTCATTAGATTGGTTGAACCTAAAACCAGAGATAAACCAGCTTATTAGTATGGGAAAACTGACTTTATACTGGTTTAAAAATTAAAACCTTTTTATGAATAAGGGGGTCAGAGTTTTAGGCTTGCACGGCCGGCTGATGATGCTGGAGTGATATTTTCCGGGAGCTTCCGCATGATGGGCTTCTTAAGCGTGAAGTATGATGATGAAGATCCCGGAAAACATCACTCCAGCAGAATATGCAATGTTTCAATTAGCTGTTAGGAATGACTATTTTATCGTTCGCTAGAAGGTTAGGGTTCGTTCTCTTTAATTTATTACTCAATATCGATACCTTAAAGGTAAAACTGAATACGTATCATATAAAGCTAATATGGATTTTTCAGATAAATGCACTTTTTTTCCTATTTTATTCGAGAGAAAACACTAAAGAAGTGGGAAAATCCTGTAGTTTATATGTTCTTCATTACCACTTCCATATAATTATTTCACTTACTGTGAGAAGTTACACCCAATAAGATGTTATATCCACGATTTTTTAAATCAGTGAAACAGCTCTTATTCAGTTTTACCTTTAAGGTGGCGATATGTAGGAGTAATCGTGGGTGCAGCGTTAAACTGGGACTTGTTGTATATCCAGACTTATTTAATAAGTCAAAGGGAGGCTGCGAAGACTAACTTACTGTGTAGGTTGCGTACTTACTTAAGATAGTGATGTTAAGAAAAATTGTAATGATATTTCAAGTTAACATAATTTTTAAAATAAACCTTTGACAGCAATTTTATAAACAACAATTTGATTTTTTGCTTTCACTGCTTCCTTGACTTATAGGTTGGTATGAGGCTGACCCCCCATACTGTAAAAAAATGTTCACTTTGCCAATGTCACCCCTGTTTCAGGAAAGGTCGGCAAGAGTTGCAGGGCTTATGTTCATTTGAGATTGGGTTTTTTATATTGTAGGTCCACATGCGGCATGTGTAAGCGCGAAATTATGCGTGTCTGCTTGTGGGAATGCATTTAATATGAATCTCAAATGATACGTATCTTTGCAATTTAGATGTAGATTTAGACTGCCACTTTTATCGAATACAGACGGTCGTCATTTCGTGATTCAGTCCCGTTTGTATGAGACCAAGGCCATGTATGAGACTGATAGCCCATACTATAAAAATGATTCTCTTTTGATATTTTGAGTACGCATGCAGAATGTGAACGCGCGAACTTACATACAAGTGTCAGTTTGTAAGCATGCATTAGGTAAGTATGATTTTTTAAATGTTTATGTATTTTTGCACCATAAATTATGTTATATTACATGGGTTCGAATCCAATAATTTCCACTCATAAAGTGGGCACTTTACCAACTCTTTCATTCCGCTAAGGTTGGACAGAGCCTCTCCAGAGTTGTCTCCACTCCTTCGTATTCTTGAATCTATCTATCTATAATCTAAGCTGCAAGGATATGTTAACATTTAAGGCTCATATGAAATGCATGCCTACAGACAGGCACATGTAGGTTCGCGCCTACACATTCTGCATGTGTACATACAAATAAAGAAAACCTCACATGGACATAAACCTTGCAACTCCTGCCGCCGTTCCCTGAACCGGGGTGGCATTGGCAAAAGTGAACCGGTTTTTACAGCACGGGTGGTCAGCCTCGTACCAACATATCAGTCAAGGAGCATGACTCTTTTAATTCATTTATAACCATCACATATATATAATCATCATAAAGTGAAATACTTTAATTAATTAAAAAGTTAACTGACTCTTATTAATTAACACATTATTTAAATTAGGTAATTAGTTAAATTAATGGTTTTAATTTGTATAAGTAGTTTGTCAGTGAGTGAGTCAATACTCATTCAAGGACAACAACATTACAGCTATGTAGCAGTAGATATTTTATGTCGTTCTATTTCCTTGACTAAACGATTCGTATGAGTCTGAAAACCCAGACTGTAAAAAAATGATCACTTTGACCAACATCACCCACCCATGCTTCAGAAAAATTCAGCGTGAACTGCTGAGTTGAGTGTTATTTGGTAAGTACACATTGGTTCCTTGACTTATAGGTTGGTATAAGGCTGTCCACCCATACTGTAAGAAATGGTTCACTTTGCCAATTTCACCCATGTTTCATGGAAGGTCAGCAAGAGTTGCAGGGCTTATGTTAATTTGAGATTAGGTTATCATGTTGTAAGTTCACATGCGACGTGTGTAAGCGCGAAATTACACTAGTCTGCTTGTGGGAATGCATGTAATATTAATCATAAATGATAAATAAAGTTGCAACTAAGATTATATTTTTCTTATTAAATGATTATATTACAGTAGGTACACGTGCAGCATGTGTAGACGCAAACTTAAAAATGTTTGCTTGTGAGCATACAGATGATGGGTTATGTACGAGTAGATTAATTATAAATGATGATGAAGAATCTGCCAATTTTTTTTCATTGACGCCTTCATACCCTTGAAGTCACCACTGTAAAAGCACGCTCACCAAACACTTACTTAGACTTACAAAAAGGCGCATTACCCAATATTCTGAAGCGCTATTCTGTGAATTCCTTACGATCTTTTAAGGCGACGAGATAGCGATTCGTGTCCAAAAGTAAGGTGTACTGTGATTTTCTACGTAGTTTTTTCGCAAGCGCTAGCAAGATTAATATCCAAAGTGTAAGGAATTTAGCAGAATAGCTAAATTTCTTTTTTAGCTAATTTTCGCTTCTGACTCCACTTTTTACTTATCTTGAGCATAAACTGCGAGCGGAAAAATACCACCTTCCGAATTTCCAGAGTACTAGAGGTCTGTAGACCACCGTTTGAGAATCACTGGTCTACATTAAAGGCCATATCACTTAGTAGGGGCGTAAAAGGTTTTCTTTGAGAAGTTATCTCTCATAGTCGGAGGGCGACAAACAGGGTTAGCTACTTAACTGTACTCTGGGCACACCTCTAGTCGGCAAACGTAACCTAATTGTGACATATCGCCTACTCCTCGTAGACCAAGCGACCCGCTTCATCTGCTAACAGCTGGAGTGAAAATTTCATAATTGACTCGACACAAATTCCTATTTAAATTGTGTCGTCACACTGCTGGGTTGCTATTGAAAAGGCAAGCCAATATGTTTTTTAAGGATGTTCCTTGACTTATAGGTTGCTTTGCGGCTGACCACCCATGCTGTAGAAAATGGTTCACTTTACCAATGTCACCCCTGAAGGACGGCAAGAGTTGCAGGGTGTATGTTTATTTGAGATTTTGGTTTTCTTGTTGTAGGTTCACATGCGGCATGTGCAAGCGCGAACTTGTACGTGTCTGCTTGTGAGAATGCATACAATGTGAATCCCCAATGCTACATATCTTTGCAATTTAGATTAGATTAGAAAAATGTATGTGTGATCGAAAAACATGATGGTTGATCTGTAATGTTGGCGGCCAAGGTTAATGCTAAATATTATCTCTATTTTGAATAAAATTTAATTTATTAACTCTTTTTTTAATAAAGTTAACAATGCATTAAATATTTCTTCTTCTTTAACTTGAGAGATAGGTTGGTATGAAGATGTTCCCTGTGTTGTATCGATTGGTTCACTTAGCCAATGTCACCTCTGTTTTAGGAGAGGTGGGCAAGGGTTGCAGAGCTTATGCTAAATTAGGATTTGGGCTTTTATTTTTAAATTCACACGCGGCATGTGTAAGCGATGACGTGTTTCTTGTGAGAATGCATCTAATATGAATCGCCTTTCGCAGGGATGGACGAAACGTCCGGAAGCTCTAGCTCACTGTACAGAGCAACTATCCCAGTAAGAAACCCTTCAGTCTCAATCGCCGGCCGTGTTAGCCTAAAACTTGTATGCTAAAAATATTTTTGTTCTTTGTCGGTTGCCAATCGACCTTGTCACATAAACGTGTGACGTTAGCTCGCTGAGAAAACAAATATTTTCAAATTTGTGCTTGAAGTGAGTCCAAACTGTTTTTGGTTCTTGAATTTAAGAAAATGACAATGAGGTGACGTCATAATTTTGTATATGACTATAATGTCAATACATGTAGGCCATTTCTACATAACAAAATTTGAAAAACTTAAGTTAGTAAATATAGTACACAGAAAAAAAAATATATAGCTAAAAAACATAAAATTGAAACATAAAAAAGTTAAAAGTAAATTCCTTGACTTATAGGTTGGTATGAGGCTGACCACCCATACTGTAAAAAATGGTTCACTTTGCCAATGTCACCCCTGTTTCAGGGAAGGTCGGCAAAAGTTGTGGGGCTTATGTTCATTTGAGGTTTGGATTTTATTTGTAAGTACACATTCAGCATTTGTAAGCGCGAACTACACTTGTTGGTTTGTGGGCATACATCTGAGAGCTTTAAATGAATATATCCTTGCAACTTAGAATATAGATATAGAATATAGATGTATGGACTTCATTGTTATTGATCAAACAAAGCTGAAGAACAGAAATACGCAACAATTAATTAAAATCTGAGACCATAGATGAAAACAAAAGAAGAAAATATTCTTCAATACTAATTGTAGATATTAAATGTAAACTCATTTAACGAACCGACTTTTCGCGTTAATTATTCTTTATTTGAATCTTTACTTTCCGGCTCGTTGTTTGGTACACGATGTAATGAATAATTGGTTAATCAGGAACATAATTCCCAGTAGACTTCATTAATTAACTTTTGGTATACAGATTACCCCATCATTAGGGACGTGACCGAAAATATCCATTAATCATTAACACATCTTAAAATCCATTACTCAAAATTCGTGTTAACATGTTAAATAAAATTTCATAAATTGAACCGGCCGTTTTTGTGTGAATCACACTGCAAGGGTTGATGATTGCTATCACTGCTATAAACAGGCCTGGATTAGCGTAGCTACCGCACCAGGGACTTGAAAAGCACCCAAAAGACTTAAAAAAGTATAAAATGCAATTTCAAAGTATTTTTTTGAGGACCTTTTGGCTATAGAGGCCCAAAATAAAATTAATGAAATGATCCACCGGGAATCAAACTCTCTAACACTTGTTTACAAGTCCACGACGTTAACCAGTTGTAAAAAATACAACCTATTAACTGATACAAATTTAGAAATGGAAACAAGAATGGGATTCATGAAAGCATTTGTTTGGAGTATTTTTTTATAGGCAAAGCTGCAAAATCTGGACCATCCAGAATACGAAAAACACCGGAAACAAAGGACATTTATCATGTGGATCTTGAGGAAGATGAGGAAGACATCACGGGTCGAAAGGCAGTCCAGCGAAAAGGACAAAAGGTATTGCAGGAAGCAGAAGAAAAAAAAGACCTTATAAGTCATATTTTGAATAGGACTACTAAACTAATTACTTAGGCACTCGATTAGACAAAACATGTGAAAGAAAAATCTTAAGAAGACAAAAAACAGGTCATCCAAGAACTTTATACTTGTGGGATTTGAAGCGGCTCATGGATGTCTCCTCCTATTCGCAGCTCAAGAGGATGACAACCAACAGAGACAGCTGCTGATGCCACTGCCATTCTATAATCTAAGCTGCAAGGATAATAAATGTTAACATTTAAGATTTATATCAGATTTATTCCCACAAGCAGACACGTTTACGATCGAGCTTAAGCATTGCGCATGTAAACCTACAATATAAAACTCGATCTCAACTTGGTTCACTTTGCCAATGTCACCCCTGTTTCAGGGAATGTCGGCAAGAGTTGCAGGGCTTAGTTCATTTGAGGTTTGGATTTTATTTGTAAGTACACAATCAGCATTTGTAAGCGCGAACTACACGTGTTTGTTTGTGGGCATACATCTGAGAGCTTTGAATGAATATATCCTTGCAACTTAGATTATAGATTATAGATTATCTCAAATGAACATAAGCCTTACAACTCTTGCCGACCTTCCCTGAACCATTGATGAGCGTAACCATTAGACTACGGATTGATCTTATGTAGATACATAATTCAGCGCATATTTTGACCTAAAGCCAATCTCTACAGCATATATTTTACGTGTTGTGTATTGCGTTGTGTGAGTTCTTAAGGTAATTATTATAAAGCTGGCTGAACGGTTCTGTAAGTGAATTTCCTGGCTGGTGATGGCGCGCCGCGAGCTTCCGGAAAACCGGGACCTGGGAAGTCAGGCAGAGAGCAGGAAGGCGGGGAGTCGTGGGAAGAGGCAGCAAGGTGGGAAGTCATGGGGGAGGGGAAAGAAGGTGAGAGGAAGGGAGGAGGAAGGTGGGAGGAAGATGGGGGGAAGGTGGGAGGAAGGTGGGAGGAAGGTGGGAGGAAGGTAGAGAGGAGACGGGAAGGGGAGGGGGATACCACAGTATGCCGCATCACCACACTGCATTTAGTAAAAATATGTATACACGTGGTATACACTTATCAAAACAAGATAAGTTATGTATATGCTGCAAGAATAGATGGATGTCGTGGTAGAGGAAGACCTAGAAAGGTACGGATGGACCAATTTCCTGAAATAGCGAATAAATGGGATTTCCAGAGTCATAATAAAAGGAGAGCTTATATGAATAATATTAAGACTCTGGATGAAATGAAAGAATAAATAAATGGCGGTTGATCTTTAATGTTGGCGGCAAGGGCTAGGGTTTAGATGTGTATACACTATAGGTACATATTGTTATTTGTCTATTTTATAAAATTTAATTTGTTGTATTTGTTCCTTGACTTATAGGTTAGTATGCGGCTGACCACCTATGCTGTAGAAAATGGTTCACTTTTCCAAAGTCATCCCTGCTTCAAGGCAGGTCGGCAAGTTTAGTGTTGCAGGGTGTATGTTCATTTGAAATTTGTTTTTTTTATGTTTTAGGCTCACATGCGGCATGTTTAAGCGCGAAATTAGATGTGTCTGCTTGTGACCAACTAAACAACCTATAAGTTAAGCAACATAGACGTGGACAATGTGAATTTTAAATATTCATAAAGGTATCTTTGCAACTTAGATTATAGACTTTGACTCTATAGTTTATACGACTCAAAATATATAAAACAGGTCTTCTTAAATTTAATAATTAATTAAATAAACACACTGTTTCAATTCACTTTTATTATTTTAACTCTGTCAAACGTTTTCGCCTAAAAAGGCATCCTCAGGACAATGACAAATAAATTTGTTTATCTTCTTAAATTTGTTTTATATCAGATTCGTGTCCTCTGTGGTATGTTTACTTCACTACTGCCATGTAATGTTTGCTCATTACTTTATTGAGGTTTTACAAAGGCAGAGATGATGAGGGAGTCATAGGCGCAGCACTAATGGACCATTATACGGACATAATGAATCCGATCCTCCTGCAGAACAATAACTAGAGGAGATGATGCCCTGGGACACGAACGCCGAACATTAAACTCAGCAATGTTTACAACCTTTTGGTAAAGTATGCTCGATGGTCCATAAAGCTTTATTTGAAAAGACACCCAAATATCTCGCTGATTTCATCAAGTCCGCCGCCCTCGGCAAAAAAAGCCTCACACTTCGCTCGGCAGAAACCGGAGCCAAGTCACGTATTGAAAAGCCGATCGGTACCCTGAGTACGAGTTGCAAAACTTGAGTAAAGTAAAGTTTACGGAAAGTATTAAAGAGTGGTTTTCTCCAAAATCTGCCGTTTTTGTTTGTTTGAACTTGATTTTCCTCATCACTGTAACTCTTTTGCTAATACCATAAAGTGTAAGAAACAAAAAGGCAGATTTTGTGGAAAATCACTCTTTAAGTCGGTGTTATAGCCGCGGGGATCAAGACAAGTTATTTGGAACCGGATAACGCTGGTTCGAATCCCGCGACGATAACTTCGACCCTGGTTCAACAGATGCCGTTGCATGCACACAAGCTTCTGCTTTCGCATGAAGACAACTGGCCAGGTAAAATAGGTTGGTGGATTGCATTCCTTTCCACAAATCTATTTAAAAAAAAAAAAAAATACTTTCCGTAAACTTTACTTTACTCATGTTTCGCAACTCGTACTCAGGGTACAGAAGGGTAAACAAATTGTTTGGAGAGCATGAATTTGCAATTGCTGGTCCTCTGGACTGGAACCGCCGGCCTCATCATGTGAGAGAGCCAGAGAACTATGGAAAGTTACGAAATGCACTGAAGGCAAGCGAAGTTCTTGCATCATATGCATAAGCGCCCTTGGAGTGGCTATTTCACGAAACGGGGCTTTAAAGAAATCACTAACTCATCATCATCACAATGAGACAAAAAATGCGCTCACGCAACTAAACTGAAACTAAAGTACAACTTCTAACAGAGCTGTCCCCGAAAGAGTAGCGTGTGGCGAGTGGAAAGCATTTATTTTCACAGACCAGTCCGTAGTCCAGTGGTAACACTGCGTACTAAAGGTAACACTTCGGACTAAAATAGACACCGAAACGGGAAATCATTTCTGACACCCTCCGTGGGGATCGAACCCTTGTTCTCAGCATGAAATGCAAGCATTCTACCAACTGAGCTATCGACCGGACTTTTTACGAGCTTAGTCATCG
Organism: Agapetus fuscipes; assembly: GCA_951799405.1. Classification (NCBI taxonomy): domain Eukaryota; kingdom Metazoa; phylum Arthropoda; class Insecta; order Trichoptera; family Glossosomatidae; genus Agapetus; species Agapetus fuscipes. The sequence goes on from OX637362.1 coordinate 9,539,064, forward strand.
CTACAAAGCGCCAATACTCAAGCAAGACTCAGTTGCTGTAAGGCTGGATGGACCTTTTGATGACCGGTCTTTGGTAAAGCAAATTTGAAAATATAAATGATATTACATTTATGCTCTGCCGGGATTCGAACCCACAACCTACCATTTACGAGTGTGTTACCACTAGACACCGACCGGTCAACGTAACAACACTCATCAATTAATCAATTGATTAATTTTCATCATCAAGCCTTACTCTTACCACCTCATTGGAAGTAGGGGGCCCCCGTTTCCAAAGAGGGAGGTTGCTATTTCTTGTGAATACTAAGTAAATATTGATGATGTATGGAAGCGAGTCATGGACGGTGAATGAAAGAGAAGTAAATAAGGTATGCACCGTAGAAATGGCTCATTTAAGAAGTATGACAGGAAAAACACTGAAAGATAGAGTGAGAAACGAATGGGTTCTGAATGAATGCGGAGTAAAAGAAAGCGTGCAAGTGAAAGTTCAAAGAAGTGTGATGCGATGGTTTGGACATATTGAAAGGATGAATGAAGACCGACTGACAAAAAGAGTGTATAAAGGGAATGTAATAGGTAAGCGTGGAAGGGGAAGACCTAGAAAAGAATGGATTGATCAGATAAGTGAGATTGCGAATGAATGGAATTTACAGAGTGGAAACAAGAGAAGAGCATGCATGAAAAGAGTGATGAAATTAGATGAGATGAAAGAAGTATGCAGGGACAGAGTCAAGTGGAGGCACTTATGTGGAGGTACTGGCCACCCCTAGAGGAATGGCGGCAGGATACAAGACAAGACAAGACAAGATGGTACTTCAACTTCGCGTTAAAAGAAAACATTGATAACAGAAATCACGTTTGACATCCTCAGTGGGAATCGAATCCTAGCGCTTTAGCATGTAATGCAAGCGTTCTACCAACTGAGCTTTCGACCGGCCATATTGGCCTTTAGAAAATTTTCACCCCTGATATCGCCGGTAGGTACCTACACAGTTGATCTTTTATTCAGACGTACTGCAGTACTACACTGTAAATAAATTCTACATAGTATATGTGAAGGTGGCTTTAGTCGAGTCCCAAAAGGCAGTTGTCGAACCTGTATTTCTAATGCCTGCCACACACAAGGACAGTTGTCAAGTGGTAATTTGTAAGTGCAAGTGGTACTTGTAAGTGGTTTGCAGCATTTTTTTTTATATCGGTAGTCCTCTTGCCACTAATGTCCTGCGAAAGAATATGAAGTACCTACCTACCTAAATATAAATATTAGGGTGATTTATTCGGTGAGCGCTATTTTTGTGTGATCATCATCTCAAGAGCTTTCTGCGAGCTTGGTCGTCGCTATAGAAAGTGCCGATTCTCAAGCAGTATCCCTTTCCTGTAAAGCTAGATAGACCTTTGGTGACCGATTTTTGGTAAGAGAAAATAAAATGGACAATCAAGCAAAGATCATATTTAGAGAATACATTTTTTTTTGCATCCTGACCTGTGAAAATAAATAGATTCCACTCGTCATATGCAGCTCCCTTGGAGATAATGTGTACACTGTATGAACAGCTTAGTTGCGGATCAAAAGTGGTTTATAGGTAAAATAAAAATAATTATTGTTCAATGTATTTGCCTCTACCCAGTGCACGCGCCTGATGTCGATCGCTTACTATTATGGTCTGTACCCCTAGTATAAAATATTGGGCTAACACTCAACCACCGAGTAGACAGAAAAAAACTATGAAAATTATACACTCACTAGATGCGCTGTTGCCAATTTTTCTGTTAACGTGATGGTTGAGTATTCACGTAATGCTTCGTACTTCCGGTACTGAACCCGGCTTAAGTGTATATTTGCGGTACACCTATAACACCTAACACAACAAATCCCTTTTTTATCCTGTCCTGCGGCTGCGATTTCCTTGCATAGATAAAGAGGTTGACCCGCCGTGTAGTGAGTTGGGGGAGACGTGGATTTGCATTATTGAGGAGCTCCGCCCACCTCGGACGCTGAGCCGGTACTGACGGAGAAAGGTAGGGGGTTGGCTTTTTATACTGCCGTGGTATTACAACTTTCATGTTACGATACGTCAGAAATTTATTCTAATCTAATCTAATCTAAGCTGCAAAGATATATATCATTTAAGATTTATATTAAATGCATTCCCACAAGCAGATATGTATAATTTCGCGCTAACACATCGCACGCTTAATAATAAAGAGAAATAACTCGAAAATTGGGAAAATCGAGATTTTGTAATAAAACGCAAGAACAATGCGAGAAGAATAGGTAGAATGCGACAGCCGTTCAATTTGGACGAATATGACCGAGATAAAACATCGGTCGCCTTTTTCATCCCATACAAGTTGTACTGGGTGTCTGAACTTTAAACGTGATTTCCCAACATTCTAGTTTTTTGAGTTATTGCTCTTTATTATTAAACGTGCGACATGCCGCATGTGGACCTACAATATAAAAACCCAATCTCAAATGAACATTAGCCTTGCAACTCTTGCCGTCCTTCCCTGAAACAGGGGTGACATTGGCAAAGTGTTATTAATTTATTTACTAGCAGTAGGTACATGCAATTTGAAATTTAAAAATAGCTCCAGATATTATCCAAGTATTTATAGTACACCAATTTGATAATGAAAAAGTGTTTGTTTTTAATGAATTACGGCAGTTGATTCTTATTAGTGATTTTATAGGTATACCGTTCACATGCATACGAAATAAGCGTTTAAATAGAACCTATACATAAATATAATTTTATCATACAATTCAATTTCCGAAAAAATATGTTTTGGATTGTTAGCTTGATACATAAAAGTATAAAGATCGAATTATGCGAACAAATCGATTTTATCAACACCCTTGCCCGCCAATTACTTCGGATAATCGGCTTACGTAATTTCATATTTTAGATGAATCATACGCGTAAAAAAATAACTTTCATATCATTAAAAATATTCCCATTTTATTATACACCTTAAAATGAAATTGATCTGTCCATACTTAATTCAATCATAAAAGTTTACCGAAAACCTTTTTAGCCGCACACTAGGGGTGTAATGGATATGAAATTTCAGACATGATTACGGATAACGAAATAATTATCATTTCGGTTTCAGATATGCAATTATTTCCGTCAGCTAATTTCGGTTATGGGTATTAGTTTTTAAAGAATCAATAGGTACAATATACTAGGTGCTTTCAGTTTTTTTCTTTGTAGATTTTGTAAGTAATTAAACTAAAGTGTAATTCCACAATGACTAACTAGTTATGAACTTATAACTAAGACAAATAAATAAAAAAAAACAATGTATGGGATGTGCGCGGTAGTCGACCAGGCGAAAACATAATCTTATCAGAACATGCTTCATTTGGACTCCGCCCCTATCCGAAATAATCTCCGCCCCTATCCGAAAAAATCTGCAACTTTTGTATCGGACTTGGTTACGGATTTGGATATCCATAACATCACTGTTGCACACGGTACAGAGCTACTTAGATGGTAGGTAGCAATTCAAAAATGGCGGAAAAGAGGAACGTGGGGGAGAAATGGGGAAGGGGGAGGTGACTGAATTATTGAGGCCCGGCGAGGTCACAGGATATAAATCTCTGAGGCGTTTTTGAGGAACAAAAATGGGTGGAGAGTTGGGTGAAACGTGGGGGAAAGTTGGGTGGTGGTGGCGACTGCAATGGAATGACGCTGTGTGAACTATGTATAGCAGATTATGAGAGTTCATCATAAAATAATCGCCATTTTGCGCAAAAGCGAAACTGGAAATTTAATTTTAGTGAGGGCGACTCTGTTGTACAGGGTGTACTGAAAGTCATAAACAGGTTTTTTAAATTTGAAAAAAAGAGGTTTCGGAAAAAGTGTCAAGTGCTATAAGTATTCAGTATCTTTTGATATAAAAGTAACAAGAAGAGTGTAACTTTTTCCAAGCAAAATTTTAATACAATTTTGCTTATTGTTTTATTTTTGCAGTGTTATTAATACTTCTCGACTAATAGACTGATGGAAAATTGTACTTAAACATAAAAAATGGTGCAGTTTAATTGATGTTTTCTCTACTTCAGAAGAAAACAGAAAAATTAGGTGTGCTGTTCTTTTTTCACCCATAATACACATGATGATTTTTTTGGTGAACGCTGTTTTTGTTTGAATCACACCTCAAAAGCTTTATGCAAGCTTGACATTCGCGTTAGAAAGTGCCAATTAATCAATCAAGACCCAGTTGCTCTAAGGCTAGGAGGACCTTTGGTGAACGCTTTTTTGGTAAAAGCTTATGAAATTTTAACCCAGCGAAGAGGATAATTAAAATTTAATGATAATTTTGTTGTACTTATTTGGTGATCGAATTCACGGCCTACCGATTACTAGTCCCTAGCATTAATCACTAGACTAAGGACCCGTCGTGTTAATATTCTGTCGATAAGCATAAAATGGAAATTTCGCATAAAGGAATTAGCATACAAATCATTCAAAAACATCCCAGCACTCATTTTCTCTATAAAAAGACACAGTAAGTGAATCAGACTTTTACACTATTTCACACACGTTGCTATCTATTTAACTACAGCAAAAACATTTTTTAAATGATTTTAGGGATAGTCTATGGGGCTGTCCATATATTACGTCATTCGCAATAAGGGGGGGGGGGGTCTGGTCTGCGGATGATGGTAAATGATGTACGAGTACCAGAAGTGACGTCGTTCTTGTAAATACCAATTTTTTACAAAATATCCGAAATAGTATGCAAGTAATATAACATTATTAATTATTAAGCTCATCCATTATTACAGCAAGAGGGGGAGGGGGGGTCATTAGATAATGACTATAATATGATGATTGTAGGGGGGGGGGGGGTCGAAAATCGGCCAAAATCGATGACGTAATTTATGGACGGCCCCTATGACAAATAACTGAATCCAAATGATTTTGAAATAGGAAAGAAGGGGAATACTTATTTCTCTAAAAATTAGCTAAAAAATCACACGCAATCCATTCCATAATCAATTTTCATTTAACCAAGATCATATTTAAAAAAAATTAACTTCATTTTTTCATACGAATGTTTACTCAAAGCCAATTTACTCCACACTTTCTAAATTTATATAATTTAATATGTAGTCAAATTTAAAGGGAAACTTCTAAAAATCACGGCACACTTAAAAGTTGTAACTGTATTTGTGCCTACTATGCCGCTGCTTGTGGTGACACAGGAGTGGTTTACGAACACCCTGTGTTTGGGTTTGTACAGCGACATCTGACGATTTGTTTTCAAGCCCTGTGTTGTAAAAGTAATAGTTAATTATTAATAAAAAGGAAACAAGACTTTTGCATCACCCGGTAACAGTGAAAGAGCAGTTCCAATAGAAAACCAACTTGATTTTTTTGTAGACAATGTTGTTCAGATAAAAAATTTAATCGAATTTATGAATGTTTGTGCTATATCTCATATTCAGATTTATTTTCATTATTGAACTTTCTAATATGTTTTGAAAAACGTCGATTATAAATTTATTTCAGAATAAATTGAACTGAAAATATAATAAATCAATTATATAATTAAATTAATAAAATGTTGACTTACTTGTAGCGCTGACTTCCGGTCCTATGACGGTGTAGATTTTTTGGTTTCCTAATTTTAAACTCTTTTCTGAATCTGAAATAAATAAGAGACAAAGAAGTTAGAGGAGTCTAGCGGAAAAACATTAAAGCTTTTATAGACTTTTTTCAGGATGAAAAACCTGAAAGTTAGCAAAGACTCAAACCAGTTCCTATAAAGAAAAGCTTGCAAAGTTTTTTAACAGATGGCAATTTTAAAATCTAAGCAAAAAACATAGTTTTTTACAGCTGTTCTCAGAAATTATTATTTTTTGAAAATTATGTATTTTGAATTGACATCTACTTAATAGAAACACAACTTAGCTACGCAAAAGCGTAATTTCTTGCTGCGTTCTCCCCGAAGAGAGTGCATATGGCGAGTAGAACGTATTTATTTTAACAGTTACGGGGGCCAGCCTTACGCCAACCAATTAATTTAAGGTGGGAGTTACCTAGCTCCCGAGGGGGCTGGTTCTCATTTCCGGGACAAGGAACTTAATAAGAACTGAAATATTTAATCAAAGTCGTAAATATGTGTTCTCGTTTGAGATTCATAGGTATTTGATACCCGCTTAGGTCTTGTCTTGTCTTGTATCCTGCCGCCTTTCCTCTAGGGGTGGCCAGTACCTCCACACAAGTGCCTCCACTTGACTCTGTCCTTGCATACTTCTTTCATCTCATCTAATTTCATCACTCTTTTCATGCATGCTCTTCTCTTGTTTCCACAGGTAATAACAAAAAGTGCAAGTTCACGCTTTCATAAGTTGCATGTGTAATAAATAAAACTCAAACCTCAAATGAGCATATTCAGCTCTTAAAATTTGATCGCCTCTTTCTGAATCAGGGGATATTGGTAAAAGAAACATGAGTATGGTTTATAGACGTTCTTTTTTGTAAGTAAGTACACATGAGCATATTGAATCACGAATTTACACGTGCCTGTTCATGTACGAGGTGAACTTGCAATGATAGTATATTTCTGCAACATAAATTAAGGGTTCAAATGTCTTCTTTTACGTACTAACCTGTGGTTGTAGTGTCCTCTATTGGCTGAAACTGGAAGCTCGCTTTGAACCCTTGTCCAGGCCATTCTGAATTAGCTGTGAACTCAATGAAGAGCTCTCCTGACGTAGACAGCACCTCCAGTTCTGAAATTATGAGTTACAGTTACTGTTGCAAATTTAATAAACTGACGCTACATCGACGGAGCTAAAAATGAATTAAAAATTACTTTATATAAAAAAGATGTTTCATTTTCACGATACCTGGTCCTTCTCCCCTACTAAGGGTTTGTTGCACCAACCTCCAATCAATATTTGATTGCTCAATCCTGGTAAAGACCTCGGTTAAATATTTCTCAGAAGTGGGTAATAATGTGATGGAATTTGAATAGGAAAGATTATGTACATCAGCTGATTTGATTGATGTTTAGTGCAACAGGCACTGACAGTACCTTCCCGAAAACCCACCCACTATTTCTTTCTTGTTGAGCCTTTTTTCACCTCAGTTAGCCTCTGAAGATGGACGAATAAAGTCAGATAGCGCTTTTAAACAATTTAACCCAAATAAATATCTTTCATCAAAAAGTTATTATTGATATTGAAGTTACCTGAGCCCTCGTTGCACAGAACCGTGATGGCTGGAGACAATGTGCTGCCACCGTCAAACACTTTAATGATATCTGCTCTGTTTAAGCAACTGCACAAAAAGAAAGAAAACATTGCATCAAAATACACATAATATTAATTTATACAAAATTTATACAGCGCCTCTTATGACAATGTGTCACTGCAAAGGTGTTTGTTTATATGATTGGACGAAGAGGTGAGTCTTGAGACTTCTTTTTAACAGTCTCTCCAAATCCAGTTCCCTCAGTGAGGCGGGAAAAGCATTCATTGGAGCGGCCGCCTTGAATGCCCAGTCTCCAAAAACAGCACAGGGCTTTCTTGCAGGGATGTCCTGGCAGCTGCTTCTTGATGCATAATTTGAGACATAATATTGATAATGATAAAATAAAACACACAAGTTTTTCATCACGAGTTGATTTATTTCCTCGAGCGCTTCGATGTTATCACACCATTAACAAAAAAACAACGTAGAAATTGATTGCCAATACAGAATACTGTATTGTATTGCCTAATCATGTTAAAGTTCCTATTTATAACAAAACCAAATGTTTTATCAACATCACATCAAATCATCATCACACTGAAGAAGCTCATCGCAGATATGGGTGAAATGTACGGAAGCTCCAGCTCCAATACACCATGGAAACTGATCCTGGAAAGCAACTCTCCAGTATGATAATTATATTTCGACAAAATGTTGTCGCCGGTATAGTCAAGGGGATTAGGCGTTGGCACTCGAATTTGGTCAATTGCATTCTTCTCACAAATCGTTTTATAAAATAACTGATATTTTACATATCTAATTAGTGAGAGCTTCATTCAATTAATGATTTGGAAAAACCAAGACAGTTAAGACGTTGAGAGACGTGAATGTTGAACAATGATCTTTTTTCTTCTGTTTTGCCTATCTACAGGCGCAGACCAAATAAAAGTTTTATTACGTTTGGCAGGTGGTTATAACCATATTATGTTAGTGAATTAAATAAAATCATGTAGATGCAGCATTATAGATTAAGCATTTACTTTTTAATCGTTTCTAAGGAAACATTTTCTACGTTTTTACATGATTTGAAAGTGATTTTGAGAAGTGAAAAAGATTTTGTAGGATTTTATTATACTACTACCTAATTTTCCTTACTATGATGAAAAATCAAGGATATTTGTGGTTCTTTATAGCATATTTTAAGGGGCTATGAGGGTCAGACAGTTCGGCTATGGACAAATTAGTCACACGACACTTCGACCACATGACTTTTCGGTCAACGACATTTCGACAACATACAATATGTACATGGTCCACAGACAACTCCATCATAGAAAACTACGATGAATTAGAACTACATTAATTAGGTACAAAGGGTTTTTGGAGAGCAAGTTTTCTCTGATGGAGCTGTCTATGGGCCTATTTTGTATGTGACAGAAATGCAGTTGACAGAAAAGTCGTGAGGACAAACTGTCGTGTAAGCGATTCGTCAATGGATGAGCTGTCTGTGAACGAGTTATCTTTGATAAAATTCTGCGACTTTATTGTTAAGTACGAAAAAAATATATCCAATACATTTACCTGATATCACCTTTTTGAAGATTAATTTCTTCAAAGACAACACGTATCCTTTCTTTTAACCTGAAAACAAAATGAGAATTATCAAAATATGAAAGTAATTATTGTGATAAGCTACGCTGATATATTAGTTGCTTCAAATGCACTTAATATCAAAAGTTATCGAGAAGAAGGATGTGGGAGATTCGATAAATATGACATCATAAAGACACAGCGGCTACTCTTTAACATTTTGAACCAAATTGATTGATTCCTTGACTTATAGGTTGGTATGCGGCTGACCACCTATGCTGTAGAAAATGGTTCACTTTGCCAATGTCCCCCCTGTTTCAGGGAAAGTCGGCAGGAGTTGCAGGGTGTATGTTCATTTGAGATTCGGGTTTTTATATTGTAGAAACACATGCGGCATGTTTAAGCGTGAACTTATACGTGTCAATGATGAAAATACATACAATGTGAACCTCTAATGTTACTTATATATTGCCACTTAGATCAGATTGATTGCTTGTATGAGCTGTTCACGTACCGCCATGTTTAATGGCATTCTATCATCAAATAGTACCCCCTTCGAGGCCTTGGCAGGACACTCTCAGAAGTAGAGATCGTGCAACTCACCTGGCCTTGAAGGTGTAGGAGCATCTGATGTTCTTGGGGTAGCTGGATGGATAGCGTGGGCTGTAGAAGCGCCCATGGGGCCGGGCGGGAGGCTGCTCGCCGGATATGAACCTGCGGTCACACGTACTGCCCGCCACAGCTTGGCCATCCGTCAGGAACAGCTCTGAAACGTGGAACAAACAAGTCATCAATCAACCTTCAATCAATCAACAACGGAAGTCAGCTGCATCAAGAAGCAGCTGCCTGGATATCCATGCAAGAAATTGCTTTTGGAGACAGGGCATTCAAGGCGGCCGCTCCAATGACTTCGAATGCTATTCCCGTTTCACAGAGGAAACTGAATTTGGAGAGACTGTTCAAAAGATGTCTCAAGACTCACCTCTTTGTTCAATCATATGGACAAGCGCCTTTGAAATGACACACTGGATCGGAACCGAACCGGAACGAATACAATACCTGGAGAGCCCACAACAGACTCAGGACTGGGGTGACAAGGTGCAGGACAAACTTTCAGAAGTGGAGCCTGCTTGACCGTGGACAGGATACCCTGTGCAACTGATGGGATATCCTGGACTCGGCATATATGTCAGTGTGCCCCTTAATTGGTGAAATATGCACACTGACAGACCTGTTTCAAGGAAACGAAAATGCAGTCAAACGAAAATGCAGTGGACACGTAAAGTAAGGATCTAGCAATAAGAGAGCAGTTGAATACCATAGTACCTATCATCTTCAGGGGGTTTTTCAAGACACCAGTTGTTTGTACAACGGAAGTAACATTTTTTACACATCTTGAAACAAGTTGAATTAAGCGATGTTGTATTAGGAAGAATGTTCGTGCATCTTGTTAATGACTTCAGCTGGTCAATCCTGATGCAACAATCTGCTTCTAGAGTGACCGTTCTTTGAACTACGCCAGATAAAGTCAATCAGAAGCACGCATCGTAGCTAATGAGAACATCCAGCTGAAAGGCCTCCTAAAAGGTGAAAAATAAAACGTCCTTATTCCAGGATCCATCAACCGATATGAAGTTTTCTTGTAAATCACAGATCGGAGGATTTAAATAAAAAGAAAAAGAAGTCAAGAGGAAAAAATATACAAAATCGAAAAAATTGAAATATGACAGGCAAATAGTTCACTTTGCCAATGTCACCCCTGTCTCAGGGAAGGACGGCAAGAGTTGCAGGGCTTATGTTCATTTGAGATGGGTTCTTATAATGTAGGTCCACATGCGGCATGTGTTAGCGCGAAATTATACATGTCTACTTGTGGGAACGCATTTGATATAAATCTTAAATGGTATGTATCCTTGCAGCTTAGATTAGATTAGATTAGAAATAAACTTAGCTAGGATATTGGTTCACTTTACCATGTCACCCCTTATTCAGGTGAATTTGGCTAGAGTGGAAGGCTTTGTGTTTATTTGAGGTTGAGGTCATATTTTGTAAGTAAATACATACGCAGCATGGGTAAAGCGTGAACTTACACGCTTCTGCTAGAAGACTTGCATTAAACATGTGAAAACATGAATCTTAAATGTTAACGCACCTTTGCAACTTAAATTATAGATTAAAAATAATCGTTAAAACTAACTAAATCTTCGATTGTTCATTTTTTTCTTTCTACAAGTAACTCTCTTCTGAGCTGGTGTTTTTTTTACGATTTTCTCTCTCGCTCAGTTGTTTTCTTCAGTGACGTTTTTGGATCCCGCGGGCGATCGCGTTATAAGGAAACTTTCCGTGTCCCAACTCCGTCTTGTAGTAAAACATACAGGTACCTACACTTTTTTATTTTGCTAGTCTCACAGTTTCTATAAAATTTGAGTTGGGTCGTATAACGAGTTAAAGCGTCGTATATCAAAATTCACAATCTACCACTGAATGCTCAAAATTCCTTGAGCATACATGTTATCCAATACTAATGTCTGAGGAGAGTTGACAGGGGAGGAGAGTTGACAGGAGCTGTTGTCAAAATATATCTAAGTTCGGAAAATTTCACATCTGGGGCATATGCTGTGTGAGGAAATATACAACCTTGTTACATTGCTACCACTGAGGGATTTCAAGGGCTTAGTGGGAAACAGATGTGCCGGCTGCGAAATAGAAGAAGGGACCACTCCCTTTGAATGCTGGTCCACCCAGCATCCAGCAAGTGTGGAGGAGCTGTTCCGAACGCTGCAAAACAGGGAGATGTTCACCGAGGTGATCGCCAACGTTGGGAGGACATATCAGGCCACATGAAGAAGAAGAAGAACGCAAAAACAACGCAACTAAGCTACAAATATAGTGTAACTTCTTGCCATGTTATCCTCGAAGGGTTTCGCATGTGGCGAGTGGAACATATTTATTTTTTCAGGTAAGTGGGCCGGCCTTACGCCAACCACTTCAGTTGAAGTGGGGGTTTCCCAGCTCTCGAGGGGGCTGGTACTCATTTCTTGTGAAGGCTGAGTAAACCTTGCCGATATTTTATTTTGGGGTTTGAAATGAACACCGAAACGAGAAATCATTTCTGACACCCTCGGTGGGATTAGAACCCGAGCTCACGGCATGGAGTGCAAGCACTCTACCAACTGAGCTATCGACCGGACCGGAACGAAGAAAATTCGCAATAAAAGGCACCTTTATAATTGAATTTCTAAAGGAGTTGCATTTGGCGTGTGGTTAATTTTTGTTTTTACACGTGACAGGGTCAGCATTTAGTCAAATGAAAGTGTTCCTGCTTACAAATGTGACCTGTTTCAAAATGTGTGAGAATTCTTACATTCGTTGTAAAAACAAATGAGTCTCAAGTAATCTCCTTAAACTGGCTTAAACTGTCAACATTGGTTTCTGTTCTCAACTACAGAGGAAGAGGACGGACCAGCCGAACTAATTAATTAGATATACGTCCATTCTCACTTATACGACCTCGCTTTGTACGACCCGTTCCAAGATGTGTGTGAGTTGTTACTTCCGTTGTATGCATGCAGGAAAAGTTTGTCAGTCTTGCAGTTTAGAGTTGATCTGAGAATCTGAAACTACGGAAAATACTAAAGTACAAAACTTCACGATTACACTCAGCCACAACGTTAAATAAAAAATGTACGGAAACTGAAATGGTTAATCTAGGGAGCGTTTTAGTTTTTGGTAAAACTCTATGGCTATGTTTGTATACTTAAGGTACTAACTGGTGCCGAGTGGACCGTGAGACCTGCATTACAAGATTTTACTTCTCTTCAACAAAAATACTAGTAAGTTCACCTGTACGCAGACATAATATGAAGCATTGATGGTACTAAAGCATAGAATTAAAGGTAAGATAATTCTTGTAAGAAGAAAGGTACTTGTACTTCAGGTTTTTTTACCAATGGACTCATTACAAATTGAAAAAAAATCTTTGGTGACAAACGTCACATGCCAATGACACTTCAGTCCTAGGCAACCAAAAAAAATAAAATTGTTTCAATTTCGTTCTTTTGCTGACTGTTTCTGAATTCATTCTTTCATGTGTAATCTGTACAAATAATATTATCTATAATTTAAGTTGCATAATTATTTAGGAGTCACACTTAATGTTCAAGCATACACGTGTAACGTCGCACTTACACATGCTGCGTATGCACCTACAAAATAAGACATAAATCATACGCAAAAAAAAAAAAAAAAAAACGCAACTAAGCTACACATATAGTGTAACTTCTTGCCGCGTTATCCCCGAAGGGGTCGCATGTGGCGAGTTGAACCTATTTATTTTTACAGGTAAGGGGGCCGGCCTTACGCCAACCACTTCAGATGAAGTGGGGGTTTCCCAGCTCCCGAGAGAACTGGTACTCATTTCTTGTGAAGGCTGAGTAAACCTTGCCGGCATTTTTATTTTGGGGTTTGAAACAAACACCGAAACGGGAAATCATTTCTGACACCCTCGCCTCGGCGGGATTCGAACCCGAGCTCACGGCATGGAATGCAAGCACTCTACCAACTGAGCTATCGACCGGTCTCGTATACACCCTCAATTATTCTCGAATTTCCTTGTAACATCGGAAAATAGTACCAATTTTTACAACATGTTTGGTCAGCCTCACATTAACTTATAAGTCTTATGATAAATCGACAAATAAAACAAAATTTTAAAAAAGTAACAAAAAACGTTCCTACATGACAGTCCCACCCTGTTGGAGAGTTTACAACTTCATGAGTTACTTACTTCTGTCTAGGAATCGAAAGTATCCCAGGAACCCTGACGCGTTGTTGGCGGGAGGTCCTGGTCCGGGGGCTGCGTGGAATTCCAGCACCAGCGCGTGCGCAGACGAGTAGAGCGTGTGCGGGACATCTGCGCGCGCGCCGCACAGCGCGCCTGCGCCCTCGCTGTACTCGCTCACCTCTCCGCGCTCGACGTGCGGAAACAGCCGAACAAAGTCTCCGCGCAGGCAGCTGCAATGAGGAGAAACACGTGTCAGACGAATGTGCGCTAATAATAATAATAATATGATGATTTATTTGGTGAGCGCTGTTTTTGTATGTATCAGACCTCAAGAGCCCTCTGCGAGCTTGGTCGTTGCTATAGGAAGCGCCAATTCTCAAGCAAGACCCAGTTGGTGTAAGGCTGGATAAACATTTAGTGACCGGTCTTTGGTAAAGGTATATGAATTTTCCACCAAGCGAAGAGCATATTTGATAATAAAAATGGCATATTTTTGTGCGCCGCCGGATTTCGAACCCACAATCTTCCATTTATGAGTCAGAAGTGTTGACCACTAGACTATGAACCGGACTATTTTTTTATTTTCTCAACCAGTCATATTTGAGATCATGCAATTTATCCCGATTTGTGATAAAAATCGTTTCATCTGCATGTCTTCACCATCATATGAATGAAGTTGTATTTTTACAACGCTGTGCATTATCGATCCAATACAACCTGATTGGCTCATTGTGCGCACGCGCATCACTAGACTTGTGTGGATTTCGTCCTCTTCACGCGGCACCGATGAATGAGTTTGTATTACGACGACACTGCGCGACAGCCAACTGAAACAATCTGATTGGTTGATGGCGCGCACGCGCAGCAATGCGCCTGTGTGGATCTGGATATTTACCTCTTCATGTGTCTGCGCGCCTGATCCCCGTGAGGTTACTTGAGTTTGAAAGCTGTACACCGGGTGTCGCCTTTAAAAAATCTTCATTAGGTTATTTTAGTTCAAAAATATTTTTAATAGATGTCTATGCTTTTGCGAATATTTTCTATTATATACTCTCTTTTCTTATTCTTCTACTCGGATACAATCGGATATTACCATTTGAGAATGTTAGGCTAGAACTTTTTTATGCCTACAAGCTCTTGGAGAGGGATGCAGGTTTAAAGGCTAAACTGTACCAAGGAAAACTGGAGGACCTCCGATTCGACTTGCAGAGGCATGAAGTACAATCTCGTAGCTGCAACATTGAAATCCAAAACGTTCCCGAGGTTAGGAATGAGAATCTCGTCAATTTGAGCAGGGAGCTGGGTAAACTAATAGGAGTTAAGGTAGATGAAGGAGATATAAGGGCAGTCCACAGAGTGGCTCCTGGAAGACCCACCACGAGGCCAAAGAACATAATACTTCAACTTACCACAAGGAAACTGAAGGAGGACATGGTAGCGGCTGCAAGGAAGCGTCGTTCATTAAAGTTAAATCAGCTGGCTGGCTTAGGTTTTCCCACTGATAACAATGCCTTTTACATCAATGATCATCTGACTCTTTCCACAAAAATCCTTTATTCCAACTCAAGGCAGATGGCTAAATCTAAAGGCTACAAATATACTTGGGTAAGGAATAATAACATCATGCTGCGTAAGGATGATGGATCATCCATTATATATATTAGATGCCAGGAGGACCTAAGTAAAATATGACTCTTAGTTTGTGTGAATTATTACTGTTATTTATTTTTACTTGTTTTCTATCCTGTTAATTTTCACATTTACTTTATGATTCTGTTCAATTTTCTGTTACTGATTTTTTTTTTTCACTTGCTTCTGTTATCAATTGTTTTACTTTCTCTTTCTTTTTCATTCAAGCCCCCTACTAGTTTTAATATTATTTATACTATTATTCACTCTTCTTACGTTCTAATAAGGAAAATGTTACCCATGTTTTCCTGTTCTTCTTCATTAAGTCACCTCTACCAGGACTCTTATTGCCATCTTAACTTATCACTGCCTTTATTGAATCACTTTTGCTACTATTTTATAATTATCATGTTGTTTTTAATATTTTATGACAATCGTAAATAATTTAGATGTAAATCACCTCAACATATACTATCAAAATTGTCGTAGTATTCGTAACAAGCTCTTTGATCTGCGTTTGAACATTCTTAACTGTGAACATGACATTCTTATTATCACTGAGACGTGGCTGAATGATGGCATTTATAACAACGAGGTTGCAGATGATAGATATGTTGTTCACAGAAGGGATAGGTGTCTATCTACCTCTACAAAGAAGGATGGAGGTGGTGTCTTAATTTTAGTTAGGAAAGACATCCCTTGTGTTAGATTATTTAATGATGAGAGTCCGTTAGTTGAGGAAATTTTATTACATTTACCTACAGTTGGAAATGGTTTAATTATTGCTGCATGCTATATTCCACCACTTTCCAGTCAATCCATATATGAAGCACATTTTAATAAATTCAATGAAATAGCTATAAATAAAGTAGATCACAATTTCTTTTTAATTGGTGATTACAATTTGCCCTCTATTAACTGGACCCCTGACATTGATGGCCTTTCTTTTGTAATGCCCTCCTACCTAAGTAATATAATGTCTTTCCTGATGCTCAAACAATGTAACTTTATTAGGAACAATAATAACCGTTTATTGGACTTGGTGTTGACGGATCTTGTTTGTTCTGTAGTGGGATGTGCTGCACCCCTTAGTACAGTAGATCCTCATCACCCGCCGATTGAGTGCACTGTGAAAACATCACGATTGTTTTCCAGGATGCCAGTACATAATGTCCATAAATACGATTTCAGGAAAGCAAATTTCAATCAAATCATGGTAGAATTGTTAGAATTTAATTGGTATGACAACTTGTATAATCTCAATACTCAAAATGCGACCGATTTCTTTTATTCCAAATTGTACTCAATATTAGATTATCATGTACCACGATTATATGTACGTGCAAAAAAATATCCCTTTTGGTTCTCAAATGATTTAAAAAAGCAAATGAGCACAAAACTGAAAGCCTGGAAGAGATGGAAGACATATGGTAACATTAGTGACTACGATAGGTTTCGATCTGCTCGTGCTAATGTAAAGAGACTCATGACTGCGTGTCATAAGTCTTACATAAACAACATTGAAACATCAGGAGGTAATTTTCAAAAGTGGTCAACTCCAAATTTATAGAAAATCAAGTAAATATACAACATTTTTCTAGAAAGAATTCTTTATCGGCTCATATCAATCTTAACTAGCCAAATCCAGCCTAAACCCCTCAAAACAATAAACAAATATCAACCTTACATTCAAAATTAGCCTATTCCAGACCACCTTACTTTCAAACATGGCTAGATCCGTTTGAGCCAATCACGTCGCTCCTAGCCCCATCCGCCATCTTGCATTCTCCATACATCGAGCCGTCAAAAGTAGTCAAATCCGAACAGCTTCCTAACAAAATTGGTCAAATCCATTTCGCTTTCATTCAAAAATGGTCAAATCCACACCTTGGAAACAAAACTAGTCAAATCCGTTTTTTATTCGGGTTTTTCTCCGTAAATACAAGCATTTACTTTATTTCTGTTGTATTCGATTAATCCTGAACTCCACATTATTCTAAAGTTAGCATTCTAAGCATCACAATGGAGTACATCATGACAGAACACAAAAGTTGTCTTTTCTCAATTTGGCATAAAGTGGACTTGACTACTATTGAAAATTACCTCCTGACATCAGTTACTCATAACGTCAAAAGTTTTTGGAAATATACACATAATTTAAAAAATAACTCAATGGGCTATCCATCATCTATGATGCTTGATAATCGGGTATCGAACGACCCTAATGAAATTTGCAATATGTTTTCTTCGTATTTCTTGTCTGTTTTTGAATCGTCATCACAACTAACTTGCAGTCCCAATACCTCCTCTATAAATATGAATTTTAATTACCAAAACAATAATAACACATGTATTTCTGATTTGTTCCTATGTGAAGACGATGTAAGGGAAGCACTTAATCTTATTGATATAAAAAAAGGCGCTGGTCCGGACAAATTAAGTGCTTTTTTCCTTAAAATGACCTCTGATGCCCTGTTCAAACCTCTCACACTTATTTTCAACAAAAGTTTAGCTGAAGGATATATACCAAGCATATGGAAAACTGCTAACATAATACCCTTACATAAAGCAGGGCCGATGAATGACATCTCTAACTACAGACCTATATCTATCCTCTCTTGCATTGCTAAAATTTTTGAAAAGTTAGTACATGGAAAAATATATCCACTACTCAAACACTGTATTCCTGATAGTCAACACGGATTTGTCAGATCAAGATCCATAGTTTCGAATTTGTTACTTTATTCTAACTTTATTTTTGAGACATTTGACCAGGGCTCTTCTGTTGACAGCGTGTACACCGACTTCCGCAAAGCTTTTGATAAGGTTGATCACCTTATATTACTTAAAAAGCTTCACTTCAATGGAGTCCAGGGCAACCTATTCAGGTGGTTTTGTTCTTATCTTGATTCGAGATATCAAACTGTTACCCTTAATGCTTACGCCTCATCATTGTGTGCGATAAGCTCAGGCGTCCCACAGGGCTCCATATTAGGTCCTTTTTTGTTCACAATTTTCATATCTGATATCCATAAATGCGTTAAAAACAGCAATTTATTATTATTCGCAGATGATATGAAAAATTTAAAAAAAATCGATAATATTAACGACTGTCTATTACTGCAAGAAGACATAAATAGACTCAGTTTATACTGCTCGATTAACAAACTGTCACTTGCTCTTGAAAAATGTAAAATTATAACCTTCTCAAGGAAACGCATTCAAATCAATTACAATTATACAATTTCCAATCACACACTTGAAAGAGTATCTTGCATACGCGACCTTGGTGTGATTTTCGATTCCAAACTACTTTTTGACATGCATGTACATGCCGTCGTCAAGAGGGCCTTTCAAATGATGGGTTTTGTGTTTCGTGTGACAAAAAAATTCAAAATGATATCGAGCTATATGACTTTATATCATTCATTGATACGATCACAACTAGAATTTGCTGTGACTGTATGGAACCCATTTTATGATGTGTATAAAACTCTACTAGAGTCGGTTCAAAGAAAATTTACGAAAATATTGTTCCATCGGTTAAGCTACGAAAACCGCTCTTACGACAAACGCCTACTTCATCTAAATCTGGTAAGTATTGATAATCGATGTTTAATATTGAGTGCGTTGACTCTGAGGAGTATCTGTCTATCGGAAACGGATTGCCCTGGTCTTCTATGTCAAATTAAGTTTCGTATACCAAGATGCGCTTCTCGTTCTTCACAATTATTTTTTCTGTCAAAATGTCGAACAAATGCTGGTCAAAGAGCTCCTATTCATAGAATGTGCAGTGATTTTAATAAATATTTTAATGATTTAGATTTGTTTAATAAGGGGAAATACTCCTTTAGGGGGGACTTGATGAAAACTATATATAAAATGTCTTTTACACCCAGTTTATAGGTGCTGATTGGGCTTTTTGTTCTTCTTTTTTATTCTTCTCTTTTTTCTTCTTTAACTTTTACATTCTTATGTTTTTCTTTGTTTACTCTTCTTGTTTCTCCTTGTTATTTTTGTTTCTTTTACTAATTTTATTACTTTTGAATTTTGACTTCCTCTACTTCTTTTATATTTTTATGTCAGCTACATTAAATTTATAATATATATGTGGGAAATTTTTAAGGATGTAGGCATTTTAAATTATATGTATCCACTTTTTTGTTTATTGCAACTGTGTCTGTATCTGTTTTTTCTCCTAATAAAGTAAAATAAAATAAAATAAAGCTCCAAGTGTTTAAGCCCGCTTTAAGGCATTCATCACAGATAAGTATGCCTGACTATCTATCCGTTTGCACATTCTAGAAACCCGATTTAAGCCAACATAAGCATTTCTTAGTTTGAGGCTACTATATCTTCTTCTCTAGTTTCAATCCTAGGATTGGCTTACAGCAATTTGTTTCACTCTTCTCCTCCATTCTTTCCTGTCTTGTGCGGCTCTTTTTAGGTGTTCATATGATGAGCAGCGCGCGTACATCAACAGGTCCTACAGATATTCTTGGCGTGGGCGTCCCCTAAAGTTGGTCCTCTAAAGTTGGTCCCCTAAAGTTGGTCCCCTCGGTCATCCCCTCCATTATGGCATGCAAGAGACCTTCTTACCGTATAACATGGCCGATCCATGTTGCACGCCTTTCGGACGAGGTTCTGAGCAGATGCCTTCCTCCTTCGATTCTTTGGAGAACCTCCTCATTTGTAGTGTGGTCTCTCCTAGTAGTCTTCTATATGACCACGTCTCGAAGGCCTCTAGTCTCCGTTTATCTCTTTTGGATAGGCACCATGTATCGCAGCCGTACATCAAGATGCTCCATACATAGGTTTTGATGAGGAGTAGTCTCAGTTTCAGGTTTATATTATTTGATTCTATTATTTTTGCTTTTTTATTAAATACATGTCTAGCCTGGTGTATACGGCTGTCGACCTCGCTCTTTGACCGGCCGCCCCATGTTATTTTACTGCCGAGGTAGACAAACTCCCTCGTGTTCCCCAATGGCACTCCTGACATAACTACTACCATCCGATGCTGCACTCGGCCCACAGTCAGCAGCTTTGTTTTGTCTTTATTTATCTTCATTACTATCTATTACTATTTATCTTCGTTACTATCTATTCAACTTAAAATGCTTCCGGAATCCATAAGGTTACGATATTTGTATTTAAGTATATATAGCTGCCCCTACTTCAACAAATTTACTGGCCAAACTGCCTTGTTCATGATCTTTTTCTTATTTTCTCAAGCAGTCATATATAAAATCTTGCAATTTACCCCAATTTGTGATAAAAATCGTTTCATCTGCATGTCTTCACGACATGAATGAGGTTGTATTTTTACAACGTAGTGCAACATTTATCCAATGCAATCTGATTGGCTCATTATGCGCACGCGCATCAATAGACTGGTGTGGGTTTCAACCTCTGCACGCACTCCTGATGAATGAGTTTGTATTACGACGACACTGCGCAACAGCCAACTGAAACAATCTGATTGGTTGATGGCGCGCATGCGCAGCAATGCGCCTGTGTGGATCAGGATATTTACCTCTTCATGTGTCTGCGCGCCTGATCCCCGTGAGGTTACTTTAGTTTGAAAGCTGTACACAGGGTGTCACCTTTAGAAATCTTCATTAGGTTATTTTAGTTCGAAAATATTTTTAATAGATGTCTCTGCTTTTGCGAATATTTTGAGGGCTCTCTTTTCTAGTTCTGCTACCCCGATACTGTAACTGTAACTGTTACTATGTTGCCATTCCACTAGGGGTCGCCAGAGCCTCTGCAGAGCTGCCTCCATTTTATCCTATCCTGATATACCCCTTTCAATTCATTCATATCCATCATCTTTTATATGCATTTTATTTTTTACGCTGACTTTGTATGTCCCATTTTTTCACAAACTCCTCAATCTGATCTCTCCATACTTTTCTCGGTCGTCCCTTACCTCTTAGTCTTTTTACACTTCCTCTGAAAATAAACTTTGTCAGTCTATGATCATTCATTCTTTCCACATGCCATCACATTCTTTTGTACCTTAACTTCAACCGATTTATTGGCAAAAATGGCTAGTTCATGGTCTTTTTCTTATTTTTTCAAGCATTTGTATTTGAAATCATGTAATTTACCCCAATTTGTGAAAAAAATTGTTTTATATGCATGTCTTCACGAAATGAATGAGGTTGTATTTTTACAACGCTGTACAACATCGACCCAATACAACATGATTGGCTCATTGTGCGCACGCGCATCTAGACTAGTGTGGATTACAACCTCTCCACGCGCTCCTGATGAATGAGTTTGTATTTCGACGACACTGCGCAACAGCCAACTCAAACAATCTGATTGGTTGATGGCGCGCACGCGCAGCAATGTGTCTGTGTGGATCTGGATATTTACCTCTTCATGTGTCTGCGCGCCTGATCCCCGTGAGGTTACTTTAGTTTGAAAGCTGTACACAGGTGGCGCCTTTAAAAAAATTTCATTAGGTTATTTTAGTTCAAAAATATTTTTAATAGATGTCACTGCTTTTGCGAATATTTGGAGGGCTCTCATTTCTTATTCTGCTACTCCGATACAATCGAGCATTAACATTTGAGAATGTTAGGCTGTTACGTTTTTATGCTTTAAAAGCTCCTGGTGTTGTTGGCATTCATCATAAAGGAGTATGCCTGGCTTTCTATCCGTTTGCACATTCTCAGAACCCGATTTAAGGCTTATCATACATAAGACTTAACATTTAAAAGGCTTATTAGGCAAATCTTTTCAAGTTTTGTGTGATTGGGTTTTATTTTTTTCTTTCTTATATCTTTTTTTTTTCTTTTCCTCTGCTTCTTTTTTCTTCATTTACTTTAATTCATTCTAATTCTGGTTTAATTTTTTTCCATTTTCTTATTTCTTCCTGTTATGTTTGGTTCTGTTTTTATTCAATTTTTTTTGCTGAATCTTTTTTCATTGTTTGTCAGCTACTTTCAATTTTTAACCTACCTATTCGTGGGATTTTTTTAGGATGAAGGCACTTTACGGTATGTATTCATTTCTCTTGTTTTTATAATTGTGTGTCTGTATCTGTTTTTTCTCCTCAATAAAATAAAATAAAACCACTAAACAACTAAACAATGAAATTAAAATCTTCAAAACATATGCTATCTTCTTCTTCGTGTCAGCTTTACACCGTATTGGCCCAGTAACGAGCAATGTCTACAGCTCTTTGGTTTCCCGCAAAGAGATCATCCATGGAGCAGCTTGTCGGACAGGAGGGACAACACCGCAGGTGCTCCATTGTTTGCTGAGCTCCACACTCACATAGTGTAGAGTCCTCCCGTCCCAGAAATCCCCAGGTCAGCATGTTGGCCCGGGCTCTTCCAACATTGGTCCTCAATCTGTTCATGGATCTCCATACGGGCCACTCGAGGTTCTTTCCTGGAGGTAGGCTCTCTGAAGGCTTCACAAAGCTCTCCGGGCATTCCTCCTTCCACATTTGTAATCTCTCCGCCACTGGATCCAAAGACAAGGGCTGCACGGAATTATATGCTATAAGAAAAGAGAATTAAAATTTGAAAGCTTCAGCCTTAACCGCCAGCATTACAGATCAACCGCCATTTTGTTCGGTTCTTGCATACTTCTTTCATTTCATCCAGAGTCATAACCTTTTTCATACCAGCTCTTTCTTTTATTACGACTCTGGATAATATAAAAAAAAATGTTTTATACAATTAATTACCATGTTATTTAAAATAAAATTATTTTTTCCTTAACGTAGTTTAATTTTCACAATAATATTTTATATCTCGAGCACTTTCGACCGTCAATACTCAGGTCATTATCATACTCTTGATAATGACCTGAGTATTGACGGTCGAAAGTGCTCGAGATATAAAATATTATTGTGATAATTAGCATGTATTTGTTTATCATGCAAATCTGTTGCCAGGAAACGGCGCGAGTGTTGCATCAACATATCGCCGCTGACAAATGAGGTAACGCGCGGTGTGTGTTTCCGCTTCCGGGCCGTGACGTCAGCGGAAGCGTTTGGTCGCTGCATTTCCTGTTACGACTCCCCACACCGGAACTAGCCAAGCTGGCTTCCTGTCTCACTATGCATATTATATATCGCGTACAATGCTGCCTTAATATCTGCTATGAAAGTTTTTTTTGGTAAGTGGTAGATGACAAGTAGCTAGTGTTTAGCGGGGACAAGAGTTAAAACATGATAAGTAGTTTAGTGACAAAAGACAAATGGTAAGTGTCAAGTAGTAAGTAACAAGTGGTAATTGAAAAGTGGCAAACGATAGGTGACAAGTGGTAAGTTATCAGCCTTAAGTAGCAGGTGGTAGATAGTTCGTGACAAGTAAAATGTAGTAAGCTACAAATGATAAGTGGTTAATTACAACCCACAATTATGAAGTGATAAATGGTAAGTGAAAATTAGTAAGTAACAAGTGATAAGTGGTATGTGGTAAGTACAAGTAAGATTTGGTTAGTGTACAGTCGTAAAAGGAAAAGTGGTAAGTGACAAAAACATGTAAAACGATTGTCATTCATCCCTTCGCAGTCGAAATCAAAACTACTAACACTTGGTTTTCATGACACATACATCAAAATGTTAATAAAGTATTATTCAGATGGTTGAAAGGCAGTGAGTACCAACATGTTGAATGTTAAACGAAGTTTTGTAGTATATGTTAAGTATAAACTTATTATTATAGTATGTCAATGATGCTAAGGCACACAACTTAAAAACGGCTATAAGGTTCCACAAATATTTTTACGTGTTCAAGACCGTTTGAAATGCTGCGAATTAATTTAAGACATTAAAAAGGCACATAAAACAATTCACGGTAAACGGCAATTGCCACCAAAGTATACGATGGTGATGTGTGCGTCATGTGAGTTTCATAAACAAGTTACTCAGCTTTGTTTTCGATTACTGCACCCCCACCCCCTGCCTCCCCCATACCCTCACACAATGACACCTTCTAAGATGATTCCGTTCTAAGCCATTTAAACCACCTGACGATGCAAACCATTGACTAATAACATCTGTGGACAAGAAGTTATTTTAACGAAAATAGACATATAGGTATATCTGTCTCAACTTACTTACGAAACTGGTCATTAGTTAGAAAGAGAACAAAGAACTTCACAGTTGCATTTTCGTTTGTACAAAAAACTCAACAAAACCCCAAAAAAAAAAATCTTGAATGTTGGTACCATTGCAAAAAATGGCTGCCGATTTGACCGGAAATAGCTAAAGTTGACAGATAACACGCGTGTTAAATATTGTGATCGCCAAAATTGATGCCAGTATTTTATATTTTCAAAGTGTATAATCATATTTTAATTTTATCACTTATTTCATTATAACCATTGTGATATTTTATGCGTAATATTTGTAATTGTTGCCACTGCAACGTTTGACACAAGAGGAGCGCAAGAGGGAACAAGTATGAACCAATTCAGTACTTTAGTTACCGCTCCCCTATATTATAACCCCATGATGCAAACGGATGTTTGTGAAACCGGTTGTGGTATAAAATAAAATATATATACTCAAGTAATCGGAAACAAAGCTGTTTTTCTTTTATCCTTAAAGATGAACGATTACAAAGTTTATGCCTCTACAATCAATAAAACAAGTTACTCTTTTGATTTGATATAAGTTTTTTGAACTTTCTCAAATACATTTTCATATTATTCTCAGTTTGATCACCACGGTAATCGCTGCCTTTCTTGAATCAACCATTCATTTTAGCTTCGATGTTTTCCCCCCATGTTGAATGAACGCAAACTTTTTCATATGTTTTGGTTGTTTTCGTAACACTTTCTATATACTTTTATACAGACATTTCAGCCTCTATTGAACGCTTCGTAAGAATTTCCTTTAATTGCCCCACTTCCAAACAAAAATGAAATAAAAATCAACTTTTCTATGGCAGGCATCAGCGAAAAACTTTTACAGACTCGCAGAAAACTTGTGTTATTTTTTTCTTTTGGGAAGCCTGTGCAGAAAATTCAGCATTTTATTGAATATCTGGGAGTCTGCAACATCTAAGAGGGTGAGTCAGAAGTGTTGGTTGAGTTGTGTTGTAAATCTATTGATTGTAGAGATATTAAATTTTGTAATCTTTCATCTTCATAGATAGAAATTAAACTGTTTGTTTTATGATAACTTTTGAGTAAAATTAATTATCCACAACCGGTTACTAAATTATTAGATCACCTGAGGATGCAAACGGTATGCAAAAGGTATATTTGATCACTAACCACTTAATTACTCACTACTTGCCGATGAACACTAAGCCACTAACCACTTGCATACTATATTTTTCGATAAACATCAGTGGGACATTGTGTTTGTAGCGAGGGCAGAAGTAAATCAGGATAATGACCGCGCCGGGAAGAATTCGATTGACAAAGATGGATCACGGGTTGGGCGGGAGGGGGGGGAGGGATTATCGCGTCAATCGCTTACAACGACCGAGAGGCCCATATCCACCCACGAACACATCAACAGTTTATGTGCACATGTATGTGTGTGCATGCGTATACTATGTAACTGAAACATTAGGAAGTGCTGTGATGAATACGATTTTAATGATAGTTTCTTATTATTATTGTTACGATTTTATTGGGGATCTCTTGTAATATAATTGAAATTATTTATTTTACACGGTTTGGTTCACAATTTACAATAATTGATAATATCTGCCTATATTGGTCCTCACGACAAAATGCTTGGAGCAACTAATTCCTCTCCGCATCATTACAGTCCCTATATATAGGTAAAAAATATATCTTTCTCGCATATTCCAGAGCATTCTTCGATTTCTCGTTCACACCAGAACACCGTTCTATGCACTACCACCTTCATGTACCTACTACTCCCAGATTGCTCTAATCACATTATCGTACATGTATAATCACAGAATATGGAGCAGAGAAAAAATAATCCCCGGGGTGATTTATTATTCCATCATTCATTATAATATTATGTCAGCGCATAGGTACTTTGATTTCATAGTTCGTAGCATTATTAATCTATATATTTTTTTTCTAATTTTGAGCTTTGACTAACTTCGTTCCTTGTCCCTTTACTAATAGATTGGTATGAGGCTGACCGTCAATACTGTAAAGAACTGACACTATTTACCTATATCACTCCTGAAGAGTTGCTTTCCGCGATCTGTTGCCGTGGTCTGTGGGAGCTGCAGCTTCCGGACATTTCGCCCATGTCTGTGATGTGCTTTTTAGCGTGAAAAAGAAGTGTAACAGAGGATGTTGACGAACATATATAACGTTCGGAAGCTCCAGCTCCCATAGACCACGGTAACAGATCCCGCAAAACAACTCTCCAGCATCATCAGCCGGTCGAATAAGCCTAAAACTCCTAGTCAATATCACCCCTGTTTCAGGAAAGGGAGGCAACGCTTGCTTATTTGAGTTTGCATTTTTATTTTGTAATTACACATGCGGCATGTATACATGCAAACTTACACGTGTCTGCTTGTTGTCATACAATAAATATGAATCTTGAATGTTAATATATCTATAATATATTGGTACCTAATGTTATGTTATTTTACTAAATAATATATAAAATAACATTCTCGAAGTGTGCAGTGTGTTTTGTGGGCCGAACGGAGCCGAACGGTCACGGAAGCGGCCGAACTGTGCCGTGTGACCTAATGGGGCCGTCGGTCATGAGTTCCCGGCAAGATGTCAACCGAATAAGACGTCGGCGACCAAGCACCAAGCGGTGCAAGAGGGGGCATTACAATGGAGCTTCCTCCTCCCCATCTACTTGGATTTCCTGCCAGCAAGGCACCCGCCTTGTAAACCAGAGGCATAGGAGCGTCCACCCAGGGGCTCCAACGTGTAGAGGCGTCCGCCTCGTGAGCCACCGCTAGCCTGGGGCGCTGCCCTAGGCCATTCAGTTCGGAACTCCAGTCAACAGAGTAGGGAGTGTTTTTGTGACAAGTTCAGGTCTGGCCATTCCCTTATTTCCCCTTTTTCCCCCATATTACTAAAGAAAATAAACCCTTATTTGTTCATGTTAATCTTATCTTTTAATATAAAACCCTTCCCAAGATATGAGTAAGCAATACCACAGAAAGAACCCCACGCCCTGAGAGTGATGCTGATGAGAGCTAGCCGGATGTAAGTATCCTGTAGGTACATCCTGGAGATACCTTTCCATTTTAAACATAACACTAAGTGAAAGCTCTCGAAATGATAAAAAACTCTCTAGTTAAAAATAAGTGCAAATACAGAGAGAAATCATTTCACATAATTTTTTGTGTGGCTCAAAGCTTCTGTCTTCAATGCCCGAGGGCTAGGGTTAAATCTCAATGGAGGGTAAGGGTATTTATTTACAACCCAAAATCAAAACAAAAACATGTATTCGGCATTTATAAATAATGAGAGCCTGAAGAGTTGTAAGGTTTATGTCCATGTGAGGTTTTCTTTATTTGTATGCACACATGCAGAATATGTAGGCGCGAACCTACATGTGCCTGCCTGTCTGTAGGCATGCATTTCATATGAGCCTTAAATGTTAACATATCTTTGCAGCTTAGATTATAGTATAGGTTATAGTTTATAGAGCCAGCCTCCTCGGGAGCTTGGAAACCTTCTTACCTTTGAAAACAAATAGTTTCCGCATTTTCGCGGTAATGAGGTGCTTCGCCGTCAATGACATCGTATTGTCCCACTCGGCCATAGCGCCATTTATTTTGGAAAATGGGAAAGCGACCAATCTAACACACAAAATACACTCACTCACACACACACACACACACACAGCGTCGCGGTTAATCACAGAATATGGAGCAGAGAAAAAATAATCCCCGGGGTGATTTATTATTCCATCATTCATTATAATATTATATCAGCTTATAAAGAGATACGCCACTGTGGGAGTAATTGATTATACAGCTAAATACGCTTATGCTACCACTTAGTTTGTGTGTATGAGGATAACTAATTTATATGGTTAAGATTTTAGTTGGGCTCTTTTAATCAAATTGTTCTTTATTTATTTTACACAACGTCGGTTTATAATGTACTGTCGGTTTTCTAGCTCTTAACTTATCAACTTCACGGCTCAATGTTTCAATATACTCTGGTCTCTCATTCAATTGCGATTCAAATATATAGCGTCTAAATGGACGCCTCTCGCATATACCAGACTCTTCCATGTAAAAAAATAAATTAAGCTGATTTATTTGGTGAGCGCTGTTTTTGTGTGTATCACACCTCAAGAGCCCTCTCTGAACTTGGTCGTCACTGTAAAAAGCGCCAATTCTCAAGCAAGACCCAGTTGCTGTAAGGCTGGAGGGACCTTTTGATGACCGGTCTTTGGTAAAGGTTTATGAATTTTTCAACCCAGCGAAGAGTAAATTTGAAATTATAAATGTTATACCTTCCATTTACGAGTCCGAAGTGCTACCACTGAACTAGGGACCGGTCATAGTGAACCTTTACACACACCTCTGTATTGTTCTATGCTATTCTTGTTACGTACACCAACAACTACGTGCTTAGGCACATGCACACATTCAAACTCACAGAAGACTATACTAGACGTGGACACACACACATAAGCAAGCCACGCAATTGGGCTCATAAGTTTGTAACAATAGTTTTACACGATTTGAGAGTATATTTATTGTTTTCTTACACACATGTTACACTTTTAAAAGATGTCTGTTTCACTCCATTGGTCCCGCAAACTGGAAAACACGGTCGCCAAAATAAGTGCGTAATTCCTGGTGAGATTGTATCAACCTGACAGCATTAATCCCCAGTGATAACTGTCCGACCCCTCACATCCACCGCAGCTAGGAAAACATTTCTACCATGTATGATGGGGTCATACCATTCAGGGCTTTGAATACATCAAAGACACACTGTAGACCAATCTCTCTGCAATGCAGCTCTTTCAACAGCGAAGTGATGTTGGAAATCCAGAAGATCAGGCTAGCGGCCGCATTCAGATCGAATTGAAATATTGTTACGAATTTAGGGTTCAAAAGTCTTTCAATTAAAAATACTGGTCTTCTTATACAGTTGTTTATTTTACACTTTGAATAATTTTTTTCACAAAGATAGTCTCGACTATTCCATTACACTTGGTTTCTGTTCACTGGTTAACTTAGTTCAATGTAGTTGTAAAGCTCTTAGGATACTGGCTCTGCAAGCAACTCGCACCCTTCTTATACTCTTCAAAACAGTACAATCTAGATCTATATTCGCTAGACAGTTCCAGAAACGCGTAGTAATCATTATTTCTCGATGCTTCAAGTATTTTTATTCAATGATTCCTACCCACTCAATATAATACAGAATTCCTACAACTATAACTAATACCTATTCTAATATTTACATAACAATATGACCACTTGCTGTTTTGGCAAGTCAATATAAAGCATAGAACAAAAAAGTATGTTTGTAGTTCTCATAGCACTAGAGACGTGCCCCTAATTTATATAACAACTACTAAGAGCCTGTTGCACCAACCTCCAATCAATATTTGATTGACACATCAAATTTGATTGCTTAATTCTGGTAAGACCTCGGTTAAATATTTCGCGGAAGTAGGTAATAATATGATGGAATTTAAACAGGAAATCTGATGTACATCAGCTGACTTACGTATATGCAACCAAAATTTTTGATTTCATGAGAGAAATCACATTTATGATCTATAATCTATAACTTAAGTTGCAAAGATATATTAACATGTAAAGCTCATATTAAATGCATGCCCACAAACAAACACGTGTAGTTCACGATTGTGTACTTACAAATAAAATCCAAACCTCAAATGAACATAAGCCCTAAAACTTTTGCCGAACTTCCCTGACACAGGGATGACATTGGCAAAGTGAATAATTTTTTACAGTATGGGTGGTCAGCCTCATACCCACCTACAAGTCAAATAATCATACAAGGTAGAAATGAGGGACGACGTGCTCTAGGTTGAAGGAAAATATCTCGGTTACAGAACCTGCGTCGATGGTATGTATGACGCTTAAAATCCCTCTTTAGTGCAGACATCGCATCGAAGATGCAAATTGCTATCATGATTTCCAATCTTAGCTGAAGACCCTAAAATAGAAAAAGAAGGAGTACTATTACTAGCTTTGAGGTCTCTCATTTTGTAGATAGTTTACATTTACTTAGATGCGGTAAACCTCATTTCAGCAACAACAACAACATAAATTACAATTCTGAAGGGATCTTGTTGTGTTGCAACAATTTTTATAAAAACGCAACTTGTCGTCTGCTGGTGACGTCACGATTAATTATGCGGTTTTCATCTATCCATCTCTTTCTCGACTTTCAGCGTTTTTTTTTTTTTACCGCAAAATTGAGCTTACAAATTAAAATGTATAATACATACTCGTTATATATTCCGACTACAGTAAAATACATATACAGACAAATATTTATACTGATTTTTTATGTCTGTAATATAAGTTCTTAAGATATATTATAGTCATTTAAGATTCATATTTAAATTTATAATAACTATGCAGTTCAAAAAATATTTTTTTACTCGAATATTAGACGAATCGTTACATGAGAACTTACATTATTCTCGACGTTTCGTTAGCGACGTAGCTAACGTCTTCAGGGGACACCCTCTCTGCACGACGACTGAGAATGAACTCATTCATCGTGTTAGTTACATTTTGTAGCTATTATTATTTTAAATATGCAAACTACTGTAATTCTAACTTAAA
Organism: Agapetus fuscipes; assembly: GCA_951799405.1. Lineage (NCBI taxonomy): Eukaryota > Metazoa > Arthropoda > Insecta > Trichoptera > Glossosomatidae > Agapetus > Agapetus fuscipes. Next base: position 9,570,014 of record OX637362.1, read on the forward strand.
CCTAACAATTTAAATATCATATTAAATGCATGCCCACCAGCACACATTCTGCATGTGTACTTAGAACATAAAAAAACCCAATCTCAAATGAACTTAAGCCCTGCAAATCTTGCCGATCTTACCTGAAACAAGGGTGACATCGACAACGTTAACCATTTTTTTCAGTATGGGTGGTCAGCCTCATACCAACCTATTAGAAATATAATCCATAAATTTTATTCTCATCTCAAAATATAACTTTCTCGTTACTAATTTTACAAGTTGAATATTTTATGTTTAAACTTAACCGTAGCGGTTTGTCAAAAAATGTGTGAATAACTGAAACAGCGCATCTAGTGAATGTTTTAGTTTCCATATATTTTTGCTAATAAGGTATGGTGTAGTTTGAAATTAATGTTTTCTACATTAAGACCTGTACCCTTAGTACGAGTTGCAAAACTTGAGTAATGTAAAGTTTACGGCAATTATTAAAGAGTGATTTCCCCCAAAATCTGCCGTTTTTGTTTGTTTGAACTTGATTTTCTTCATCACTGTAACTCTTTTGCTAAGACCACAAAGTGTAAGAAACAAAAACGGCAGATTTTGGGAAAAAGCACTCTTTAATGTTTTCTGTAAACTTACTTTACTAATGTTTTGCAACTCGTACTAAGGGTACGGATCGTTGATATGCTGACTCGATGTTATCTGACTTCTTAAATGAGAGCTTTCATTTACTCGTCAATGTAACTTTGGTTTGTAGGATTATGAAATTATTTCAGTCTGCATTCAAGTAGAGTCAACGAAACACTTGCTTTCTTCATTCAAACATTTTGAAAAAAATATTTCTTGCTACGTAGAGTGGTTTATTTAAAATTGAAATTAAAATCATTCATCGTTTGCTTTACTGTTTAAAAACAGTGTTTTTTGTAATTTCTAAAATGTAAGTATTAAATTATTTTAAAGTTTAAGGGTAAGTGTCTTGACATTGTGATGATTCAATTAAAAGTATTAATCTTAAAATGAAAAAAAAAAATTCTTCGGGAGTTGATTTATTTCCTCGAGAATTTTCGGTGTTATCACACTATTAACAATAGAACAACTCCAGGAAATAAATCAACCGTGAAGATTTTTTTTTTTTACATTATTTGATGTTAAGCATTAAATAATTGGTTTGAAAGGTTGAGATAGGGAATAAGTACCAAAGTGGTGAAAATGAAGGAAAGAAGAAAATATATTTGAAATAGTTAAAAAAAATATTAGATTGTTGTGTAAAAATCGACATATTATTGTTTTATCAGGTACAAAGTACTAGATATTCAGTGGATATTCAGAAGATATTTAGTGATTTAAACAAGGTTTGTGTGTTGATTATGCTTACCAAGGCAAATAACTCAAGTCCCTATTTTTTTCTAATTAGATTGCGCTTAAATATGCTGCATGTGTATTTACAAAAAATAAATAAACCTCATGTAAACATAAAGCTTGCAAATCCTGCCACCCTTTCCTTAAACCGGGATGGTAAAGGCAGGGTGAACCAGGTTTGTACTGCATGGGGGTCGGCTTCATACCAACTTATTAGTCAAGGCCACTATACCTAAAATATAATCTATAATCTACGTTGTAAAGGTATATTAAATAAGAGATTCATATTAAATGCATTCTCGCTTGCGCTCTTAAACATGCCGCATGTGGACTTACAACATAAAAACCCAAATATCAAGTCGACAAACACCCTGCAACTCTTGCCGATATTCCCTGAAATAGAGGTGTATTTGGCAAAGTGAATTTTTTTTTACAGTTTGGGTGGTCAGCCTCATACCTACCAAAAGCCAAGGAGTATATTCTTCCTTAAACTGTGAGCTGCAGTTTTTTCAAGGCAATATTTATTTTATCTCATACTGTGCACTTCTCCCATTTGTTTCAGCTAGAGCTGCAGTTGTCATTTGCAGATTCCAGTGGCGCTTCTTGTTTTGAAAAAGGGGGGTGCCATGTCCGAGGAAAGGGAGGTAACTGTGCAGTAGCGTAACTCTAAACTTGGAGCAAGTTATCTTGGACAGCTGATCTGTGATGCGGAAGACCGTTAGCTGCATTTCTACATCCGTACACGAACTAATTAGTTTAAGTTGCTGAGGGACCTTTAAATGTTTAAATCATGTTGGTTTTGATGGTTAACCTGAATTAAGTGAGTTCTTAGCTGAACGATTTCTGCGTTGATGATGACGATGAGAGATACCGGGAGACGCCGAAGGACATCGTGGCTAAAAAACCTTCGACAATGCTTCTACAAAAGTACCAACCAAGTCTCTATTTCGAATCGCAGTATCCAAGGTGAAAATATCCATGATGATTGCCAATCTTTGACAGAAGTGGCAAAGAAAGATGAAGAAGATGTCGTTAGTATCGAGGGAGATGGTTTTGAAAAGCAATACAATAACAATAATTTTTCTTTTATAATAAAAAAAATTTTTTTCAGGGTTTGGGGGTTTACACAGTGAAAGTCCATTGTATAATTTATCAAATAAATATACTGTTTTAATTCACTTTTTTATTATTTTATTTTAAATATGTATACAATGACATTGTCCTGAGGATGCCTTTTTAGGCGAAAACTGTTAGACATATTTAAAATAAAATAATAAAAAAGTGAATTAAAACAGTATATTTATTTGATTAATTATAAAAAAAAATGTTTTGACAGTATTTATTTTCTTCTTGTTTTCCACATAGACTTTTCTGAAATCTTTATTCTAAGTAAAATTAGAATTAATGAAAATCAAATCATAATTAAAGTAAATAAAATGAAATAAACTCACATTTCATTAAAATTAAATGCCCTAGCCGCCAACATCGCAAATCAACCGCCATTTCTTTCGGTCCTTGCATCACAGCTTTAAATTTCACTTGTTTTTTTTTACAGCTGGAAAACCTTGATGAGGGGTCTTCAAAGATATTAAAAATGGAAGAAAAGAAGGAGGAAATTGAAATTAGGTATGTGTTAACATATTGTTATGAACTTGGAGTACCTACGTGTGACTGTACATGTATCCATAGAACAGTTTGGCACTAGTATGATTCATGGTAGTATTAGTGCATACGCTGGTGGAACGCTCTGGTATTAGAATCATTCACCATGTTCAAGAACAGTCGAGAACCGTCCGTACGTCCGTATGAACGAGTATAAATACAAGCCGAAATTGTGTGCAGGCCAGAGTTTTGATAAAACATTGAGCCGTGAAGTTTGAAAGCCAGAGCTAGAAGTCAATTGTAAATTGTGAATGAAATTGTGTAAAATAAATTCTGTTAAAATAAATATTTGCAGTTTAATTAAAAGATAACCCAGTAAAAACGTAACAATATTTACAAATCTTTACAGCTTAACTATGGACCGCACATTCTTTTTGTGTGAATTGCACATTCGAAATATTTTTCATTTATAGTACATATTTGCATTCTGTAACTGTAACGCATTCCATTCCATCTTGGATCGGTCCGTAGTCCAGTGGCAACACTTCGGACTCGTAAATGGTAGGTTGTGGATTCGAATCCCGGGGGAGCACAAAAAATATACCATTTATATTTCTAAATGTGCTCTTCGCTGGGTTGAAAAATTCATAAATTTACCAAAGACCGGTCACTGAAAGGTCCATCCAACCTTACAACAACTGGGTCTTGCTTGAGAATTGGCGCTTTCTACAGCGACGATCAAGCTCGCAGAGGGCTCTTGAGTTGTGATACACACAAAAATAGCGCTCACCAAATAAATCATCCTAATATAATATTATTATTATTAGGGTGGCCAAAAACTCCTCAGAGTCTCGTGAACTTATTCCTATCTTGACATACTTCCCTTAGTTCACGAGTCGCATAGTATATGTGTCAATGCCGTAAGCTACGAGTAGTTTCTTCTCTGCAGTTATATTCAAACTCAGTGTTGATGTCCAATTCAATTCATATAATATTGAATACTTGTACTTGAAAAGATAACTATAACAAAAGTGTTCTTTAATTACTACATTTTTACTACATTTCAGTGTGGCGACATGCACTGAAGTGTTGATTTCAGTAGTGGATGAAAACGGACACGAAGAAGAAATACTTTCCGAAGACGAAGAAGAAGTAACTGAAGAGGAAGTAGACAAAGAAGAAGAGATTCCTGTGAAAGTAGATGTGCTGGAAGAAATCAATCCTGATATGCTGGAGGAGCTGCAAGAGGTTAGCTACACTTATGTATGGAAGTAAAGCATGGATCATGAAGTAATCTTACGTTGTTTGTAAGCTGTACCTGTATGATTCCTGTGCGTGTTTGTGATTGACTTACAATACCTGTGGAATAAAGACTATTGTAGCGAAAGTAGATAAAACTTGAAAAAACTGTTTATTTTTCAGGCATTTGATCTGTTTGACATCAACCGTGATGGTCTGATCACTCACACCGATCTCAAGAAGACTTTGGTTAGCTTGGGACAAAATCCAACAGATGAGCTGGTCACGAGTATGCTGGCAGAGGTAAATACTAAATGTAACTGTTACACAACAAGGGCAACTCGTAGAACGGCTCACATTCAACCATTTGCAGTCGATATCAAAACTATGAGAACTTGGTGTTTTCACGACTCATTCCTTTGCCAAACTACCCGCTTATGGAATGAGCTACCGGTATCTGTGTTTCCATCCCATTTTAACCTTACCCTTTTTAAATCCAATATCAATCGCCATTTCCTCTCAGTGTCTCAAAACAAAGCAACGCAACACACACCACAGGACTGCACAACGGCCCTGCAACCGGACATGGACAACTGCCACATCACCAATACCTCTGCGGCACTATAACAAGTGAAGGGTACAGGGGAAAAAGGATCATTATCAATTTTTCAGCAAAAAAAAACTAACAATGCCATCTAGTGCAAAATAAAGGTAGCTTCTTGTCTAGATTTCCGAAAAACGCTTAAAACGATCATAGTCTACAACAGACTCAAAAATAGATTGTATGACTGTATCATAAAAAGATCAATGTCACCCTTGTTGCAGAAAGAAAGATCATTGTCTAATGGACATTGATCTTTTTTTTCATTTTGACAGCCGGCTGTCAGTCAGTTCACAGATTCTTATTAGGCTAATTTAAATATTAGCTTTAAAATTTGTCAATAATTATAATATTTTTATTACTTATAACTAGAATATTTTGAGTAAATAGTGTTACAATTAAAATAAATGAATACTTAAATTAGAAAAAAGATCAATGTCAATTGACTATGATCCTTGTTGCAAATAATATTTTCTAAATTACTTAAAGTTACTCAAAGAAAATAAATAATTAAGAATTCAAAACCAAATTATTAAATAAGCTATAAAAAATAGTTTTAATTGCTACTATAGTAAGTTGTTTCATAAACAGTTATACAAAGTAAATAATGTTTTTTCCTTTTTCTCACAATGATTTACTTTTGACAGTGATCCTTTTTCCCCTGTACCCTTCAAGTGTCATAGACCCTTAGAGTCTCTTGAATCTAGAGAGTCTCCCGTACAGGCTTTCTTAAAAAAAAATCCATTCCTCTAAGGGTTGACAAGTCACATTTTGAAGAGGAAAGCCAAGCTAATATGTCTAATCGAGTACCCACTCGATTAGACATAGAATCTTTCTTAACAACATCTTCGAAGGCAAAATCTTGGGAAGACGAACAATAGGTCGCCCAAGAACTTCATACTTCAAAGATGTGAAGCGGTTTACGGATATCTCCCCCAATTCGAATCTCAAGGAACTGATGATCTTTAAACCTGTTTCTTGCCAGGAAAAAATGGTGAATTGCATCTATAATCTATAATCTATAATCTAAGTTGCAAGGATATATTCATTTAAAGCTCTCAGATGTATGCCCACAAACCAACAAGTGTAGTTCGCGCTTACAAATGCTGAATGTGTACTTACAAATAAAATCCAAACCTCAAATGAACATAAGCCCCACAACTTTTGCCGACCTTCCCTGAAACAGGGGTGACATTGGCAAAGTGAACCATTTTTTACAGTATGGGTGGTCAGCCTCATACCAACCTATAAGTCAAGGAATATGCATAATAAATTACATTTAAATATAAAAAAGAACAAAATTTTACAAAGAAATCTATACAAAAAAAGAAAAAAAAAAATCCCTCTTAAAAAATCATCCCTCTTAAAAAATCCATTGAAACATGATTTTTAACCATTTACGTTCATTTAAGTTTTCCTTTTTTTCTCAGTGTGACAACTATGGTGTTTTTTTTAAACAAACCCTTAAATTATTCCAAATGTATAGTTCATATTCAAGAGACTAAAATGAACCAGAAAAAGATAAATAAACCATAGATAGCAACACTTACTTTTCTATCGTTCACGAAATGGTTCAGGTTATTCAATATTCAGTCGTTTAGAAGCATTTTCTCTTTTTATTTTCAGCCTTGATTTTTCTTATTTTCTTTTTGTATTGTTTTCTTATTTCTATTCAGTGTGTTCACACGAGAATATGTGAATTTAAATAATACACTGAAGTACTTGTCATAAAAGTTTATGTTTTGGCTACTTGCATTGGAATCTATATTATTATTTTGACGTTTGAATAAAATATATACTCATGTCGTGTTGTTTCAAGCTTTCAAGTGACTTTTAAATAAAAGTTGCAAAAGTGCGTTATTATTCAAGATTCATAATTAATGCATGCCTAGAAACGTGCAAGTTTGCGCTTACATATAACCGCTTCTGAAAAAAAAATTAAACTTCAAATGAACATACACCCATCAATTCTTGGCGCACTTCCCTGAAACAGGGGTGACGTTGGCCGAGTGAAACAATTTTTACAGTATGGGTGATCAGTCTTATATCAAATAACTTGATTTATATGTATTTTTTAACAGTATCTTATCCATACAGATGAATTTATCAAACTAGCAAATATAAAATATATCGGAATATCCAGAGTCATTATAAATCATCGAAGAGCGTTTTTATGAAGAAGGTTATGACTCCGGATGAAATGAAAGAAGTATGTAAGGACAGAAAAAAATGGCGGTCGATCTGTAATTTGGCGGCTAGAGCTAGGGGTTTTTAAATTAGAATTTAGTTTTTTTTTAAATATTTATATACGTAGGTACTTACATATTGTTATTTGTTTTTACAAAATGTATTTTTTTGTGTATGTTCCTTGACTTATAGGTTAGTATGCGGCTGACCACCCATGCTGCAAAAAATGGTTCACTTTACCAAATATCACCTCTGTTTCAGGGAAGGTCGGCAAGAGTTGCAGGGTGTATGTTCATTTGAGATTTAGATTTTTATGTTCAAGGTTCACATGCGGCATTTGCAAGCGCGATCTTACACGTGTCTTGTGAGAATGCATATAATGTGAATCCCCAATGTTTTATATATTTTTACAACTTATAGTAGATTAGCAACGATCATTAAAAAAATGAACGATGTATTTTTTTGCTCGGCTGGGAGTTGAGCTTACTTCTTTTTTATTTCAAGTTTGATGCGTTATCCACTAGACACGGACGGTCTATAAGATGTGTCATACTTTCTTGAAGCCAAAAATAAATTTGCATCGACTTATTCATTCGAGAAATTTCCGCAATCGTCACACTATTTTATCGAAAGCGATCATCTTTTGGATATTGCGCTGAGAATATTGAGGAACCTATTTATTTATGTAGATGAGGAGCGGATTAGCTAGCGGTTGGGACGACAGCACTCCACGTTCAAACTAAACCACAGCGTTTTACCAAAACATGCATGGAAATTATTGCGCTGTGTAGAGGCTCTGTTTCAGTTTTCATACATTATTTTGGTAAACGCTATGCTTGAGTTTAAACGGAATGTTTTGTACATGAGTGTGGGATGCGAAATCTAATCTGCATATGAATTGCAATTTCTATTTGATGCGCTATAGAAAAAGATACAATCGCGATATTTGAATAACTGACATACGAATCAAGAGGGCTCTCTGGATACGTTAACGAATTGTAAAACCTCAGGAAAAACATACGAAACTGAAAATAAAACTCGGTCGTCTGGTGAGTGGGTTTTTTTTTATTTTAACATGAGAGGGGGCCGGTCTTACGCCAACCACTTCAGTTGAAGAAGGGGGTTCGCATCTCCCGAGAGGCTGTAACTCATTCGTTGTGAAGGCTGAGTAAACCTATTAGATATTTTATTTTGGGCTTAAAATAAGCACCGAAACGGCAAATCATTTCTGACACCCTCCTTGGGATTTGGCATGGAATGCAAACACTCTACCATTTTTTTTTGGTGCTCTGATCGAATTTATGAGCTTCTGATAACCGTAGCGTTAACTTAGAGTCCGTAGCATTAATGCAGAGTCTGTAGCGTTAACGGAGAGTCCGTAGCGTTAACGTAGAGTCCGTAGCATTAACGTAGAGTCCGTAGCGCTTACGTAGAGTCCGTAGCGTTAACTTATAGACTACAAAACAGTTTTGAAATTCAAAGTTATGGTTTAAATTGGGTTATTGTATAACTCAATTAATTTTTAATGTAGTATTTTACAGGGAAATGAAATGAAATATTCTGAAATATATTGGCCTCTACGCACAGCACGCGCCTGCTATGTACTTGTTGTGCTGATGTTATATTAACGTAAAAGGCAGCTCTCCAGTCTTAAATATTACATGTAGTGCCTTCTCCTTCCATCTTTAGACATCCCTCTCTCACACTGAACCCTCATTCTTCATCCGATGTACGTACCATGATAAATAATTATCAGGGATGTTATGGATATCCGTATCCATAACCGGAACTATCGGATATCCGAAATAAAAATATCCGTAACCTTAAAACGCAATTGCAACTGAGCTATACGTTACGTGTAACTTTATTCCGTGTTCTCGCCGAAGGGGTCACATGTGACGAGTAAATCTATTTAAGTTTACATACAAGGGGACCAGCATTACGCCAAATCCTTCAGTTGGAGTGGGGGCTTACCAGCTTTCGAGGGAGCTGGTACTCATTTCTTGCGAAGGCTGATTAAATCTTGCCGGTATTTAATTTTGGGTTTAAAATAGACGTTGAAACAGGAAATCATTTCTGACGCCCTTGGTGGGATTCGAGCCCGGGCAGCTGGCATGGAACGCAAGCACTCTGCCAACTGTGCTATCGTCCGGACTAAGACGGTAACCGAAACCGATTTCAATGTTTTGGATAATTTCGGATAAAATTGAATAATGCAACAAAAATAAATAATGTTATATTGTTTTATTTAGACACTTTTTTGGTTTTTTAAGTGAAAAGCTATAATAATCACTCATTTTACTGCCTAAAATTAAATGATGACCAAGAAATAAAGTTATAAAATTTATCTTGTTATTTGTATTATCCTTTCACAATTTCTTCAAAATTAAAACCCCTAGCCAAAACTATCCGAAACTAGCGGATATTCAAAATAATTTGATATCCGTCTCTGAAACCAAAGAAATATTACTACCGTATCCGTATTCATATCCATATCCAAAATTTTATGTCTCAAACATCTCTAATACCATACTAGGTAGCCATATCAAATGTAAGTACCTACATGCGTTAATTTTTACGATAGACAAACAAAATTTCAGTTTAAAAAGAACTGCAAATACAAGAAAAAAAGTCCGGTCATTTGCATAGTAAGTTGTTAGAAAGCTTAGCTTTCATACCAGTATGCTGGGGAGTTTGATTCAAATGAGAGTGCCAGATACAAATGATTTCCCATCTATACTTGAAACTCAAATCATAAGTTGGTTAAAAGAATACACAGAATGAAAAAAAATGACAAGATGGACTTAGTTTTTGCAAGAATGAGGACCTACTCTTTCGGGAGCAGGAAAACTACCACTTCAAGTTAAATGGTAGGCGTGAAGATGGCTGTCTAGACTGTGAAAAGAAATAAGTTTCATTATATATAAGTTACTTGGACCGGTCCATAGTCCAGCGGCAACACTTCGGACTCGTAAATTGAAGGTTGTGGATTCGAATCCCGGCGGAGGACAAAATATATACCATTTATATTACCAAATATGCTCTTCGCTGGGTTGAAAAAAATCATAAAACCTTTACCAAAGACCGGTCACTAAAGGTCCATCCAGCCTTACAGCAAATGGGTCTTGCTTGAGTATTGACACTTTGTAGCGACGACCAAGCTCGTACACCTCTGCAGCACTACAACAAGTGTCATAGAGCCCTAGAGTCTCTAGAATCTAGGGAGTCTCCCACACAGGATTTCTTAAAAAAAAATGCATCTAAGTTGTCTTTTGTCAGGCCAAGCAGACAGACATTTGTAGTCCTGAAATATTAACAATTCCAAGTGCATTTTTCAGACCTGCTTTTTGATACATAAATCATACATACATAGTTAGAAGGCACATAATCTATAATCTCTATAATCTAAGTTGCAAAGAAATATTACATTTCAGATTTATAAATTTATTCCCACAAGCAGAAACGTTGTAGTTCGCGCACCGGAGGAGTTTAACAATCCGCATGTGAACCTACAATATAAAACCCAATCTCAAATGAACATAAACCCTGCAACTCTTGCCGACCTTCCCTGAAACATTGGTGACATTGGCAAAGTGAAACATTTTTTACAGTATGGGTGGTCAGCCTCATACCACCCTATAAGTAAAGGTATACACACAATGATACAGCCTGTAACGCTCCAACATGGTGGTACTAAGCCATCTTCGGATTAACAATACCGTAGATGACTTAGTACTATAAAAGATAAATTTCCTCAGTTCCTCCTTTTGCAATAATACTGAATGATTTTGGTTTCAGGGATCTAAGCCTTTAGATCTTCAAGGGTTCATACAGCTGATGGGAGAGAAAGGGATCCAGCTGGACCACGAGCAGACTCTCCAAAAGGCCATGGCTTGTTGGGACTACGATGGCTCTGGACTAATTCCACTAAACAGGTCAATATATTGTTATGATTTCACTGGGTTCTCTCTTAATTAAACTGACATTACTTATTTTAAAAGAATTTATTTTACACGGTTTTGTTCACAATTGACAATCACTGATTTGTAGCTCTTGCTTTCGACACTCTGGCCTGCACACGATTTCGGCTTACATTTATATACGTTCTAATGGACGTTTCTCGACTGTTCTTGATTTTTCGAGTAAAGTGGGTGATTCCAGAGCGTTGTTCTACCAGCGTGATTAGAATCACGTATGTACTAATACTACCATACGCTCGTAACAATATGTTTTTTGTGCACAACAGGTTACAGCAAGGTTTGTTACGGTGCACCCTCTTCTTTTTCTTTTTGTGCCACTTCTATCAAAGATCGGCGATCTATAATAATCTATAATCTAAGTTGCAAGGATATATTCATTTAAAGCTCTCAGATGTATGCCCACAAACCAACAAGTGTAGTTCGCGCTTACAAATGCTGAATGTGTACTTACAAATAAAATCCAAACCTCAAATGAACATAAGCCCCACAAATTTTTCGGCGATCATCATGGCTATTTTGATTTTAGATGCTGCGGCTCGAAACAGGGACTTGGTGCTTCTGCCGAACCACTGTCGCAGGTTTTTCAGCCACGATGTCGTTCGGCGTCCCTGAGATCTTCTCCCCTCAAACTTACCCTGTATGATAAGATGAAGGAGACGGTACTTCTCATTTCTCATTATGTGACCAAAGTACATAAGCTTTCTCTGCTTAATGATAGGCAGGAGCTCCTTTGTAGTGCGCATTCGTTGGAGGACTTCTTCATTGGTGACTCGATCATGCCGAGAGATCCGAAGCATTTTTTGGTATAGACACATCTTGAACGCTTCAATTCGTCTCTTCAGTGCCTGCGTGAGAGTCCATCCCTCCATACCATACAGAGCGATTGGGAAAACATAGCACCTCACTATGCGCTTCCGGAGTTCAAGGCTCAAATTTCGGCACAACAGTACTTTGCTCATTTTAGCGAAGACATTTCGGGCTTGCTCTAGTCAGCTTCTGACTTCTTGACACATGTCCCAATTTTCGTTGACCACACATCCCAGGTACCTGTAACTAGTGCATCTTTCAATGCTTTCGCCATCTAGTTCTACATGTACGGAGTCGTTTGTGTTTCAACTGATAACCATGACCTTGGTTTTCTTGAAGTTAATGTTAATGCCAGCTTCTTTGCTAGCGACATTTATTCTGGTCTACAATGCTTGCAGATCCGCCTGAGTGTCAGCAACGGGCTGAGTTGCAACCTCACGCAGTCATTAACATGCCGGGACAACTTCTCTAATAAATTCTTTAAAAGTATTAACATTGATTTGAAATTGGCTGACTCGACAAACGTCGTCCTGTCTAGACTGCAATAAATTCAATAGTCTACTAGAAAAAATGCGTTGACCAGAGAAGGTGGACATTAAGGTCAGCGCAAATTATTGGCAGCACCCTTGAGCTTCCGAGAAGAAGCCCGACTACTATGTTTGGCAATCGGGCTTTCCGTGTTGCTGCGCCCATGGTCTGGAACTCTCTGCCAGCAGGACTGCGGACAACGGACAAAGAGGCAATTTTCAGAAGGGCCCTACAATCATATTTATTTTTACAATCTGCAGTGCCTTTGGGATGACCAACGGTCATGAAATGTTCATCCTTTTAAATAATAATAGAGATGTCTGAATGAGTCTATTTTACAAAATAAGTGTCTCTATCATCAATATCTGAAGTTATTCTAAGCACGTCTTCTCTAGGCGCAGTATTATTTGCAGTGTAGAGTTATCTGTATAAACTTGAGACGCGATAATATCAGTTTATTTGTGTTTGTTTTACTTAACAACATCATAACAACAAAATAATCTGATTTTGAATTAATTACGTCACACTTGACTGATATTATCTTCAGTAAACCTGATGTAGACAATCGATTATGTTTGTCAAGTTAGCATATCAGGAATTTACCTGAAAAATACAAAAAGTCTCTTAAAAAACTAATTTTGCTGCAGTTATGTAACTCCGTTTAAATAAGGTTTTCTCTTTCATGGTCGACCTTTATTCCCAGCCAGTTAGCAATTGTAAGCGGACGCGAAAATCACCGCGTCGCTTTGATCGCCAGCTTTAAAAATGCTTTCCGCTCGTTCTCAAACTTTGGCGCATAAAGAAGCCGCAAACATAACATGATCTAGCCCGAAAGAACTCTAAAATAATTTGTCATGAACTGCATATGTTCAATTTTGATGTTTTACGAGTATAACGTTATATCGATAGGTCAATTGGTAGGACGCTTCAGTTAAAAGTTAGAGGGCTAGGGTTTGATTCGACCGGGTAGTTCACATATTACATATTTCCAGTTTTGGTTATTAATTCAAAGTTCAAACCCTAATTGCAACAAGATTTATTAAGCTTTCACAAGAAGTGAGAACCTTGTTCTTTGGAAACAGGAATGACTATCTTATCTTCTTTTTTATTGTGTCCTGCCAGGTCCCCCCGACAAAGTCTATCACACGAAATTAGGCCTATTGGTTTGGGGCAGCTCTGAATAGCTCCTCCACAGTTCTCACTCCCGTCCAATCTCGATTGTTCTTTATCTAGTCAGGTGCAACAATGGTAACTTCGGTCCTCTTAAAACATGTTAAAGTAAGTGACCTTCCGAGCTTTATTATAGGTTATCTCATCTAAGAAAATATTGACTCTCATTTTGGAAAAAGGCATGAAGTTGTATGGTATGTGCAGCTTGGATGTGCTTTATAATGATTTTTTTTTGAAAATTGTGAAATCACATTCACCTATATTGATCACATTTTTATGATCTGTGCGTTTTTTTTATTTCACGCAAAATTGACACGCTAAAATGACCTTTGGTGGCGCTTATTTAGGAAGACGAAACAAAATGATTAAATGACAACAGTAGCATTAAGTAAAAGCAACACATATATGTGAGAAGTTTTTGTATTCACTGAGCCGTTTAAGTACAGAGCTTTATAATTACTAGGGTGTACACAGTTAAGAAAACAATGAAGAAGGGTGTAGAGAGAAAGTGATAATTGTTTGTTATCTCTAGATGCCGGAATATTTTAATGTGGTACTCAAAGCCAAACTCATAGGGCACTCGATTAGACGCGGCGCGTTCCCTAGTCTTTGAAGAAATGGGAAAATAAGAAGGCTATGTTGTCGTTATCGAATATCTTTTATTTTTCATAGTTTAAGAGATTGGCCACTCACAGAGACAGATGGCTGGCATAAAAAGGCACTGCCTTTAGAAGATGAAGACTTAAGATAAGGATCACCCATTTCTCATTTGTACCAGGTCACCGATTTTTACCATTTTTGAGATATTTTCAGGAGCATAATTGTTGGGATGGTAAGGTAGAATGGTAACAATTATACTCCTGAAGATGCCTTATTAGGCGAAAACGTTTGAGCAAAAAATAAATAAAAGTGTACTAAAACTTTGTTTTTACTATTGAATTTATAAAAAAATACAATGAACTTTTATTTTGTTAACAAAAACGCAACTGAGCTACACATATAGTGTAACTATTTGCCTGCGTTATCCTCGAAGGGGTCGCATGTGGTGATTCGAAACCTATTTATTTTTACGGGTAAGGGAGCCGGCCTCAAACCAACCACTTTTAGTTGAAAGGGGGGGTTTCTCAGCTCTCGGGGGAGCTGGTTTCTTGTGAAGGCTAAGTACACCTTGCCGGTATTTATTTTGGGTTTGAAATAGACACCGAAACGGAAAATCATTTCTGACCCCCTCGGTGGGGATCAAACCCTTGCTCTCGGCATGAAATGCAAGCATTCTGCTAACTGAGCTATCAAACGGAATTTTTACGAGCTTGGTCGTCGCTACAAAGCACCAATTTTCAAGCAAGACCCAGCTGCTGTAAGGCTGGATGGACTTTTTGATGACCGGTCTTTGATAAAGGTTTATGAATTGTTCAACAGAGTGAAAAGCAAATTTGAAAATAGAAATGATATTTTTTTGTGCTCTGCCGGGGTTCGAACCCTCAACCTTTTATTAACGAGTCCGAAGTGGACTACGGACTACAGACCGATCCAAAAATACAGATATACCCTTAAAAATATATTATAATTTGTGCTGGTTTTGTTTTAGATTCCGTCATGACCTCATGTTTCTGGGATCTCGATTTACGGAGCAGGAGGTCCACCACGCCTTGGAGTTGGCTCCCATCCACAATCGCAGAGGGAGACTGCTACTGCATTACCCCGACTTCTGCCAGGCCTTGGCTGAGATGAGGAAGGACAAGAGTGATGAAGACACTGAATGAAGAATGACAACCATTACAGACTAGACCAGGGGTTCCCGCAATCTTTTTCAGCCCGCGGCGCACTTACAAGCTTAGTATTTTGTCATGGCGCCCTACATACTTTAGTAATCTAAATCTAAGTTGCAAAGTAATAAACCATTTGAGATTCTTATTAAATGCATTCCAACAAGCAGACACATGCCGCAGATGGATCTACAATATAAAAACCCAATCTCAAATGAACATGCGCCCTGCAACTCTTGCCGACCTTCCCTGAAACAGGGGTGACATTGGCAAAGTGAACCAGTTTTTACAGTATGGGTGGCCAGTCTCATACCAAACTATAAGTCAAGGAATTATGATTGTAAATACTGTTTTGTTGTGTTAATATTCTGATGGTGAATAAATTAAAAGTGTGTAATAAAGGTTTGGTTGATTGCCCCCTTTTTAAGGTGTTATTGTTCTTCTGCTCTACTCTCTAGCAAGTCTTCTGAGCGTGGAATTAGTTTTGAAGCAAATTTTAAACAAACTTCTTATTGCAGTTCACGGCAACATCGTCAAAATTGGTCCCTGAAGTTACTAGTTTCTTGGCGCTCTTGAGATGGTCCTGGACCATTAAATGGCGCCATCGTCCATCATCAATCAATCAATCAATCAAAGCAAAGCAACGCAACTAAGCTACACATATAGTAAAACTTCTTGCCGCGTTATCCCCGAAGGGTTTCGCATGTGGCGAGTGGAAACATTTTATTTTTGCAGGTAAGGGGGCCGGCCTTACGTCAACCACTTCAGTTGAAGTGGGGGTTTCCCAGCTCCCGATGGGGCTGGTACTCATTTTTTGTGAATGATTAGTAAACCTTGCCTGTATTTTATTTTGGAGTTTAAAATAAACACCAAAACGGGAATTCATTTCTGACACCCTCGTTGGGATTCGAACCCGAGCTCACGGCATGGGATGCAAGTACTCTACCAACTGAGCTATCGACCGGACCCTCATTGATAATACTCGTATTGTCACAATATCCATCCCCATTTTTAATGCATTTTCCTGTTTTACATACATTCGCAATTTCTCCAATCAAACTGTACTGTATGACCACCCATACTGTAAAAAATGGTTCACTTTGCCAATGTCACCCCTGTTTCAGGGAAGGTTGGAAAAAGTTGTGGGGCTTATGTTCATTTGAGGTTTGGATTTTATTTGTAAGTACACATTCAGCAAATGCTGAATACGTGTAGTTCGCGCTTACAAATGTTAGCGCGAACTACACGTGTTGGTTTGTGGGCATACATCTGAGAGCCTTAAATAAATATATCTTTGCAACTTAGATTATAGCTTATATTATAGATTATAGAAACAATGGATGTATGTAGCCAATACAATAAAAAATACTTAAAAAGTTTTCATTGTTTTTCACGAAATGACCTGTAGGAATGATTAATAGCTTCACGTTCTGAGGTTTTGTATTGATAAAATTATCAAAAGCTAGTTGAATAATTTTAAATGTAACACTGTAAATGATGAACTTTCAATTAGTGTAAGATTTTTGTGATTTTCTAATTCTACATACAAACTATTTCCATTTTCCCTGAAACGATCATAGTATACTGACATAATTATTGCCATCTCACTTGCCTGCTGGTCCTTATATGGAAACGTCTTCGGGTGGGAGGGAGAGGTCATAACGTGTAATTGTTTTCCTTAACAAGCCGTGGGGCGAATTGCTTACCAGAGTGGCTTGTGTGTAAACCATTGATTCTAGATCACACGGACGATGCGTTTGAGCAGAGTTGAAACATAAAACTTGAGCATTTGAAAAATGAGCAAAAACAATTCATAAAGACACTTTTATTATTTTTATTGCAATTAAGGTCAAATCATAATAGTTTGGTCTTTTCATGATTCATTTGAGATAGGGAGGAATTCACAACATGAGTTCACAAAATAAATTTGCCATTAATAAATTATTTAATGTATAATTCTAATCTAATCTAATCTAACTTAAGCTGCAAGGATATAAACCATTTAAGATTTACATCAAATGCATTCCCACAAGCAGACATGTATAATTTAACACATGCCTCATGTGGACCTACATGATAAGAACCCATCTCAAATGAACATAAGCCCTGCAACTCTTGCCGTCCTTCCCTGAGACAGGGGTGACATTGGCAAAGTGAGCCATTTTTTCGCAGTATGGGTGGTCAGCCGCATACCAACCTATAAGTCAAGGAACAAAGATGACAAATTACATTTTTAAAATCACTATATTATAATACATATTATGTATGGACATCAAAAACTAACAGAAAACAAATTTTGATTTAAAAAACCCTAGCCGCCAACATCACAGATTAACCGCCATTTATTTCTGTCCTTACACACTTCTTTCATTTCCTCCAGAGTCATAACCTTCTTCATACAGGCTCTCCTTTTATTATGACTCTGGATATTCCATTCTTTCGCAATTTCGGATATTTGGTCCATCCATACCTTTCTCGGTCTTCCTCTACCACGACATCCATCTATTCTACCAACATATACTTTCTTCGTCAGTCTTTCCTCATTCATTCTCTCCATATGCCCAAACCATCTTAACAAACTTCTTTTAATCTTCACTTTCACACTTTCTCTTGCACCACATTCTTCTCTTATATTTCTTTATAATTCAGTAAACTAAATTGATTAATTATAATAAATATAATATAATTGATAGGTACAGTAAATACCTGTTTTCGGCTGACTTATAGTCTTGTAAATAGCTTGAGATAGATGCATTTTATAAAAGCAACTCAAATTCGTTGATTTTAGACTCAAGCAAGTCATAAAATTTCAAAGATGAAAACAAAGCAATGTCTATTTGTTTTATATAATCTAATATAATCTAAGTTGCAAGGGTAAGCAACATTGGAGATTCACATTATATGCATTATCACCAGCAGATACGTATAAGCTCGCGGCATGTGAATCTACAGCATAAAACCCAAACCTCAAATGAACATACATCCTGCAACTCTTGCGGTCTTTCCCTGAAACAGAGGTGACATTGGCAAAGTGAATAATTTTTTACAGCATGGGGGGTCAGCCAAATACCACCTATAAGTCAAGGAAACAACAATGTTAAAAAAAAAAATTGAATTTCTGCAAAGTTTTCGCTAAAACGTCTCATAAATAATTGTTAACCAACTTCATCTTGGTATATTCACAATCATCTTGCCTCACACAGCCTTTCACTTGGCATGCTAGTAGGATGATCAAACGCGTCCCAAGATCAAGGAAAGGTCTCTCTCATATAGCGTACACGCATTGTAACGAGGGGCCCGGGCTTTACATGCTATCTTCGTATTATTATTTCTAATTACGTTATGACACGTGAGGGACAATCTCACTTTTAATTTGTTTTGTTCCTAATAAACATATTCACAGGGTATGTACTTCATTTTAATGTCGGAAATTGTAAATACAATTTGAGTAAGAAACATTTTTAAAAACTTGTCCATTAAACTGTAAAAACCAAACGCAACTAGGCTGTAAGTTTAGTGCTAATTCTGACTAGGGATGTTATGGATGTGATGATTCTTTGACTTAAAGGTTGGTATGAGGCTGACCACTAATACTGTGAAAAATGGTTCACTATGCCAATGTCACCCCTGTGTTAGGGAAAGTCGGCAAAAGTTTTAGGGCTTGTATTCATTTGAGGTTTGGATTTTATTTGTAAGTACAAATTCAGCATTTGTAAGCGCGAACTACACGTGTTTGTTTGTGGGCATACATTTGAGAACTTAAAATAAATATATCCTTGCAACTTAGATTATAGATTATTGTTATAGATGTAGGGATATAAGAATAATATTATTTCGGTTTCCGGTACAAATTTTAAATTGATTCAGATAATCCGCTGGTTTTCGTTTAAGATATTGAGGTTTGTAATATGTTTGTAATAATAATATTACAATTATTGTAATAGCATAATGCAAATAAATATAGATTTTCCAGTTCCCGAGCGAGCTGGTTCTTATGCGGGCTAAGTTAGTCTATATAGTTTACAATTATGTGTTATGGTGTTCAAGTGGCTGATCTTTCTAGCATATTTGGAATAAAATAACGTTGGTTCGACCCCCACCTGGATCATTTGACGATAACTTTGACCCTGGTTCAACATATGTCATTGGGTAATTATTAATTAATAATTCATTAAAATAAACATTAAGGAATTATTAATTATTGATTTTGTTGCGAACTTCGAGTACAGGCGCTCGTACACAGATAGGTACATCAAAACGACTACACACACCAATGCACGTAGTATGGAATCATCTAGCAGGCCCTGGTAGTGTGCGTAAATATTCTGGTGATGGAATAGTCCAGAAATTAGGAGAAAGATCTCTCCGTTCTAGTATATAAGGGGTCAAAATGGTAGGACGAGGAGGAGTTGCAATAAAGCCCTATACGAGATAGCACATACACCAGTGACTCTCAAATGTGAAATAAATTGTGCATTGTAAAAAATAAATTGTGAAAAATAAGTTCCAGCGTTTTTAATTAAAAATAATGCAGCAAAGAAAGTAACAAAATTAATACCTGTTTCTGGCCAGGCAGAATAGGTTGGTGAATTGCAATCATCCTCACAAATCTATTTAAAAAAAAATCACAGCTCTCAGCTCGTGCGGTAAGGCATTCCACAAAAGAGGGTTGGCAATGAAAAATGCACGATCCAAATAATTTGCATGTCTGTACTCACTCCATGTGTGTCTTGTGGACGTCAAAGTCGGCGAAGGTGATTTCGATGATCTGGTCCGGCGGTGCGATGAAGGTGTAGAGCAGGCAGTCTATGGGGCGCGGGTAGCTGCGCGGGTAGTCGGGGCTGCTGAAGGTGCCGCGTTCCTTGCCGTACGTGCTGGAGAACACGAGGCACGAGCAGCCTAAGAAGCAATGAGAAAGACATGATTATTTGATGATGATTTGTGAACATGTACGCTAGTGTGAGTAGAACAATCTGGCAGTAGTCCATGATGGTGGCAGTGCATAGAACGGCGTTCTAGTGTGAGCGAAAATCGGACAATGATCTGGAATATGCGAGAAAGATCTCTTTTGTACGTATATACAGGGACTGCAATGGTCGGGCGGTGCGATGAAGGTGTAGAGCAGGCAGTCTATGGGGCGCGGGTAGTCAGGACTGCTGAAGGTGCCGCGCTCCTTGCCGTAGGTACGTGCTGGAGAACACGAGGCACGAGCAGCCTAAGAAGCAATGAGAAAAACACGAATATGTATTTGTGGCCTCTCGAAGAACCCTCCATAGTGATTTAATAGACTCCACAACTAAGCTACACATGTAGTGTAACATCTTGCCTGCGTTATCTCCGAAGGGGTCGCATTTGGCGATTCGGACCCCTTTTTATTTTTACGGGTAAGGAGGCCGGTCTCGGATCGAACCTTTGCTCTTGGCATGGAATGTAAGCGTTCTACCAACTGAGCTATCGATAGGACTTTTTACGAGCTTGGTTGTCGCTACAAAGCGCCAATTTTCAAGCAAGACCCGGTTGCTGTAAGGCTGGATGGGCCTTTTGATGACTGGTCTTTGGTAAAGGTTTATGAACTTTTCAATCAAGATCAATAGGGGGCCAGACTCATACCAACCTATTAGTCAAGGAACACAACAATCTAATCTAATATAATTTATTGATTTTTATATTTGCTAGAAACAAAATTCTAATGAAACACTGTTTTTTTTCACAAATATAAATTTATTTTAATTAATAATTACGAACGTTTTCGATCTATAATTAATCGTATCACGATCGTAATTATCAATTAAAATAAATTGATATTTGTTAAAAGAAACAATGTTTCATTAGAATTTTGTTTCTAAAAAATATAAAAATCATTCAATATGAATTTTCACAGCTTCAATACACAAATCATAAAAAAACATAATATAATTTAAGTTGCAAAAATATATTACAAATGAGATAACGTATAAGTTTGCGCTTAAACATGCCGCATGTGGGCTTACAATATAAAAACACAATCTCAAATGAATTATAAAAATGCATTTTCGCTACTTCTATGGACTGCATCTGTAATACTGTTCATATAAATGTCCAGGAAGGGAAATTTGAATGAAAACTTAATAGAAATTATAATGCAGCGCTCATTCTGAAGCCACATTAAATGTAATTACATTTTTACCTTCCCTGCGGGACGCGGACCGCAGTTCATGATCACTGACTGCAGTTTCAGTTGTGCCGAACTCCAAGTAACAAACTTTCATGCAGCAAAAATGTATTGAAACCAAGAGAGCTTCTCTAGAGAGAGGTTTAGTTTCTTAAAATTTTGGGTAAACGCTAGAATCAAGTTTGAATGTAATGATTTCATACTTGCGCTACAGGAAGCTTGCAGCTTTTATAATGCAGCTCTAGTTTGTTGGTCATGGCACTTTTATGTTAAGCTTATTATGTCTAAACTGCTGTAAAATTCTATGAGGTAAAACATATTTTTTATGCGTTATTCTATGGCTTAGATCAGCCATACTCAACCTGCGGCCCGGCAAGCCTTTCCGTGCGGCCCGCGGACGTGATTTACAAAATCTGGCATTCTATATTTCATAGGACGTAGCAAGGGAGGCGCGTTTTTTTTTTGTACTGAGGTCTATAATCTATAATCTAAGTTGCAAGGATATATTAATTTAAAAAGCTCTCAAATGTATGCCCAAAAACAAACACGTGTAGTTCGCGCTTACAAATGCTGAATGTACTTACAAATAAAATCAAAATCTCAAATGAACATAAGCCCTACAACTTTTGCCGACCTTCCCTGACACAGGGGTGACATTGGCAAAGTGAACCATTTTTTACAGTATGGGTGGTCACTGGTCAGCCTCATACCAACTTTTAAGTCAAGGAATACAAATAATAAATAAAATTTAAGTGTACAAAAAAAATAAAACCTAAAAAAAAAAAAAAGAAATCTATCCAAAAAAAAACCAATAATTTCCTATACAAAAAATGTATAGTCCTTCTTCCTGTCCTTGCATACTTCTTTCATTTCATCCAGAGTCATAACCTTTTTCATACAAGCCCTCCTTTTATTATGACTCTGGATATCCCATTCATTCGTTATTTCAGAAATTTGATCCATCCATACTTTTCTCGGTCTTACTCTACCACGACAACTTTTGAAAATTACGTGTGCCTACCCCCC
Organism: Agapetus fuscipes; assembly: GCA_951799405.1. Classification (NCBI taxonomy): domain Eukaryota; kingdom Metazoa; phylum Arthropoda; class Insecta; order Trichoptera; family Glossosomatidae; genus Agapetus; species Agapetus fuscipes. Next base: position 9,592,412 of record OX637362.1, read on the forward strand.
GTCGACGGCAGATTTTTTCTCTCCCCCCCGTCGACGACATATTGCGGCCCGCGTAGATTTTCAAATACATATATGTGGCCCGAAGACAAAAAAAGGTTGAGTATCATTGGTTAAGATCAGTAATTCATTCCACGAGATCTTTAAAAAAATCAGGTTATGACTTCGTTAAAAAAACATGTTTTTCTTTTTTTAAAATGACCCTCAAATAAAAATCGTCGATTATGGATGGGAGTAGGTACTAATGCACTCAGTCTCTTGTTTTCTTCTATAATCTAAAATTTAAGTCGTAAAGATATATTAAGATTCAAAACTCATTTCATATGCATGCCCACAAACTGACACGTGTAAATTTGCGCTTACAAATGCTGAATGTGTGCTTACAAATTAAAAACTAACTTCAAATGAATAACTTTTGCCGACCTTCCCTGGAATAGGGGTGATATTGGAAAAGTGAACCATTTTCTACAGCATGGGTAGTCAGCCGCATACCAACCGCATAATAAATGTGAAAATATACAAAGAATAGAATCTACTCGTAAATACCAAAATTCAAAGTGAACCTTTTTTTACAGTATTTGTAACATTACCTATAATCTAAGCTGCCAAGATATGTTAACATTTAAGGCTCATATTAAATGCATGCCCACAGACAGGCACATGTAGATTCGCGCCTATACATTCTGCATGCGTGCATACAAATAAACCAATCCTAACATGAACATAAACCTTGCAACTAAAAAATCTAATCTAAATCTAAGCTGCAAAGATATGTATCCTTTGAGATTTATATTAAATGCATTCCCACAAGCAGACATGCATAATTTCGCGCTTACACATGCTGCATGTGGACCTACAATATAAAAACCCCAATCTCAAATGAACATAAGCCCTGCAACTCTTGCCGACCTTCCCTGAAGCAGGGGTGACATTGGCAAAGTGAACTAAATTTTACAGTATGGGTGGTCAGCCTCATACCAACCTATCAGTCAAGGAGACTCGTTCCGTTTTTCCCTGAAATCGGATTGGCATTGGCAGAAGTGAACCGATTTGTACAGCATGGGGGGTCAGCCTCATATGAAAACATTATTATGAGGAGAATGTACAAAAATAAAGAAGCATAAAAATATGCACGTGAATAGTGCAGTAGGTGCACTCGTAATTCCTGCGATCTGCATTCTGTTCCGGCGCGCATCAAAAATGCACTTGGATTTCCGGGCTCGAGTTCACAATTCCCATGGGGAAGAACTGTTGAGCGTCGAGCATTCCTCGTGGGACAAAGAAGGGGAAATGCTGAAACAATGGCTGCAACAGGAAAATCACCAGGAACAACAAAAGTAGGTACCGGCAGCAGCAACACACACATCTCATCCTGATGCTGCAGCACAGGTGCTAGACAACAGCAGTATCCGTTGTGTAAATCACACACAATGAGAAAATAATTGATATTGTTACTAACTTCATTGTAAGTTAATTTGTTATGTTTACAAAATGGAAGGTACCTTCCAGGTTGCACCTACAGGATACTTACTCCGGCAAGCTCTCATCAGCATCACTCTCAGGGCATGGGGTTCTTTCCTTGTGTTGCTTACTTGCATGTTGGGAAGGTTGTATATTAAAAGATAAGTTTAACATGAACAAATAAGGGTTTATTTTCTTTACTAATATGGGGGAAAAAAGGGAAATAAGGGAATGCGTGGAAGGGGAAGACCTAGGAAAGAATGGATTGATCAGATAAGTGAGATTGCAAATGAATGGAATTTACAGAGTGGAAACAAAATAATAGCATGCATGAAAAGAGTGATGAAATTAGATGAGATGAAATAAGTATGCAAGGGCAGATTCAAGTGAAGGCACTTGTATGGAGGTACCGGCCACCCCTAGAGGAATGGCGGCACGATACAAGACTAACGTATGAGTCCAATTGCGTGGCTTGCTTATGTGTGCGTGTCCGCCTCTAGTAAAGTCTACTGTGAGTTTAAATGTGTGCATGTGCCCAGGCACGTAGTTGTTGGTATGTGCAACTAGAATAGTATTGAAAAATACAGAGGTATCTGAAGAGGTTCACTATAGAATGATTAGGAATATGCGAGTGGCGTCCGTTTAGACTCTAATGGTGCTATTCTTAGACATTTTAGTCTTCCGTTGAGCCCACGCTTTTACAAACTAATGATACATTTGTATGAAGACCTGTCAATCCAAGATGACCGCAAGTGAACAGCTGATTAGTTTTCATACAACTATTAGTAAACTTCGGTAGGTAAGAATGACCGTGGTGATGAGACTTTCAGGCCAGGCATTATTAGTTTGTCAAAGCGTGGGCTCAACCGACGACTAAAATATCTAAGAATAGCCCCTTATATATTTGGACCGCAATTGTGTGAGAGAACAGAGTCGATTGAAACATTGAGCCGTGAATTTGTAAAAGTTATATTAAGTTATATTATAGTATTCCAAGCTTTCGCTTGGAATACTATAATTTACCATGTCAAATATTTTCTTACGTCGAAAGTGAAAAAATGATGTCGACCTAGTTAGATATCATTGCTTCCGCATTTCGTTGGCTGAGCACCTGCAATAAGCCAGTCTGAGATATAACAGTTTACGTGGAACTCTCACCTCGCTTTAATGAAATAAAAAGGCAGCCGATAAAAGGCAGACATAAATCGCATCCGGCACCATCTCTGCCCTCTTTTTCTGTCTCTCTCTCTCTCCCTCTACCACAGTTCAATACCACACCGACTGTAATGCCTGCTTCAGACGGGTCGACCTCTTTAGTATTGAGTACTAAATGTCGAGTGATTAGAGGTCTAAAGTGTCCAAGTTCTGTACCCCGAGTACGAGTTGTATGTTTAGCAAAGCTTGAGTAAAGTAAAAGTTTACGGAAATATTTAAACATCGGTTTCAGTACCCCGAGTACGAGTTGCATGTTTAGCATCCGCTTAAATACTTTCCAACACGCAACTTTAAGCAACTTTTCAATTTTAAACATACAACTCGTACTCGGGGTACTGAAACCGAAGCTTAAATATTTCCATAGACTTTTACTTTACTCAAGTTTTGCTAAACATGCAACTCGTACTCGGGGTACTGCAGTCACAAATGTGAAAGTTTTTTTGTAAGAAATCCTGTACGGGAGACTCCCTAGATTTCAGAGACTCTAGGGGTCTATGACACTTATTGTAGTACCGCAGAGGTGTTTACGAGCTTGGTCGTCGCTACAAAGCGCCTATACTCAATTAAGACCCAGTTGCTGTAAGGCTGGATGGAACTTTAGTTACCGGTCTTTGGTAAAGGTTTTATATATTTTTCAACCCAACGAAGAGCATATTGGAAAATATAAATGGTATGTTTTTTGTGCTCCACTGAGATTCGAACCCACAACCTTCCATTTACGTATTAGAAGTGCTGCCACTGGACTACGGACCGGTCACAGAAGTGGATCTTATCTACCGAAAATGGGTCACACATGTACGAAGAACTTCGAATTTTGGATCAGCTATTTGGATCGGCCTTTGGATCGGCCATTTTGTACACTGACTTTCATCGTGTTTCAACGTTTAACCTCTTGTTTAGTAATTGGCTCAATTTAAGAGCTACTGTACATTATTGTTAAACAAATTACGGTAACATGTTTTCTTTGTAAACCTTTTAATGATTTTTTTAGTTGGTTATTTAATAAACATAACCTTTAACTTTTATTTAAAACACTGTTTTTATTTCACAAATAATATAATATATTTAAAAATTAAATTTTAAATTATACTACAACCGTTTTTGACTATTCAGTCATCATCAGGTAGGAAATGCACTTTTAATGACTGATCAGTTGTTCACTTGCGGCCATGTTGGGTCGCTTTTGTTGTATTTATAGTCTTAAATTTTGATCTACCATACACTATTAGGGGGCTTTAAACGGTCGTGAATATAATTTTTAAAAATACATACACATTTTTCGACCCGCGCTGTAGAGGGTGTCTTTCACTTCATTGTTTTTGCTTTCAACAAACTGTGTACGCACGCAAACAATAAACCTATCATAAACGCTTCTCGCATTCTTATCGGCGCGTGTACACAAGCGGCTCCTGCACACACCCACCTACTGATGCAATACTACTCGACCCGTGTGAACATCACATGAAACAGGTAATGCTCAAGTATTTATTTTTTCGTTGTTACTCAACCAAAGCATACCAAAAATTAAAACAGTGCCTCTAGTGAGCGTTTTAGTTTGCATGTACTTTTAGGTTAAGTTCAATCGTGAATTGTAACATTTGGGATTCTGTGTTCTCCGTACACTATCATTGAAATATGTGAAAGAGAATTGAATCCAGATAACAAGAACCTTCACTTTCGGATTTCACTTTTACTCTCCTGGATGTTAAAAGAATAGTTTTTTTTATGAATATATCTTTTGACTTGAATTGAAATTTTGCTTTATGTGGACATTTGATTTTAGATATTTTATTATTCCTCCACAGAAGATGGTTTTAGTCAGGGGCGAGCATCCCATATAGGCACATGTAACTATAAGGCAGGCAGCATATGTGGTACAAATTGTATTAAATCTTGAGATTAAGAATTGAAATTGGAAGGAAAAACAGGTTTTTTTTTTTATAAATAATAATGTAAAATGAATCTTCACTTCAAATAAATATAAGCGGATAATGGTTTAAGTTACTTACAAATTTTTGATTGCGGGCATGCATTCGCTATGAATCCGAAATGCTAATGTATATGTTAACGACTAAGGACCTGTTGCACAAATCTCAAATCAATATTTGATTGACACATCAAATTTGATTGCTTAATTCTGGTAAGGACCTCCGTTTAATATTTCTCGGAAGTGGGTAATAATATGATGGAATTTGTACAGGAACGATGATGTACATCAGCTGATTGAAAGAAGGCCTGAAATAGATTAAAATGTCAAAAACTTATGTTATTAACGTCAAAAAATTCTGTTTATAAAGTCAACAACTGCATTCCATTTTACTTTCAAATAAAAAAACCATTATTTTGTGAAGCCATCATGCACACATACGTCTGCTAGTGAGTATCTACTAGTTCCCATTAGCGGGATGACTTCATTTAATAATGTATCCAGTCCATGAGCCTTCTGAAAATCTAGCCCCACGTAAAAAAAACTATCCGTGTAGACTCAATCGTAGCTACCAAAAATCCATAAAAACTAAAACCACCACTAGAGCCGCATATCTAGTTTCTAGATAGTTTTCCGTGGTTGAGTTGAAACGTAAAGGTATATACTTGCCCTGTAGTCCGACAGGCATACCTGCTTTATTGCGCATCATATATTTTTAGTTCATTTCGCCCGTAAAGGATTTGCTCTTAGTCTGATTGGACTAAGATAAAAGGAAAATTGTTATTTCCCCTCCCCGCCAACACGTGGGCTCTACCTGCTTTTACCGACGCTTTATAGAAACTATCATGTTGTAATAATACCCTTATATAGCCTTCATTGAGACTGATGTGGAGGGATGCAGACGTGATGACGACGATAAAATGCCATTTCGTAACATTGTCTTTTGGCATACTCTGGACCTGCACCAGGACAACACATTTGAAAATATCACGCAAAAACATTAGTACCTAAGTTAAACTTTTAAGTCTCTACCTTTTGGCCCTAAAAATAGAATGGAAGCAAGAAAAGAATTAATTAAAGCTTTTGTTGAAGCATTTTCTGTACGGCTGCGAAACCTGGACTATCCAAAAATATAAAAGGGACCGCTTAGAGACATTCAAAATGTGAATTTTGAGAAATATGGCCTGGACGTAATGGCTCAAAAGGAAGTCCAACGAAAAAGTGTTGCTGGAGATAGAAGAAATAAGAGAATAGAGAGAGAAAAAAATGATTTAGCACTTTTATTGGCATCATTCAAGGAAAAATCTCGGAAAGATGAACAAGAGGTCACCCAAGAACTTCATGCTTTCAGAATTTGAAGCGACTCATGGATATCTAATTTGCAGTTCATAAGGTTGGCAACCAACAGAGACAGATGGCTGGTAAAACAAGGCGCTTTATGATGATTTTTATGGATAGATATTGAACTCTTTGTTTTGCACATGGTGACACCGTAAATAGGCTGCAACTTTCACTTGGGTGGAACAGAACGGGTTTTGAGGACAGGGCTTTTAGTCTAGCTTGTCCGTTTTCCTGGAATAGTCTACCTCCGAAGTTGAGAACAGAGATCAGGGCTGGAAGTCTCATCACCACGGTAATTCTTACCTACCGAATATCGGCAATATTAATTGTATAAAGACCTGTCAATCCAAGATGGCCGCGAGTAAACAGCTTATTAGTTTACATAAAAATATTACCGATATTCGGTAGGTAAGAATTACCGTGGTGATGAGACTTCCAGCCCAGGAATGCCTTTTAACCTGAAACGCAGGGTCTTTGAATCATGCGTGCTTCCAGTATCCACCTATAGCTTGGAAACAAAAGGGCTCACTCAATATAGGCTGGGAATCAGCCTCAAAGACAGGGTTCCAAACCAGGAGATCCGTAGACGCACTGGTGTACCTGATGTCATACAGTGAGTGGCCTGCTTCAAGTGGTGCTGGGCTGGTCACGTTGCAAGGCAGAACCATGATAGGTGGTCAAGAAGGATTGTCCAAAGGGAGACCTCAACTGAGTTGGCTGGAACTGCAGGTTAAGAATGGCTGAACACAGCAGCCAATAGATAAACATGGGGATGATTGGTGGAGGCCAACGTCCAGGAGTGTACTGAGAACGGCTGAGGAAGAAGCAATGTATTGGTCTTTATTTATTTACACTTTGAAGCACCCTTGCTAAGTTCACATACGGTCATTTACCAGCCGACGCTTCTGTACCCTCCAAAGCCAAATTCTAGAAATTTTCAATAATGTTAGTAAGGAGCTGGCCTTGCACCCGGCATATTAATATCTGCTTTAGGGTAAGGCTTGGCCACGTACATAGTATACTAGGCCTCGTATTCAATAATTCTACTAACACTTACCTTAGGTTTCACTCGCACTTACGATGGTTTTTATCCATGCGTATACGTAAAAAAACAATGCTGTTGTTTAAGTGTTGGTAGGATAAGTGAATAATGAGGAAGGTAGTTAAAGGCAGTTCTACGTGGATTTCAGGATGAGAAATTTTGACACATGTGCCAATCATATAGAGGTAGATGTATACCTTTAATCTTAATCTAAGTTGCAAAGATATTTAATTATTTTTATTTATTTATTAAATGCATGCCCACAAACAGACACACGCAAGTTCACATTTAAAAATACTGCATATTATGTTATTTTTCAATTAAAAACCAAACAGGGGTGATATTGACAAAGTGATTTTTTTAAAGCACGGGTGGTCAGCTTCATACCAACCTAGGAGCCAAGGGGTAAATAGAAAGCGATAGCTGATCTCGCAGTCAAATGTTATTCGTACAAATACTAATGAGAACATTTTTGACAGGGAGACCTTCCTTTACTAATAGACTGGTATGAGGCTGACCACCCACACTATAAAAAATGGTTCACATTATTCACGTTGGAATCATTTGAGATTGTTTTTTTTGTATGCGACATGTGTAAGCGCGAATTTATACTTGTCTGCTTATGGGAATACAAGTAATATGAATATTAAATGTAATATATCTTTGCAACTTACATTATAGTAGTGAGACACGTTGCCACTCGTCTGAGGATAAACTCAGTGGAGATAAAGTGAGCCTTCAGCAGTTTGCGTGCGTCGAGCTATTGTAATTCTGGCAGCGCGTGTGTTCCAGCATCAAATATTAAGATGTTAGTCCGTCTCTCTGACCCACTAATGTTAGGGTCTACACTTTAGACCTTAGAGTGACGTAACAAATAAAAAACATACCTTCAATTTTTGTTCTGCGTACCTCCAATTTTCCATTTATTTAATCTGTAATTTTTATTCAATGCTTCTTGACAATTTTCACAATCTATATAATAATCTATAGTTTAAAATCTAAGTTGCAAAGACATATTAATATTCAAAGCTCATATCAAATGCATGCCCACAAACAAACACATGTAGTTCGCGTTTACAAATGCTGAATGTGTACTTACAAATAAAATCCAAACTCAAATGAACATAAGCCCTATAACTTTTGCCGACCTTCCCTGACACAGGGGTGACATTGGCAAAGTGAACAATTTTTTACAGTATGGCTAGTCAGCCTCATACCAACCTATAAGTCAAGGAATGGTTCTGGAATACATCTTGGCAACTTTGTTTATAAATAGATAGATCGCCAATATTCAGAAAAGAGGTCCAATAAGAAAAATAAAAGGATTATTTCATTTGTACAACATTTTAAACTTTCACATTTTCATTACTTAAACAATCGTACAACCTCAACACAATGTTTCAGTTCCTTTCATAGATGTCGGTAATTTTTTATTCACTCGCTGGCTCATGTTCTCTCTCTTTACAATCGAAGCTCAAATAAAACACGTCGAGTATTAAAACTGAGACGGCACCAAGGGGAAATGTAGCAAACAGAAAGAGACAAAAAAAACCTACCCAGTTATTCATGAGACGAGTCGAAATCAAACCCCAACTGAAAGAGAGCTTTTACTTTTTACTTTGAAAAATAAAAAAGTTTAGTTTGAACATAAAGTTTAGTTTTTTTTGTAAAGAAAAATATTCGAAAGGGACAGTGTATCAACGTTGCAAAATATAGAAACATTTAGGATTCATATTTGATGGATGCCCACAATCAAACACGGGTTAGTTCACAGTTGCAGTTGGGCCTTTTGTTTGAGTCATTAGTGCTTTATATAGCGACGACCAAGCAGGAACTCTTGAGGTGGAATTCACACAAATAAGAGCTCGCCAAGTAAATCATACTATTATTTGTTTATAAATCTAATTTTTGTAATAAAAAAAATCACATATCTCATTTTGTAGGAACATTGTGATGATGACATAGGTTGGTATAAGATTGACCACCCATCCTGACAAAAATGATTTGCTTAGTCAATGTTATCCCTTGTTTTCCGCGATGAGCGACAAGAGTTGCAGGGCTCACGCTCATTTGAGATTTTTGTTTTTATTTATTTGTGCACATGAAATTTTGGGAATTTGAACTTGTGGACATAAATTTAATATGAATTTTATAAAAAAATCTACTTTTGCAACTTAGATTATAGAACCATATTTAATGTAATACTAGCAGATTTTAATAAAGTTTAAAACTTTCACTAACATGGTAGGTATTATATAACAAATTGTTTTTGTGGTTTTTCGTATTAGACCATGGTCTACATGCAGCTTTTTTATCTGCCGACGTTTCGCTTTCACGAGTAGAAGGCATTTTCAGTTATATGTTTTCAGGATAACGTAAAAGTGAAGTGTATTACGTAGCAAATGGGTTTTATTTATAGTTCCAGTCAATATTCACATATTTTGGCGGGGCCCGCTGAAGTTTTCCAATTTTCACGAGCGCGTTATTTTCAGGAATAACAATCTAGTTTTTGCTTTCCATTAGCACTTTCAGGAGTATGGTAATACAGAAGGAGAGTGGGGGTAGAGTGCGTAGGCTGATGAAAGTGCTACATATATTGTGAATAATGAATGAAAGGAAGGCGTGTGTGCGTGTGTGATGCTGAGAGTTAAGAATGCAATCTTGGGAGTTTTTTTTTTGTAACAGGATGAGATCTCGCGAGTTGTTTTTGGAAAAATGAGATCTGACGAGTTTTGGAAATAAAAATAATGATATATGATTTAATGTTTTTGTGTGAATTTCATTAAAGATAAACATTTCATTAAAGGAAACCTCAAAAGGTTTCCGCATGCTTGCTGGTCGCTTGTTAGCGCCATTGTTTCAAAAATACTACCGGTTACTTTAAAAAATATATTGACGTATTCCAGACTAACTGATAAGATGTTGTCTTAGCCAAGAACTTCCGAGATTTCATTAAAGATACTCAAGTTATTGTTTGGTGTAAGACCCATACAGTAAAAATTGGTTCACTTTTGCCAAATGTAATGCCTGTTTCCGAGAAGGTTGGCTAAAGGGCTTCTGTTCAATTGAGATTTGTTTTTTAATTACACATGCAGCATGTATAAACGCTAACTTACACAACGCTACTCGTGATCTAGCATACAACGAGATATGCTATGAGCTTCAGTAATATCGAACCTCTTAATTTAAGAATCATGCGCACACTTCTGACCTAGAGATCATTGTTTTGAAAAGGACTTCCGCCACACAATATAAAGCTTTGTATAAGCGTCCATGTATTGTGAGTCTTTCTGACACATAATAATAATAATGTTCCACACTTGTATAGCGCCCTTTCGTAATTAACGTCACTTCAAAGGCGCTTTGTAGGATTGTCCAAACAAAAATGTTTTCAATTGCTTTTTAAACTGTTCCTCACTGTGTTGCTCCCTGAGGGTCACTGGGAGTGCATTCCAAGCCATAGGAGCTACGACACGAAAAGCTCGGTCACCGAACACCGTCCATGCATGCAGGACGGATGCGACGAGGTTTTGAGCTCTTCTTAAATGATTTCAAACATCAATTGTGTATGGAAGATTTTGGGCTCGCTGCAGTCTCGCAAAATATTTTGTCTAATATTAAAACTCACGAGATTTTCTTACACCGGTATCTTGTATCTTGAGACTATTAGGATAACCTGAGATATTGGTAAACTCGCGACTTCTCATACCGTTTTTTTTTAAATCGCAAAATATGAATGAGATCTCGCGAGTATGAAATTGCACACTCTAGCTAAAGAAACAAACTCCATACAAGTGGCCCCGAACACGGGGGAAACCTTATTGAGCGGGCTTTTTCTTTTTCAGTCAAATTTAGTTTTGTTTACGCACAACAGAACTTTGTTATTAAACTCAAATGAAGCAAGAAAAAAGTAGCGCGGGCAAAAAGTAGCACGAAAAGATGGAGAAAAAAGTAGCATAAGAAAATGGAGGGAAAAAAGGAGCATGCGAAAAAAACTCGAGAGGAAAGCGCGAATCTCATTATTTTAAAATGGTCGAGGGACAAAATGGAAGTTTGTAGATGTATACATACAAGGACAGGTGGATGAGATCTGGTGACAAGTCAACGGATGTCAACAAACAAGCAAACAATGCCACATCATGCTAAAAGGCTCTGTTGACAATGTGTTTAGAGCTTTTTGTGAAAAGTTGGCATGTTTCTATTTGACTTCAGTTTTCATGATGTTACAAAGGAGTAGTGCAGAATCAAGTACGGCAATCTGGCATTTTTAATGAGATAAATATACGAAAACAGTAGAACTAATTTTCTTATAATTTCCATGCTTTTTTCTCACTTTCAAAAAATCTTAGATTGGCGTCTTTGGTTTTATAAGTCACAAATACAAAGTATCACTGAGATGACTTAAAAAAACACATTTTTATTTTGAGAAGAAAACTTATCATTGATTCTTGTTGTTGGTAGTCTTGTTGACTATTTAGGAAGTAAGTTTGAGGCGAATGGTAAGATGACGAAAGAATTAGAGAAGCGTGCCAGCAAAGGAAGATGCGTGATAGGAGCGTTTGGTAGAATAGCGAAGAATAAAAGGATACCAAAGAAAATGAAAATGGCGGTACACAATTGTATTTTGTTGCCGACCCTGATGTATGGAAGCGAGTCATGGACGTTGAATGAAAGAGAAGTAAATAAGGTATGCACCGTAGAAATGGCTCATTTGAGAAGTATGACAGGAAAAACACTGAAAGATAGAGTGAGAAACGAATGGGTTCTAAATGAATGCGGAGTAAAAGAAAGCGTGAAAGTGAAAGTTCAAAGAAGTGTGATGCGATGGTTTGGACATATTGAAAGGATGAGTGAAGACCGACTGACAAAAAGAGTGTATAAAGGGAATGTAATAGGTAAGCGTGGAAGGGGAAGACCTAGGAAACAATGGATTGATCAGATAAATGAGATTGCGAATGAATGGAATCTACAGAGTGGAAACAAGAGAAGAGCATGCATGAAAAGAGTGATGAAATTAGATGAGATAAAAGAAGTATGCAAGGACAGAGTCAAGTGGAGGCACTTGTGTGGAGGTACTGGCCACCCCTAGAGGAAAGGCGGCAGGATACAAGACAAGACAAGGTATAAAGCTGAACAGCCAATGCAAAAATTATTTCACTATCACCAATGTCACCCTTGTTGCAGTGAAAGGTAGCAAAAGTTGCAAGGTTATGTCATTTGAATGCTCGGGTCTTATTTTGTAAGAACACACGCAACATGTGTAAGCGTACTTTTACAGGCGTTTCAGGTTATTGTTTTATCATGCCATTGCTTTTAACTTTATATAAATGACTTTCGCTACTTGTAAAAATATATAGCTTTGTTCCTTGACTTCTAGGTTGGTATGCGGCTGACTACCCATGCTGTAAAAATGGTTCACTTTGCCAATGTCACCCCTGTTACAGAGAAGGACGGCAAGAGTTGCAGGGTGTATGTCCATTTGAGATTTGTTTTTTATGTTGTAGGTTCACATGAGGCATGTGCAAGCGCGTACATGTACGTGTCTTGTTGTGAGAATGCATGTGATGTGAATCTCCAATGTAACATATCTTTGCAACTTTAAACATGAGGGTTTGAACATATGTGTTTGCTAGTGGGCATGCAGTATAAATCTTAAATGTTAATTTATATTTGCAACTTAGATTTTAGAATAAAGATAGATGACTTTTTATTTCTGTAGACTTTTTCAGGTCTACATCCTGTATAAATGTCTACTTGATTTATGTCTATTCAATTACATTTGATCTGATTCCTGATTCTGATAATACATCATTTATGATTCAATTTCCGGGCCACGGCTTGGACCGTACCGGCCTCGAGTGGCGAAATCTCGTAATTCTGCGAGAGAGAATATCCTCATTCACAGGAATTGCAGAACGGGATTCTGTATTGCTTTAGATGTTAGATTCTTATTACGGGTTTAATATGTGGATTGAAACTTGGATGATGGAAATTATGATATCCGTGCATAAGATATAGAAACTCAACATAATTATACTGTTATGTTTTTAGGGTTCAAATAGTCTTTAAATAAAAAAAAAAACGGTCTTCTTTACAGGACATTTATTTTACACTTAGATTTATTTAACAATTTATATTTCTTTTTAACAATTCACATTTATGGTTTAGCAATTAACATTTATTTCACAGTTGGTATTCACTTACACTGTCTTTCGTGTTCAGAAGAAGATTATCGTATATAGACTGACTCCTGCAAGCCACTTGCAGCCCTTTATACTCCAAAGATAGTAGTTACTAGAAGCCAATTTTGCTGGTACCTTCCAGAACGACGGTCTTCTAAAAGCTTCCAGTACATAAATTTGAATATCTCTTTACCCTAGGTACTTAAATAATTAACTTATATACACTCTTATCAGCTATAAATGACACACCTACCTACCTAAATACCTGCAAGCATTTACTATTTACATAACAATACAAACAAATAATATAACGGGACATCTGTGCTCCTTAAAAAGTAGTAGATAAAAAAACGGCCATTCTTATAACAGGTTTAGTATGAGGAAAAAAACTGGAATAATGGAAAGGAAAAGTGTATTACTATGATATGCGTGTAGAAGATAAAAGAGAAGCAATATTCTTATAAAAACAAATAGTTGAAGAGGATATATGTGTACCTAAATACGGTAAATAGAAAACGGGCATTCTTAAAACAGGTTGAATATGAGGAAAAAAGGCTGGTTTTCTTTTCTTGAAAGACTGGGTAAGCCTTGTCGGTATTTTATTTTGAGTTTGGAGTAAACACCGGAAAAGGAAACTCTAACACCCCCGGTAGGACTAGCTTTCGGCATGGCATAAAAACAGTCTACAAATGACAAGACCACAGTAAAATTCCGTTTTTAATTCTGTAGGTACAAAATGAAACCAATTTTGAAAATGATAACGGATTAGTCCTCTTTGAATTTCAATTCAATCCTATACTCTTCAAGATTAAGATTGTATTGAATTCAATGACGACGTTATTATATTCACAGATTACATGACTTTCATTTGGTCCTCCCAGTTGTGTGCCTGACTTCTTTCCATACAAATTTATTGTGTACTGTATGTTTTCTTCTATCTACCCTCCTCCTTTGCCAGACAGAGACAGATGTCAGTAATTTCATGTGCCTTCCCTTTCACCCTGGCACCCTCATTATATGTAAACTGTTCGACAATGACGAGTATTTTTAACCCTTCTTCTTCGTCGTGTCAGACACTACACTACTCTTGTCCAGTGTCGGGCAACATCCACTAATCTAATCTAATCTAATCTAATCTAATCTAAGCTGCAAAGATATATATCATTTAAGATTTATACTAAATGCATTCCCACAAGCAGATATGTATAATTTCGCGCTAACACATGCCGCATGTGGACCTACAATATAAAAACCCAATCTCAAATGAACATAAGCCTTGCAACTCTTGCCGTCCTTCCCTGAAACAGGGGTGACATAGGCAAAGTGAACCAATTTTTATATTATGGGTGGTCAGCCGCATAACAACCTATAAGTCAAGGAACAACTTCACTGCTTCACCATTACTCTCCATTAGGTCGGCCAATGAGCAGCTTGTTGGGCAGGCCGGGTAGATCCGAAGATGATCCATTGACTGTTGGGCTCCGCATTCACAGAGCGTGGTGTCATCTTGATGAAGGATTCCCCAGGCCCTCATTCTAACCTTCCTCTTTTTAACCCTTATAGCTTTGAAACCAAAACAAATATAAAAGATGACAGTGCACCTATTTTTGCATTTAATATTTTATTTATATCAACACGAAACACGAGCAGACACTTCGCGAACCATGAGCCTACTCAGAATATCTGAGGTGAAAACGCTCCGCGGCAACGTAAAAAAACCGCAACTAAGCTACACCTATAGTGTAACTTCTTTCCTGCGTTAACCCCGAAGGGGTTGCATGTGGTGATTCAGGACCTATTTATTGTTACGGGTAAGGGGGCCGGCCTCACAACAACCACTTTCAATTGAAGTGTTTGGAGTTTTGGGGTTTCCCAGCTCCTGGGGGGGTTGGTTCTCACTTCTTGTGAAGGACGCCTTAACGGAAAATCATTTCTGACACCCTCGGTGGGGATCAAACCCTTGCTCTTGGCATGGAATGCAAGCATTCTACCAATTGAGCTATCGACCGGACTTTTTACGAGCTTGGTCATCGTTACAAAGCACCAATTCTCAAGCAAAACCCAATTGCTGTAAGGCTGGATGAACCTTTTAATGACCGGTCTTTGGTAAAGGTTTATGAATTTTTCAACCCGGCGAAGAGCAAATTTGAAAAGATAAATGGTATATTTTTTGTGCTCCGCCGGGATTTGAACTCATTTAAATAGGGACTGGTGTCCCTATTTATAGGGACTGGTGCGGAGTGCGATTAGTCGCTCCAAGCATTTTGCCATGAAGACCAATTAGCAGAGATTATCAATTGTTGTAAATTGTGAACCAATCTGTGGAAAATAAATTCTGTCAAATCTTACATAAATAATTGCAGTTAAATTAAAAGAAAACATCAGAAAAATCGTAAAAATATCTAACCTAAGCAGATTGATGTGTGGAAGTGTCGCATGGAATATGAGTGACAGCGAAATGAGTAAGGTATGAAACACTTGAGAAGTATGACAGAAAAAAGCTGAAAAAAATGATACCTAATAAAAGTACAAAATAATCTGAATAAGAATGAATGATGAACAACTTCTGTTTGTATATAGAGTAAATGTGCAAGTCAAAAGATGAAAGGGAAATTCACTAAATATAAAAAAGGTAATGAAAATAAATTAAAATTTAAAATGGATGTAGGTATATTTTGCATCATTTAAAATAAAACTGTGAACAAAAATGCGATTCACCTACCTACTTTTACTTGTTGAGAAACAGGTAATCACATTGTCTTGTATGCATTATTCAACATTTATTTCACTTCTAAATCTAAATCTCAGCTGCAAAGATATGTATCATTTGAGATTCATATTAAATGCATTCCCACAACCAGACATGCATAATTTCGCGCTTACACATGCCGCATGTGGACCTACAATATTAAAAAAAAAACAATCTCAAATGAACATAAGCCCTGCAACTCTTGCCGACCTTCCCTGAAGCAGGGGTGACATTGGCAAAATGAACCATTTTTTACAGTATGGGTGGTCAGCCGCATACCAACCTATCAGTCATTCATTATTACTTTAAAGAAGGACCTACTGACAAATTTTGAATGATGCTTAAAGGTATCGTCAATAGGACATGCCGTGACTCGAACCAGCGCGCGCCGGCGCCAAAATCGGCTGAGGTCGGATCAATGGATTTGAGCACAAATCTTTTTTTAAAAAAAAAACAAGGATTTTGTTGTACAGATGTTTGTAAAAAAGCCCTGGACATATTGTTAAAATTTTGAGCCTTGGTAGGTCCAAATAATAATAATAATAATACCCATTGGGATATGCGACCTGGATAAGCTGGGATCTGGGATTTTGGGATTTTGAATTTCGCCATCATGGGATTATAGGCCCTGTTACCTGTGTTATAAATGCCACCTGCGATGTAAGAAATTTGGGAAATGCATAAAAAAATTAGGAGCACGTGAAAAAAATTGAGATTGCGTTGTTTCAACGATAGCTTAGCAAGTTTTTACTGAATTTATACTTTAAGTTGCAGAGGTTTATTAAAATTGAAGATTTATTTATTTTAAGTTCCTTGACTTATAGGTTGGTATGCGGCTGACCAACCATACTGTAAAAAATGGTTCACTTTGCCAATGTCACCCCTGTTTCAGGGAAGGACGGCAAGAGTTGCAGGGCTTATGTTCATTTGAGATTGGGTTTTTATATTGTAGGTCCACATGCGGCATGTGTTAGCGCGAAATTATACATGTCTGCTTGTGGGAATGCATTTAAGATAAATCTTACGTGATATATATCTTTGCAGCTTAGATTAGATTAGAAGTTCACTCTTACACATTCTGTAAAGTAGTTAAAATAAACCAAATCTATAATGACCAAAAGAAAATCCTAATGTCTTTCCCTTTGGCATTAGCAAAGAAACCATTTTTTACATTATGAGAAATCAGTCGTATATTTAATATATTGGTTAAGGAATTAAAATAATAAATTCAATTAAAATATATAATAACAAATAACAGGTCTATGTTAATTTAAAATTTGAAAATAGATTACAGATAACTGATGTGTAAAAATTGCCGAACCTACTAAAAAGCGATAAAGCAATGCAAGTTTGAAGAAAAATAATTTGAATTGCTGATAAGTTACAAATTTTGGTTTACAAATGTTGAGTATTTTACATTTTGCTAATCAGTATTTTTTCTGTACGTTGTGAAAATATTCTAAACTGGCTGTCTGGGCATTTTGTGAATTTTCTATTTATCTAGATTTCAGACAGCCCCGCTAACATTTACATTAAAGCTTGTAACAGACGGTAGAGGGGAACAATTTAGTAAACCACCTGCTTTGATCTTTGCAGCTTTTTATCTCTAATTTTACCTGCGAACATCCCTCTATTGCTTTCTACTTCCATACAGTGTACGCAATATGCCGCCATGTAAAGCCTTCGTAGGGATAATAATGATTCTAATAAGCTTTTATTACAATGTTCAAGCCCACAGAAATGAGGAAAAGACAAATCTCATTATTATTTTAAAGAATAAAATAATTATTTGTTCTTTGATTTTTTCATATCAAAGGATTTTGGAAACATAAAAATTGTTAACTTCATTATTTTTTTAAAAAAGAATAAGAATCACCAGTAAGATACGGTAGGAATATTTAATTGTGTGTTTTGCTTGTCTGTGTTATAAATATATGTTAGGCACTTATATAATTGTATTTATTTCTAATAAATTTTATGTAACTAAAACAATTTTAATTAAACACAGTTTTATTTTCACTTGATTTTTTTGTTTTATTTTTTATGAATATACACTATCGTTTTCGATCAATAGGTCAATCCCTAGGTAGAAGACTCCTAAAAGGTAGAAAGATAGCTGGAAACCATCATCCAGGATCCATGAGCCGATAAGTTTTTTACTTTATCACAGATCGAGTAACTTAATCAATATAAAGATTTATTACTATTTAATTATTACTAAATGTTTAAAAATACTTCATTCATTATAATGTTTTTTTTATTAACATTTATTAAAAAAACTGAAAAAAGTATACATCCTGTCTGCTGGATATTTTTTTTACAGGTGTAGGCTTGACTAATTAATGGACTGCTCTTTACAATTGAGCAGACTTTAATCTGTGCTTTATGCTGCGGCACGATTCCTGACTTATAGGTTGGTATGAGGCTGACCCCCCGTACTTTAAAAAATGGTTCACTTTGCCAATTTCACCCCTGTGTCAGGGAAGGCCGGCAATAGTTGTACAATTTATGTTAATTTGAGGTTTGGATTTTATTTCTAAGTCACAGTCAAGATTTGTGAACGCGGACTACACGTGTTTGTTTGTGGGCAAGCATTTGATATGAGCTTTAAATGTTAGTATATGTTTGCAACTTAGATTATAGATTAAAGACGATTGATCTGAAATTTAAAAATTAATAACCAGATTACACCTTTTTTCAGGGATCAGCTCCATCGGCTGAAAAATCGAAG
Source organism: Agapetus fuscipes (assembly GCA_951799405.1). Taxonomy (NCBI): domain Eukaryota; kingdom Metazoa; phylum Arthropoda; class Insecta; order Trichoptera; family Glossosomatidae; genus Agapetus; species Agapetus fuscipes. The sequence continues at coordinate 9,611,057 of OX637362.1, forward strand.
ACAGGGTGGGACAATGTCTGCTTAACTATTTTTAAGTCTACAACAAACAAATCGGGGGATTTTAAATATTTGATTTACCAACTGTATAAAAATGCATACATTTGACCACGAGATCAGCTGTTTACGCACGGCCATGTTTCATTGCTTTCTATCTATCTATACATGGTAGATACGCCGAGACTGTTCACCCAGATGTGCACTAATGCAATACAAATGGCATGATTTACGTTATGATATTTGCAGTTGGGCTTGCACCTAAGTACATAAGTAGGGTACAGCTTACAGCATGTCTAACGTACAACATGCATGTGCCGCTGCAGATGTCTGATGTGCTTGTACATTAGTAAGATGAGCATATTGTGTGATACTGAACTAGCAGACAAAGCACCGAGTATGAAAGATTACGTTTAAAGGATTTGTCACACATACATTGTTTTTAGCGCGCCTCAAGGTCTTCAAAGAATCCCACCGAGGGTGTCAGAAATTATATTTCTTATCCTTATAGGTTGGTATGAGGCTGACCACCCATACTGTAAAAAATGGTTTACTTTGCCAATGCCAACCCTGTTTCAGGGAAGGTGGCAAAAGTTGCAGGGCTTATGCTCATTTGAGGTTTGGTTTTAATTTGTAAGTACACACTCAGCATTTGTAAGCGCAAACTACACGCGTTTTTTTTGTGGGCATGCATTTGATATGAGTTTTGAATGTTTATATATCTTTGCAACTTAGATTATAGGTTATCAAAGCTTCAGCACTAAAGCGCGTACTTTGTATTTGAACGACTTCGTTACTGGGCACGATAATTTTCTTGGTGATCGCTGTTTTTGTATGTATCACACCTCAAGAGCCCTCTGCGAGCTTGGTCGTCGCTGTAGAAAACGCCAATTCTCAAGCAAGACCCAGTTGCTGTTACGCTGGATGGACCTTTAGTGACCGGTCTTTGATAAAGGTATATGAATTGTTTACCCAGCAAAGAGCAAATTTGAAAATATAAATGGTATATTTTTGTAGGTTGCTATGAGGCTGACCACTGGATTGTCGGTTTACTGACATCGCGTTTGCTCTATTTGACAGGTGTAGGCACTAAAATAAGTGTCATAGACCCCTAGAGTCTCTGAAATCTAGGGAGTCTTCGGCTCAGGATTTCTTAAAAAAAACCTATTATAAGTAAATCCATACAACCTATTTATTTTTACAGTGCAAGGATATTTTCCTCCTCCACCCACAACCCTCCGATTACGAGTCAGATGCGTTAAGCATTACACTACAGACAAGTCGAATATCCTTATCCAATACCCTAAGGCTAAGAATGTTTCATAAAATTTTCTTTTCCATGTACTCGTATGTGTTTTTTTTGTTTGTGAAAAAATACAATTTGATGTAATAAATGTATGGTTCTTAAATAGCGATGTATGAACATAATTAGGAAAAAAATACAAAAAGAAAAAAAATGTCTTCATACAAAGCCGCGCATAAAAAGAAATTCCTTTGAAAGATCTTTGGATTAAAATGTCATACATTTACTCGAGAAAAAAATAATGTGCGGCAGAAACAAAAAAAAAATACATTAAAAATTGTAATTTTTCAGGTGTGGGATATTCGCATGACGTCATCAGAGAGGATTTTAATCTGTATTAATCCATGACAAGACGGCTTTCGTTTTTCTTTTTGGTACATGTACATTAAAAATGAAGATTTAATACTTAAAAATAAAGAAAAATGAAGATGTGTTTAATTTTAAAAGCAATTAAGAAATGTCACAAACATGTCAAAAAAAAAAACTCATGCAATGTTTGGATTTTCTTATTTTCTTTTCAGTAAAAACGGATTTTTTGACCTGTGTGCTGTAGAGTAGAACGGGATTCTAAGCGTTTCGTCAAAGTCGTATCTGACGTTATTATGATATTTCTTATTTGACGAAGAAGAACGTTTTAAATTGTTAACAATAATTGTTTGTCGCTCGTGATCGAAGGTTGTCAGTCCATGAGGTGAACCTTGATGATTTATAAACCAATGTCGCGGAACTCCATTATTGCAATAGGTACTCATGGCATCGTATTGTTTATCTGACAAAAGAATGACTGGTGGGAACATGGATGTGAGAATTTTCAGTGTGAAAAAAAAATAAAGTGCTTCGTTGCATTTTCATATTCAAAAATGAAAATTGGAACATTATCCTTAATTGTTGTTGAATACATCAACTTTTTTACACAAAATTTGTATTTTTGGGCAATGAATACATTTTGTATATTTGGCGCTCTCTAGTAGGGTGTTTCCATTGACTTATAATATAATATATAAATTCCGAAAGTATATTAACGCAAATTTATACTAGATACTACGTCCGTTTAAGCCTACATCTGCCTTAGTTAGACAGAGAACAAAAGAGTTTTCACTGTTAACTCGTAAGTGTGAGAGTAGCGAGAATTTCTTTCTGCAATGTTAGCATTATTGAAATGTCAAGACGAAATAAAACGCGTGAAGTTATTTTGGTCTGTGAATTAAATAAATAATAATCATGGCATGTGTAATTGTTGGGTAACGAAACACAAAATGAAGAGAGCAAGATAACAGAAGTCGTATGATTATTAAGGCCTGGTATTTTCAACGTTAGCTTATGTGACTTTAAGATATCTACACGATTGCATATGTAAGTGCGTCCTGTTTATTTAGTATTAAGTCTCTATGCTAATGTTTAACATACCACACCTTGGTGTTCTGTTATAAATGAAAGGTCGTAATTTCAATTCCCAACAGGGTACAAAAAATGACATTTGATTTTCAAAATTTGCTCTTTTTCATGAAAAAAGGTAGAAAAAACTCATCTGCCTCTACCGACAACCGGTCACCAAAGATGCATCCAGCCTTGCAACAACTGAGTAAAGTTTGAGAATTCGCGCTTTCTTAAGCGACTACCAAGCTTGCAGAAAACTCTTGAAGTGTAATTCACATAAAACCATAGCTCACAAAATAAATGATCCCAAATTTATTTACAATCTGTCTTTGACAAGTTCGGCTGACAGTTGTGTCCCATAGTGTCTTCAATGCCGCAACTTCGCAAGCTAGATTCATCTCCACTTATAAATTCTTTTTATTATTTTTTTGTTTTTAATTTTGTATAATCTCTTTTAATACTCTTCTCCTTTGTTTAATTTAAATTGCCTTTGTACGTGAGAACCTGTAATTGGCTTCTTGTGTCTACTCTTGCTTTTAATCCTGTTTTTAATGCTGTTGGTTTTCCTAATAAAAAAATAATAAATATATTATACCTCAATGGTATGCCCTACGAGCTCTCTGTCCCAAAGCGCGTATGATGGATGGTCCCCCGTGTCAGCGTGGAATTATAAAAAATGTTCATTTAAATTGAAGCGCTTCCTTCATGTCCCATCCCTACTTCTGAATCATTGACCCCCCATTCTAGGTTTGTGCCATTTCGTTCATCAATGAAAAACTAAGCTCGTAATTTACTGCAGTTCAGTGTAATCCATTTTTTAAATTTATTTTTTAAGAAAGCCTGTGCGGGTGACTCCCTATTTTCAAGAAACTCTAATGGTCTATGACACTTGTTATAGTGCCGCAGAGGTATTGGTGATGTGACAGTTGTCCATGTCCGATTGCAGGGCCGTTAGCTGCGCAGTGCTGTGGTGTGTGTTGCGTTGCTTTGTTTTGAGACACTGAGAGGAAATGGCCATTGATATTGGATTTGAAAAGGGTAAGGCTAAATTGGGATGGAAACACAGATACCGGTAACTCATTCGATAAGCGGGCAGTTTGGCAAAGGAAGAAGTTGTGAAAACACGACGTTCTCATAGTTTTGATATCGACTGCAAATGGTTGAATGTGAGCCGTTCTACGAGTTGCCCTTGTTGTGACGAGAGGAGGGAGTATAAGTGAGGATAATTCATCAGAGCATAGTTCAGTCGTTCATCAAAATACTTTGGATAAACTATAGAAAAAACACTGAGCGACTGATTGAGGAACTCAGAAATCAGAACCATGTGTGACACTGAAAACATCGTCAGATGGAGCAAGAAGAGGAGACGGTTCTGGAGGGACCATATAGACCGCATGAACGAAGAAAGGATAGCCCGAGTCGCGGCACAGGAGATACCAGACGGCCAGCGTCTACCAGGTCACCCTCCCAAAAGATGGATGAACAGCTGATCTTCCGCATTACAGGATGGAGTTACACAATAAACAGATCCTAGATCTATTACAAGAGGAAGAAGAAGAAGAGGAACTGTAGATTTTTACTTAGGCCCTTTTCTTCAGTTTCAATCGTTAGATTGGTTTACAGCAATTTTAATCCATTTTTAACACGTTTTCTCCATATCCAAGACATTTTTTTAGAGTTTCTCGTAGGAAAAACAGCACATGTCAATATTATGTCAATTGGCTGGTTCATGAGATGACACTTGAGCCTTCATTGTGCTAGTTTTCTGTTTTTCCTGATTCATATTCCGTTGATCAAGAAGGTTCTTTCACCGACCACAGTGACGTCATCTATGAAATTTGTGTCCAGTCTATTTGTATGGAAAATAATTTTCTTGTTTGCCATCAACTGAAACAATTGCTATAAAATTCAAGACTTCACATCTCAAGTAAAAATCCGTATTGTTAACACCGATATCAGTTGGAACTCTATCAAGCAAAATGGTTAAAAAAGTGTTCAAGATCTCTTTGTATTGCGGCAGTGTACAAAATTTGATTTGATGATGATGAATCAGTTGAGTTTTTTATTATCCACCCTGTTTCAGGGATGATCGGCAAGAGTTGCAGGATTTATGTTAATTTGAGATTGGGGTTTATATGTTGTATATCCGGCATGTGTAAGCGTGAATTTATAATATTTATCTGCTTATGGTAATGCATGTTATGTATATCAATCTTGAATGTAATGTACGAGAATCTTTGCAACTTAGAATAAAGATTATAGATCCACAGTTTGAACAAGGAGCATGAAAGTTTTTTGACCAATTAGTTGGTATGAAACTGGTCACATGTATTGTAAAAATTAGTTCACCTTTCAATGTCACCATTTTTTAGTAAAAGGCGGCAATGGATGCAGGGCTCGCAAACTAAGACGTGTTTGCTTGCGGTAATGTATTAAATATGAATCTGAAATGTTCATGTATCTGGCAGATTATAGATGATAATTTAAAAAGACTACTGAATCTCTGCTTAGAGAGGAAAAGTCATTTTTTTGACACGATTTAAAAAAAAAGAGCAAGAGAGGAAGAAGAATTCTTAGCTTTTAGTTCAAATGAGACGTTCAAGTGTTCCCCGCTCTAACTGACAGGGAACCTTCACGTTTTTACGTGAAGAGAGATCTAATTCTGACGGGGGTTATATTGTCAATTATAAGACTGTCACGGCAACAAACTTTAGCGGGCATTCTTGGCGAAAGCTTTCCTTTAAAAAATCAAGGAAGACGAAAAAAAATACGTTGTCCTAAAAAAAAATAAACGAATAATTATTTGTAATGAAGAACTGAAATGGAATACAAGGTTGTGATTTTGTCGTAGGTATAATTGAAATAAAACATATCAATAACAAAGTTACTTCCGAGTTAATTTATTTTCTCGAGCGCTTTCTGTGTTCATATACCATTATTTTGTTGTTTTCTTGATAAAAGTTTCAAAGAGTGTGATGCGATGGTTTGGACATATTGAAAGGATGAATGAAGACCGACTGACAAAAATAGTGTATAAAGGGAATGTAATAGGTAAGCGTGGAAGGGGAAGACCTAGGAAACAATGGATTGATCAGATAAATGAGATTGCGAATGAATGGAATTTACAGAGTGGAAACAAGAGAAGAGCATGCATGAAAAGAGTGATGAAATTAGATGAGATGAAAGAAGTATGCAAGGACAGAGTCAAGTGGAGGCACTTGTGTTGAGGTACCGGCCACCCCTAGAGGAATGGCGGCAGGATACAAGACAAGACAAGGTGTGATAACCTTGGTTTTTCCCTTGATTTTTTTTCTTAATAATCATACATATGTGATAACACCGACAGCGCTCAAGAACATTAATCAACTAGTGAAGAAAATTATTGTTTTTTGTTTACATTATTAATTTAAAATGAACCTTCATAATGTCAATAAACCTCCCCTAAGACCATCGTGTAAAGTGTTCATTTAATTTTTGACCAGAATTAAGTAAGAGCAGAATAAACAAAAAACCTTTGTCACTAAAATAAATGAAAGAGCAAAAATACAAATGAAAACAAGTAAATGACATTAACATGTTATTTTCTTCTTTGAAATGCAATTGGTCTAAAATCTATTCTTGGAAAGAGCATCGCAATCATTGTGGTTGGTATCTCCGCTAATTGATAAAAAAAATTTCACCGCGGTCGCCAGATGTCAGACTACAATTTGGCTCAGGAGCAAAGATCGGACTTCAAAAATGTATCGTATTTATGGAATGGTTATTGCTTTACCAATATGAAAGTATCCCGCGGGGCTCGCTACTACATAGAAGCAAGCTTTATAAAAGAGTTTGCGTGATATTGTTCTTTCTTATGATGCATGACCTGTCATAACGTTGAGTGCCGCAAGTATTTTGATCTCAACCATAAAATCTTAATAAAAATGTGTAGAAACCAAAATGCCCACTAGATTCGCTTATTCAGTTTACTTACATTTCCTTGGAAACGCTATCTTAATGTTTTATACTTGTGGTATAGCGCCCAATGCCTGGAAATGTCCAGTGACTGTATTTTATTTTAGAGATTGTAATTTTCTTCTTCATAAAAAAACCCATGCTGAGTTCATATGGACCAGAATTGCATGCAATATTAAATTCGATAAAATAAAAAGATGTGTAACAAAATAAAAGTATTTAACATTTATTAAAAACTAGCAGTAACCCTCGGATTTTACCACGCCGTTTGGGTTACAGTTGAGGGAGGCAGCCCCTCTGCACGACGACTGAGGAGGGTGTCTCCTGAAGACGTTAGCTACGTTGCTAACGAAATGTCGAGAATAATGTAAGTTCGCTAATAACGGTTCGTCTAATATCCGATAAATAAATTTCAACTGTGTAGTTATCATTATTGTACAAATTGTTCACATTGCCAATGTCAAGGCTATTTCAGGGTAGGTCAAATTACACTTTCTGTTTTCACATTTGGATGTATTTCCTGACAACCTGGGGGCATTTAGTGAAGATCAAGGAGAGAAATTTCACCAGGATATTCGAGAAATGGAGATGAGATACCAAGGACGATGGAATACTTCAATGATGGCAGATATATGGGTAGATATATGGGGCTGGATGCTGTGTAGGGAAACAAACAAGATTCTACTGATGTTTGTTTACAAACTGAATGGAAATGAAATTTTTGTGCAACAAAAACTCGCAAATGCCTTTGTAACTATTTTACAAATTTTGATTTTGTATTTGTTTAAAAATACGTGGATATTTCATTCTTGATTTGCCAAAAAACCTAATGTGAGAGAGAAAAACAAAGGTCATTTTTGAAATCAGTGGTACTGAAATATTTAGAATCACATTTCAGATGTACAACAGCTCACAATTTTTTTTAATTTGTAGACCTGTGTTATTGATGGATTGTTTTATTATTATAGAAGTTCGGATACTCGACGCTCTACTGTACTTGTATTAGAAACACGAGTATGGATGATAAACGTCCCGTCATTTCTTTCTGTCAGTAATTTTGAAACATATCAATGACGTGGGAGGGCGAAGTGTGCCGGATCACTTATCTACTCGATTGTGAGCCATTTGTTATGGCAGAATAAAATATTACAGAGAAAATCGTGGAGTAAAGATGCTACTATACCCGTACGTATAAGAGCCCGTTCCCACTTGTCAGGTGTCGGATCCGTATATTAATCGGAGGTTCCAGTGGCAGAACATTATGTATGGAGCTATTCATACTTGTCGGAAACCGATTTTGTCCGAAATTTTCTGCAACTGGAATCTAATCTAATCTAATCTAAGCTGCAAAGATATATATCATTTAAGATTTACATTAAATGCATTCCCACAAGCAGACATGTATAATTTCGCGCTAACACATGCCGCATGTGGACCTACAATATAAAAACCCAATCTCAAATGAACATAAGCCCTGCAACTCTTGCCGTCCTTCCCTGAAACAGGGGTGACATTGGCAAAGTGAACCATTTTTTACAGTATGGGTGGTCAGCCGCATAAAAACCTATAAGTCAAGAAACATACATGACAAATTACATTTTTTTTTTTTAAATCAATAAATAACAATATATACATGGACATAAAAAAAAATAATCATAAAACCAATTTTACTTTAACAAACTCTAGCCGCCAACATCACAGATCAACCGCCATTTCTTTCTATCTTTACATACTTCTTTCATTTCCCCCAGAGTCATAACCTTCTTCATACAAGCTCTTCTTTTATTATGACTCTGGATATTCCATTCATTCGCAATTTCGGATATTTGGTCCATCCATACCTTTCTCGGTCTTCCTCTACCACGACATCCATCTATTCTACCAACATATACTTTCTTCGTCAGTCTTTCCTCATTCATTCTCTCCATATGCCCAAACCATCTTAACAAACTTCTTTTAATCTTCACTTTCACACTTTCTCTTGCACCGCATTCATCTCTTACAAAATCATTCCTCACCCTGTCACTCCGTTTTTTCCCAATCATACTTCTTAGAAAGTCCATTTCAACAGTATGGACTTTACTAATTTCACTTTCATTCACCGTCCAGGACTCGCTTCCATACATCATGGTAGGTAAAAGTATGCCACTGCGTACCGCCGATGAATATACGGATCCGACACCCGACAAGTGGGAACGGGCTCTAAGACGTTTCCACTTAAAAGGGTGAGAAGGCCAAGAATTGAGTACGAACAAAAAAGTCCGGGTGAAAATTGTGACGTCATGCTGTTGAGTTTTTTTTAAGGAATCCTGTGCGGGAGGCCCCCATATTCTTGAAGTCTTAGGAGTCTATATAACCCTGGAAGAGTGCCGCAGAGGTGTTGCTTAAATTGTTGCTTTAGTCGCGAGGCGCTGCAAGGAAGTGGCGATTGATTTTTTTTCATGCTTACCTTTGACATGAACTTTATCTACTTTTTTTTTGTAAGTCGATCGTAGTTATTTTTTTCTAGAATTCTGAACCATCTCGTGCCAAAATGTGATCAAATTATCTGTTCAAATGATCAAACTATATTTATGTCATTTTCAGTATCCAGTACCCTTAGTACGAGTTGCAAAACTTGAGAAAAGTAAAGTTTACGGAAAATATTAAAGAGTGATTTCTCCCAAAATCTGCCGTTTTTGTTTTTTACACTTTATGGTCTTAGCAAAAGTGTTACAGTGATGAAGAAAATCAAGTTCAAACAAATAAAAACGGCAGATTTTGGGCGAAAACACTCTTTGATAATTGCCGTAAACTTTACATTACTCAAGTTTTGCAACTCGTTCTAAGGGTACAGAACGCTGAATCACTCTTTGATGAACAATCATTTTTACATGTGCCATTTAACCGTTTTTTTGCACGGCCGATAAAAACAAATTTTATCAGCGCCTTAAAAGAGGGTGTCACTTTTGATGGGATCACATTTACAGGACTCTTCATACATATATATATATTTGATATGCAAAAGTAATTGGGGTAAAAATGTGGTCCAAATGCCATTTCCTATGCGGTCCACATCTGTACCCCAAGTATACAACTTAACGGTTAAACACAACTAAAGCGTTCACCAAAAAATGTAGTTAAGTTCAAAAGCTCACTAGAGGTGCTGCTGAATTTTCTATGTAATTTAGAAATACGCTATGGTTGAGCTGAAACGAAAAGTCTTATACTTGAGGTACTGGTCATACATAATTTGTATTCCGAAACGAACGCTAGTATTCAAATGAGCGGTCAAACGTTAAAAATGGGTTGGTGTCAGGCAAGGATGCAGCCTTGGGCCAAACACTTTTATTATGGAGTTCTTCTCAATTCCTCAATAAACAGGATATCATTTATCGTAAAGGTAAAATTTGATTGAAATAAATGAAGAAAATAACATGAAAAAGAGCATATCAAATATTGGTGAGACCATATAATTCGAACAAAGATATTTTAGATAGAAATCTGTTTTAGTCGAAAACTATCAAAAGATCAAAGCCTTCTATTTTTTTAGGTATATCAAATGACACATGGTGTGACAAATCGATTGACATGAGCTGATTCATTTGTCGGTAGTCCAGTAGTAAAGTTTCAAACTCGTAAATGGAAGGTCATGAATTTAATTCCGGTGGACCACAAAAAAATATACCACATATTTTCAAATATGCTCTTCGCAGGGTTGAAAAATTCAAATACCTTCGACAAAGTCCGGCCACCAAAGGTCCATCCAGCCTTACAACAATTGTGTCTTGCTTGAGAATTGGCACTTTTTATAGCGACGACCAAGCTCGCAGAGGGCTCTTGAGGTGTGATTCACACAAAAACAGCGATCATGAAATAAATCATACTAATATTATTATATTATTATGTATCATTAGAGACGATAGTTATGATGACAGACTGATCATAGGGCAATGGAAAGACCCAGAGCAAGGTAGTTGGACGGAGTGCTGGCAGAACTTCCGTGCAAGTATGACACTGTAGGAGGAAGGCGTTAGATCGACAGCGGTGACTGTGGTTGATCATTGATGATTATTTATTTTTAGCAGTATACTTTTGCTGTGGGTCTGTCTAACACTTCTTCTTCTTCCTCAGCCTTTCTCAGTCCCCTCCTGAACATAGGCCTCCTCCAATCCTCTCCATTCCTGCCTATCGGCTGCTGTGCTCAGCTATCCTCTGCCTGCAGTTTTCTCGATGTCACCCAGCCACCTCAGTTGGGGTCTCTTCACTCCTCGCTTGGACATCCTGCGTCGCCACTGGACGATCCTTTTCGACCTCCTGTCATGGTCTTTTTCAGGTGATTCGTGCAGGACTTTTACGAGGTGTGTATGATTGAACACATCTATAAATGATGATAAGGATTATGCTTTGCGTGTGTGTGTGTATGTGGAAATATCGATTTGTAAGCACCGACGGAGAGGAAAGATCAAAATTTAAATCCGAGGGATGTCGTAAACATGAATATTAGTGTCAGTGCGACCAAGCACCAGTAGACTACTGAAACACTGGGATAAGAAGAAAGCGTTGAGAAGCGTTGAAAGGTGTCGAATTGAATGTTCTGGTGAAGTTTAGTAAGGTGGTATGTAACGATTCTCTATGTTTCGAGAGTGTTTTTTTTATAGTATTTTTTCTTACTTCATACTTTTTTTACTACGTTTATCACAGAGTTTTGTGAAGCATATTATTTTTATTATTGGCATATCTCTCAGTTTTTCGACCATCGGAGTCGGCAAATACAATATTAGTATGTAGGTATCGTAAAATATACTAAAAACTTACCTTGATCCAAACTTGGTGAAATAAAGCGGACGCTGTGTTTATTTTTTGTATAAAAGAAGCTTCATATCCAAAAATTTGTAAAACTTCTATAGAGCTTCAAAGTAGTGTGCCGGCAAATGTAGGTACCTCACCGAGAAATATGCGTTAGTAAATCCATGATCTCTAAAATTATTGTAAAGTCGGAAAACCCTATAACTTCTGATTACTTAAACAGTATTTTTCAGTGTTCCAAATGCCGTACGACAGAAGATAAGATGTATTTGAAGTAATTCGTATAGAATCAAAAGTATGCAATCTTGGGTTTATTTAGAAGCTAAGATAAATATATGGAAAGACAGAAAATGTCATGTAAACAAAGAAAATACGTTTTTATTATCCGTGGAAACATCCTAGTTTTCTGTCTTTGATTCTATTTTACTTGTAGTTGGCCGTCCATAAATGACGTCATCGATTTTGGCCGATTTTCGACCCCCCTCCCCCCCCTTACAATCATCCTATAGTCATTATCTAATGACCCCCCCCCTTCTTGCTGTAATAATGGGTGAGCTTAATAATTAATAATGTTATATTACTTACATACTATTTTGTATATTTTGTAGAAATTGGTATTTACAAGAGCGACGTCACTTTTGGTACTCGTACATCATTTGCCATCATCCGCAGACCAGACTCCCCTCCCCTTAATGCGAATGACGTAATATATGGACATCCCCTATGTGGCGCGATAGGAAAATGCTGATAGTTACATTTTAATATAAAATGTATGGAGAATAGAAATTGGTTTATTGCAATGAAGCATTGTACGATTCATAACTGTTAGACAGTCCGGTCGAACACAATCTGCCAAACATAACAGGACGCGGAAATGCAAAATAAGGAACTGTTTTTATTGTCAAATTGTTGGTTAAATTATTTCTGTCATAAATGGAGGTAGATATTCATTCTTATATATCAATGGCTTACATAGAAAATGACAAAAAAAACCTTTCATATATCGTGAGCGAGACAGAAATGTATGGTGTCAAATACGGTGCATCATTTTGATTGGAACTAAATCGCATTCATAGCATGTCCATTTAATTACTAATTGTTATGTTATTTTAAAATAACATATAAAGAACAATCTCGAAGTGTACACTGTGTTTTGTGGGCCGAACGGAGCCGAACGGTCACGGAAGCGGCCGAACTGCGCCGTGCGAACTAATTGGCCCACGCTCATCAGTTCTCGGTCAGAGGTGAACAGATGCAGACGTCGGCGACCAATTACCAAGCGGTGCAAGAGGGGGCATTACTATGGAGCTCCCTCCTCCCCATCTACATACTTGGATTTCCTGCTAGCAAGGCACCCGCCTTGTGGACTAGAGACGGGTGCGTAGGAGCGCCCACCCAGGAGCTCCAACGTGTGGAGGCGTCCGCCTCGTGAGCCGCCGCTAGCCTGGGGCGCTGCCCCAAGCCTTCAGTTCGGAACTTCAGTCAACAGAGTAGGGAGTGTCTTAGTGAAAAGATGCAGGTCGAGCCATTCCCTTTTTTCCCCTTTTTCCTCGTATTACTAAAGTGAATAAACCCTTATTTGTTCATGTTAAGCTTATCTTTTAAATATACCACCCTTCCCAAGATACAAGTAAGCAATACCAAAGAAAGAACCCCACGCCCTGAGAGTGATGCTGATGAGAGCTAGCCGGATGAAAGTATCCTGGAGATACCTTTCCATTTTAACATAACATAATATTATTTATTACGAATCTAAAACGTTAATTGTTAGACAACCTACTAAAAGCTATGTTTTGTTAAAGTGCTTGAAGCTTTAGTCAAAAACTACAAACCATGAAGTAACATGGTTGCTACTGAAGGCGACAAATAGCGTCACTTACTCTCACCCTGGATTTCCCTCCTTTTTCTTATACATAACTGGAGAGACTTCCTTACAATGCGCCGGGAAAATAGACATGTCGGTATTCGAGGTGACAGCTGTGGGGTGACTTATTCACGCAGGGTTGTGTGATATTTTAAAATGTACAAAACACAATAAAAGACTAGTTTTGTATGCAAACGGCTTACCAGAAACATTTTTCTAATAAACGGAGTACAGCAACCGATCGAAAAAATATATATTCAAGCTACGGCTTTGGTCCAGTCGATAGCTTAGTTGAGAGAGCAAATGATTTTTGAGTTTAATGTTTGGTTACTATAATAATCTAAGTTGCAAATATGTATTAACGTTTAGAATTCATATCAAATACATGCCCATGAACAGACACGTGTAATTTCACGCTTACAAATGTTGCATGTGCACATATATAGAAATTAAAATCTAAACCACAAATGAACATTAACACTGCATTTTTGGACAACCTTTCCTGAAACAGGGTGACATTGGTAAAGCGAACCATTTTTTACAGTATGGGGGGTCAGCCTCATCTGAACCTATAAGTCAAGGAATTATAGCAATCTATAAGCCAAGAAATCATACCAATCTATAAGTCAAGAAATCATACCAACCTAAATGTCAATGAAGTACGATTTAAAATTTTGATGTTTTTGTAGTATTTATTTTACGTAGGTAAAACTTTTTTCTCGTAAAAAACATTCCATACCGTGTAAAAAAACAGCAGTAAGTTTTACTAAGACTTCATAAGACAAATGACATGATGATTCAGGAGCAGGAAAAATCCCTTTTTTGTAATGAAGCAGTAGATGAAAGGCCTTCTCACGTGTGAGAATAAATAGATTTTATTCGTGAATGTTTACTATGCTCGAGACATTTAATAGAGAAAAAATAAATTAAATAAAAAAACAAAGTCTGCTCTTCGTTTGACAAGTTAGGAAATGACAAAGAAATTAAATAGAATTATTTTTATGTCAAACGTGGAACAACTAAAAAAATGTTGCCACATTAATTGTTGAACAAAAAAACATTAAAAAAATCCGAAACCATAAAAGCTTTTGAGTTTTTTTTGTGTGTTATCATCTAACAGAGCAGAATTGAAAAAACAAAAAAAATGACTGGCATTTTTTCTGACTTTCCGTGGATGAAATGCAGTTACTCGTATATTTGAGTTTCAAAGGTTTATTCAACTTTTGTAAGCCGGTATTTGTCCAGGCTTCCTCGTCCTTCTTTCCGTTCCTCCCATACCAGAATTACTGAATATATAATATTGAATGAAAGAATAACAGTAAGTTCATGTTTGAGCAAAAACAAGGGTAATCGATTTTTGTTTTGACTTGAGTATTTGTTAATGTAATAACAAATAGGTTGATATGAGGTATAAAACTTATTGTGAAAAAAACACGCTTTTACCAATTCCACTCGTGTTTCAGGAAAAATCAGAGTCCGGGGGATAGCTCAGTTAGTAAAATGCTGGCGTCCCATGCCAAAAGCCTACGATTCGATCACCACCAATAATAATAATAATAATAGTGTAATGTAAATGATAGATTAGGTAGTTATTACATACATAGTTATTATAGCAGGTAGGTAGTATGTAGTTATATTAGCATTATGTCATAAGTAGGATTATATATGTGTATTGCTAGAAATGGACGCTTCTCGAAAGTAATAGACTATTCAGGAATGGGCTAGCGAATTTACTCCCTAGAATGTTCTGTTTGTAAGGAATATAAAGCTGAGAATCGGGTACAGCCGAGCAGTTACATTACCGGCTTTGATCGACGAGTATCAGCGATACATAACCTGTGAAATATAAATTTGTATAGTAGAAGAGTTAGAGATAAATATTAATTTGTAAGAAATAAATCACGTGTAAATAAATAATTTGAAAGAAGACCTGTTTATTTAAATTGTAGACTTTTTGAACCCTAATTTCGTAACAATAGGATGATTTATTTGATGAGCGCTGTTTTTGTGTGTATCCCACCTCAAGAGCCCTACCAAGCCCTACCAAGAGCCCTACCAAGTTTGTCACAAAGGATTTTCTGTTGCAGTGTTTATCTCAAGCCCTCAAATCTTTGATTTTTTAAATTCCAAAAGAGAAGCAACGCAACTAATGACGTGTATATTTTCAGAGGTAATGGGACCAGCTGAACATCAACTCTTTCACTTAAAATAGGGGTTTCTCTGCTTCTGAGATTGCAAGTTTTCATTTCTGATACCTTTGATGAAGATAGAACCCCAGCCCTATGACATAACTCTCAAGAATTCTACCAACTGAGCTGTCGACTGGACAAAAAGAGAGACATTATTGAATGGGAACTCTATGCTAGGTTGCCTTTGTTAACTTCGTATTAACTTTTGTTTTAACGTTTTCCGGTTTTGTTGATCATGTAGGTTATATCCCGCACAAAGGTAAGGTAGTATAGAGAACTATGTAGAAAAGGGGAGTACATAAACAAAGGATCTAAAGTTTTACGTGAAGAGTCCTTTCCAGTGAAACAGGGAAAGTCAAAAAAGAAGGGGAAGGAATTCAATTGGGCGTTGCTTCTTTTATAATTTAGTTGCATGAAAGTTAAGCCTCCGAAGGATTAGCATGGACGTGGGACGTGGTACTTATTTATTTTCACTTAAAAGACAGTCGGAGCTTAGGCAAACCACTCCTTAGTAAAGTGGTTAATTCTAAGGTCTCGTAAACAGAAGGTCGTGAGCCCGATTCCCGGTAGAGCACGAAATAAATGCTCTTCGTTGAAATGAAATGTCGGTGTTATGGCCGAGGGCGCCAAGTGGCCGATCTTTCTAGAGTATTGGAAATAGAATAACGTTGGTTCGATCCCTGCTTGGGGTCACTTGACAATAGCTTTGACCCTGGTTCAACAGATGTTATTGGGTAATTATTAATTAATAATTCATTAATATAAACTATAATCTATAATCTAAGTTGCAAGGATATATTCATTTAAAGCTCTCAGATGTATGCCCACAAACAAACACGTGTAGTTCGCGCTTACAAATGCTGATTGTGTACTTACAAATAAAATCCAAACTCAAATGAACATAAGCCCTGCAACTCCTGCCGACATTCCCTGAAACAGGGGTGACATTGGCAAAGTGAACCATTTTTTACAGTATGGGTGGTCAGCCTCATACCAACCTATAAGTCAAGGAATACGAGTAATAAATGACATTTAAGTTTACAAAAAAAAAAACAACAAAACCTTAAAAATAAATCTATACAAAAAAAGTCAAAAATTTCTTATGCAAAAAATGTAGCAAACTAATAAACCAACATTACAAATCAGCATTGCAGATTAGCCGCCACTTCTTCCTGTCCTTGCATACTTCTTTCATTTCATCCAGAGTCATAAACTTTTTCATACAAGCTCTCCTTTTATTATGACTCTGGATATCCCATTCACTCGCTATTTCGAAAATTTGGTCCATCCATACCTTTCTCGATCTTCCTCTTCCACGACATCCATCTATTCTAGCAACATATACTTTCTTCGTCAATCTTTCATCACTCATTCTCTCCATGTGCCCGAACCATCTTAACATACTTCTTTTAATCTTCACTTTCATACTTTCCCTTACACCACATTCTTCTCTTACAAAATCATTCCTCACCCTGTCACTTCGTTTTTTCCCAATCATACTTCTTAGATTGTCCATTTCTACTGTATGGACTTTACTAATTTCCCTTTCACTCACCGTCCAGGCTTCACTTCCATACATCAAGGTGGGCACTAGTATACCACCGTGCACCGCCAATCTAACATTTTTTGAGAGATTTTGGTTTCTGGCGATGCAAGCGGTCGCACCCAGTACACACCTGCCTTTCATTATTCTTCTTTCAAATTCACCGGACATTCTTCCATCTTTTTTCTTTTTCAAACTTTAAAAAATAAATAAACAATTATAAATTATTAATTGATGTTATTAATACCTTTTTCTGGCCAGGCAGAATAGGTTGGTGAATTGCATTCCTCTTCACAAATCTATTAAAAAACAAATGAAAGCGAAACGTATGCTTTTCCACAAAAAATGATTACAAAGCTTAATTCAGGCTTATTGCTTGGCAAATAAACGCTGACTAGCGACGAATAAGCCTGCAGAGAGCTCATGAGGTAAGATTTACACAAAAACAGAGCTCACCAATTAAATAATCCAATGAGCAGCATTTTTTTGGTTTTTGCATATTCCTTTTATTTTATTCGAAGTCATAATTTACTAGATGCAAGCTCTCCTTTATAAAACTGTGAATATCTCATTTATTCACTTTTTTCCAGGAATTTGGTCTATCCCCACCTTTTCAATCTTCCTTTAAGAAGATATCCATCTATTCCTCCAACGTAAAGTACACCTTTGTCAGTTGTTTATCTTCTTTCATTTTCTTCACATTAACCTTTTTATTTTCTGTGAGGTAACTTAGTAGTCTAATGGGTGATGTTTTAAAAAAAAAGACCCATCAAATAAAAAATCCCTACTAAACTACACACATAGTGTTACTTCTTGCCGCGCTATCTCCGAAGTATTGCGCATGTGGCGAGTGGAACCTCTTTATTTTTATAGGTAAGAAAGCCGGCCTTACGCTAACCACTTCAGTTGAATTGGAGGTTTCTCAGCTCCCGAGAGGGCTGGTACTCATATCTTGTGAAGGTTGAGTAAACGTTGTCGGTATTTTATTTTTTGTTTTGAACACCGAAACGGGAAATCATTTCTGACACCCTCAGTGGGATTCAAACTCGGGCTCTCGGCATGGAATGCAAGCATTCTACCAACTGAGCTATCGACCGGACTGCCTTAATAATAATAATAATATTAGGATGATTTATTTGGTGAGCGCTGTTTTTGTGTGTATCACACCTCAAGAGCGCTCTTAATTTAATTAAGAATGTGATACTTAAGGTTTTAAGAGAAGGCCTCAGTGGATAATACCTGACGCTCTGAACTTTCCACTTTTCGTTTAATGGTATGGACCACATCAATAATAGGGAAGTATCACATATTTTTTTCATTGTATAAAATGGTAGAATACATTTTTTTAAATACATCTGCGTTTTCAAAAAAAAAATATCTTGCTTAGTTTTTAAACTAAAGCTCTTTACAATTAGCGTATTCTCGATTTCCCGAAAAAAGGTCATTTTGTTTATTTAGGCAGATATGACGGCGATGCATTTTCGGAGTGTAGGTATCGGCGGGCCCAGTGGCGAATCTTGACGTCATTTTGACGTCAAGATTCGCGAAGTCGAACGCGCTGCGTTTTGGCGCGACTAAAATTTTCCGCATTTTATTTTTTTAAATTATCAATGATATTTTTATTTTTACTACACAAAAAATATATGGTTGTGATCCTTGAAATGTACTCTACAGAACCATATTATTTTCAACCGTTTTCCCTACCACTGCAACTACCCTATTCTACAGGGGTCGATCTCTTCCCTCTCTCTCCCACACCCTTACGTAGATGAGAAGGAAAAAGAGCCTTCCAAGCCACCAATTATACGCACATACTTTGTTCCTTGTTTTATATAAACCACACACCCCTATGTTCAATTGTATACTATCGATTTTCCCCCAAAAAAATACAAATTTAACATGCTCGAATTCACTTTCAAAATTAATCCTTTTCGATTGATTATTATTTATGTTTTCTTAAAACCAAATTACTAATAAAACACTTTTTTTCACTCAATAAATCTGTTTCGAGTAAGTTGCGATTGGCCATCTCTAATCTAAGTTGCAGAGATATGTAACATTGGAGCTTCACATTATATGCATTCTTACAAGCAGACATGTAAAAGTTCGCGCTTGCACATGCCGCATGTGAACTTACAACATAAAAAACCCAAATCTCAAATGGACATATACCCTGCAACTCTTGCTGTCCTTCCCTGAAACAAGGGTGACATTGGCAAAGTGAACCATTTTTTACAGCATGGGTGGTCAGCCGCATACTAACCTATAAGTCAAGAAACTTTAGCTAATCTAGCAAATAAATCTAACTAATAAAAGTGCAAGCAACCGAGATTCAGGATGTGTAGGTACACAAATACAAATACTGGACAATGCTCAATTGAGTTATTTTGTTTTGTAGAGTTTTATAAAAACTCTTCCATACTGATGTGGGAACATTGAAAAGGGTGTTAAAATAAACCTCCTCGTTCGGCAGGATTTCTTTCAAATGTGACCGCTAGAGGCACTAGCCTCTCATCCATAAAAACCTTTTTATCTGGGAAATCTTTTGTATATGTTATGATGCTTTCTTTAGTGAAGACAAAGCTCGCAGAAGGTTCTTGAGGTGTTTTTCACTTTAATTGTTATATTGTACTGTTTCTGATGTAATTGAATTGAAAGAAATCTGAAAAATTCACCCACCTGGATTTACAGCCTGGCTCTCTTCAGGTCCCTTCAGTGACAGCTGCAGCAAGAGGACCAACAGCACAGGCATCTGCAACAATCAAAACAATGTATGGAAGTGAAGCGCGGACAGAAAATTATGAAGAAAATATCCAAGACGTCACCCATACGAAGCAATCTTTGTTTTGAATTGAATGATGTCTATATATATAAACAAATAAACTTGACTGATGGTTTTTAATTTTTTTTAAATTCAATAGAAAAAACCAAGTTGTAAATCACTTTTTTTTTTTTTGCTCAAACGTTTAATAAGGTTCCTCAAGAGCATGATTGTTACAAATCTTTTTACTTTTTACATTAATTTTCAAAACCTTGATTGATTTCTACTAAATTTTCTAGAACCAAAACCATTCTAATTCATCAATGTTTTAATTTCATTCGATTCATTTATTTATTTATATTAATTCCTTCTTAATAATACCTAATTAAAAAAAAGTAATATTTTTTATCAGAAACACTGTTTTTTTCCACTCGTTTACTTTGTTTTATATTTACAAACGTTTTCGGTCATTAATTAATTAAAATTAAATAAAGGTGTGGAAAAAATCAATGTTTCTAATGAAAATATAAATTTGTTTTTTAAAGTAATATTAAGAAGGAATTAACAATGAATTTTCACAGTGTTAACACACAAACCATAATTTTTTTTTTTATTAATATACGCAAACGTTTTCGATCTCTCGATCATCTTCGAGATGATCGAGAGATCGAAAACGTGAAAACTGACGATGATCGTGAGTTATCGAAAACGTCAGTATATTAATAAATTAAGTGCA
Source organism: Agapetus fuscipes (assembly GCA_951799405.1). NCBI lineage: Eukaryota > Metazoa > Arthropoda > Insecta > Trichoptera > Glossosomatidae > Agapetus > Agapetus fuscipes. The sequence continues at coordinate 9,631,566 of OX637362.1, forward strand.
AGTAAACAGTTTTTTAATACAATACAAATTCATCTTGTTTTAGTTCTAAAAATTAACCAATGATCAAATACACTTAAATTGAGGGTTGGACGACCGACTGTTGACACTGGAGAGTAGGTAGCTTTCCGGGATTGTTGCCGTGTTTTAGTCTATCAGAGGGCTGAAAGTCTCATCACCAGTGTAATTCTTACCTATCAAATATCGGTAATATTTGTATGAAGACTAATCAGCTGTTCACTTGCGGCCATCTTGGATTGACAGGTCTTCAAACAAATATTACCGATATTTGATAGGTAAGAATTACCGTGGTGATGAGATTTCCAGCACATTCGGGCGTTTTACCCGATTTGCGATGGGCTTCTTCAGCGTAAAGATAATGTGTTGATGATCTATCTATAATCTATAATCTAAGCTGCAAGGATATGTAAGCATTTAAGGCTCATATGAAATGCATGCCCACAGACAGGCACATGTAGGTTCGCGCCTACACATTCTGCATGTGTGCATACAAATAAAGAAAACCTCACATGGACATAAACCTTGCAACTCCTGCCGCCGTTCCCTGAACCGGGGTGGCATTGGCAAAAGTGAAACGATTTTTACAGCACGGGTGGTCAGCCTCGTACCAACCTATCAGTCAAGGAGCTGATGATGTTGAATATTATAAGTTTACTCGGAGTATATGAATGATAAAGAAGGTTCTTTACGTGCGAGTTGTACGGAAAAGCAGCGACATATATGTACCTATTAACATTTCTCGTGAAACAGTAAGGTATTTCACCACAAATCTTGATTTTTTCAATAAAATTAAATTTTATTAATAAGCAATATAAAAGCCAAACAACAACCAGGACAGGTTTTAAATCAATTCCATTGAAAATAACGCTCGAGAGCATTTCTACCACCAGTCTTGAATAGAAAAAAAATAGGCGGAATTTAAATAATAATCAAAAATATTTCATGACAATATAAAATCCCTAAGGGTATTGGATAATGATAAAATATCACAAAATAATGAATAATCGATCATTTTTAAATAAGTACCTCCTACTGCCAATATAGACCCCACCCTAATCTACTTCCTTCTCCTCTGTTTACGCTTCAACTCTACCAGAGCGTTTTACCGAAACAAAATAATAAAACTATCACCCCCACTAGATTCGCTGTAAAGGTTCATTACTTTTTTTGTAAACGCTTTTGTTGAGTTTAAAATAAAGTTTCATACTTGGGGTACTGTTAACAACCGGGCTTTGCATATTTAATCATTTCAGTAAAAATAAAAGTATACAAACAAACGAGTTCAAAGGAAACTCTCGCGGAGTATAAAATACGTAAATATTATAGTATTTAACGCTTCAATACAAGCGAAAAAGAAAATCATCGAGAGCGCGTTAGCGTGAAGCATTTTCTTTACTTTAATCATTTTGAATTGTCGTAGGTAAAAAGTTGTGCCTTGTGTAAAGATATTGTAATGTATAATTATGATATGATTATTTAGAGTAGGTAATATCATATATAAGGTAATGTATTATTGTAATATAATATTATTAGAGATTATTATTGCTTCACTGAGCAGTCTGGTTTTGTCTCTCGCCTTGTAAACACTGAAATGGAATAATACATCACATTGAAACCAAGACTCATCTGTTCGTCTGATTGATATCCCCCATCCACAATAAACATCCCCAAAATACATCACAGTGGCGCAGTCAGGATAAAGAAGAACCATATAAAACGGGATAAAAATTTTTTTTGGAAGAAATAAAATAATATTGTTGCAAGAGCAACATGTGGGAATCTTCGAGAAGGAAGAAGGATCTGAAGACTGAGGATCACGAAGCCAGCTGAGGCGAGGTTGCTGCAGGGAGAACTGGAAGAAGTCTGAAGAGAAGGAGCGGTTTTCTTCAAGAGGAAGAGAACTCACGGAGCCAAGAGGAATCGCTGCAGGGAGTTACTGCAGCGGTTTTCTTTTCAAGAGGAGAGGATCCAACTGGGGCGGAGTGCTGCAGGGAGTACTGCAGGAGCTGGGAGCCTTGAGGGTCATTTTCCTGGAGGTGACTGCTGCAGGGAGTGGAAGCCACTTTCTGAGGGTCACGTAGGCGTTTCCTGGACTGTCGGACGCAGAAGCAGATAAGATTTTTGTTTTCTTTCTTTCTGCCGTTTCAGACTATGGAGGGAACACTGAGGAGTCTAAGTCCTTTTTGCCATAGGACTGGAGATTGGGATGTCTTCAGACTTCGGCTCGACCAAGTTCTCATTTTGTATGATGAGAAGTTTTTAACTGAAGAACGCAGAAGGGCTGTTCTATTATCGTCTCTCACCAGGGAGACTTTTCAGACGGTGTCTGATCTATGTTTTCCGAAAAAGATTTCGGAGGCAAAATTCGAGGAGTTGATTGATATTATTGGGGGTCATTGTGGGGTAAAAAAAAATATATTTGAGTATAGGGAGTCATTTTATTCATGTAAACAGCTCGAAACCGAGTCAATTAAGGATTATATAGCTAGATTGAAAAAAATTGCGGTAGACTGTAAATTTGAGAATAGATTGGAGGCAAATTTGAAGGATATATTTTTAATAGGTATCAGACAGAACAAAATAAAGCAGAGAATATTTTTAAAAGCAACGGAATTGAAATTATCTGAATGTGTAGAATTAGCGAGAACAATGGAACATTTGTGTGGTCAAAACAATTCAGAAAGTATAAATTTAATGAGTTCGTGTAATTCGAGGGATTCCACAGAAACTCGGAAGTCAAGGGATAGACAGCGAAATTCTGAAATCAAGCGAAATAATTCAAATGATAGTAAGAAATCTATTTTTAGACATGCAAGTATTTCAAGTGATAGGAATAATAATTATAAATGCTTTAACTGTGGTAAATTCGGTCATAAACAAAATGCATGCAAGTTTTTAAATAAAAATAATAATAATATTAAATGCTTTAAATGTAACAAATCTGGTCATTATGCAAATAAATGCAAGTTTCGAAGAATAAATACAATAATGGCCATTAATGAGATGGATGGTCCCATTTTTTTAAACGTAAAGGTAAATGATACAGATCTAAAAATGATTTTAGATACGGGTTCTGGGGTGACTATTATTCCTTGGCACATATTTAATGAACATTTTTCAAATATTAAGTTAGAACATTGTGATTTGAAATTATCAAGCTATGATGGTACTCAACTACAAGTAAAAGGTCGTAAGTACATGAGAGTAGAATATCAAGGAAGTAAAGAGTACATAGAAATAATTGTTGTATATAAAGGGTCGTCTTCTTTATTAGGTCGGAATTTTTTGAATACTTTTAAAATAAATTCATTCAATGTTAGCGATAATATTTATTCAGTAGGAAATAATAATACGAATTATAATGCAGATTTTTTTTCTAGTATGAGAAAAAAATATCCAGCTGTTTTTGAGAGTAAAGCAGGTACTTTTAAAAATTTTGAAGCGGAGATAGAAGTTATAAAAGACTTTAAGGCAAAATTTGTTAACCCGAGGCCAATTCCTTTTAATTTGAGAATAAGGGTAGAAAAAGAAATAGATCGCATGTTACAAGAAGGTATTATTGAGAAAGTAGAGACTAGTGAAATGGCAAGTCCAATAGTGATTGTGAAAAAAAAAAATGATGAAATCAGAATATGTGCCGATTTTAAAAATACTTTGAATCCAATGTTAAAAAAAATAAAGTACCCGTTACCTAGAGTAGAAGATTTAATAAATAGAGTAAATGGAGCAAAATTTTATGCAAAATTAGATTTGAGAAATGCTTTTTCTCAAATTAGGTTGTCGGAGGAGTCGAGAAATCTTTGTGTGATTTCGTCACCATTTGGGTTATTTAGGTACAAGGTACTTCCTTTTGGTCTCACGACGTCACCAGCGATATTTAGCAGAGCTTTATATTCGGCAATTCAAGGGTTGGATGCGATAGCATTTATGGATGATTTGTTAATTTATGGGAATACATTGCAAGAATTGGAGAAGGCAACGGAAGAGGTAATTAAGCGTTTAGAACGTAGTGGATTTAGTGTTAATTTACAAAAATGTGAATTTGGGTTGACAGAAGTTGAATATTTGGGATTTCGAATATCGAGGGATGGTGTGAAACCACTTCAACATAAAGTTGTTCCGTCAAAGGATAATAAAGCAGATTTTTTGTCGAGGTTACCAATGAGTAGTACGGATAATGAGGGGGAAGATAATATTGAGATCATAAATGAGATAAACATTGAGGATGTTGAAGGAGAATTTTTAAACTGTATTGCAGTAGAAACAAATTTAAATGTAGAATGCATCAAGGAAGCATCTCGTAATGACAAGGTCATTTGTGAGATAAAGGAGTATTTAAAAACAGGGTGGCCAAATAAATCCAAAATGACAAATGGATTGGTAAAATGGTGGTTTTTAAGAGAAAAGTTAAGCGAATCAAATGATTGTTTATTTTATGAAAACAGATTGGTAATACCATTGGCATTAAGGGAAGATATTTTGAAGTTTATTCACAAATCTCACATGGGAATTGTAAAAACGAAAACTTTGGCTAGAAATTATTTTTTTTGGTTAGGGATGAATACAGAAATTGAGAAAACAGTGAGAGAATGTACACAATGTGCAAGAAATATGGGATCTCCAGATAAAGTCGAGTTGAAAAGTTGGCCGGTAGAACAACATATCTGGAAAAGGATACATTTAGATTTTTTCGGGCCGCTAGCAGGAAAATATTTTTTAGTCGTAGTAGACGCAGCATCAAATTGGATAGATGCTGTAAAAGTTGATAAAATTGATGCAAGGCATACAATTAGAGAGTTGAAGAGAATATTTTCAGTGTTAGGTATTCCAAGTTGCATTGTAACGGATAATGGTACGGCATTTACATCAGTAGATTTTCAAAGGTTTTGCAAAAATTTAAATATTAAGCATTTAACTTCAGCAGTAAATCACCCAGCGTCAAACGGTTTGGCGGAGAATACGGTAAAAACAACAAAAAGTTTTTTAAAAAAAATTATGAAAAATGGTATGTTTCCTAACGATTATGAAGATAAGCTTTTGGAATTTTTAGTAGATCATAGAAATGCACCATCATTAGCAACAGGGATGGAGCCGAGCGTGCTTATGATAGGTAGAAAAATAAGATCCATTTTTGATACAGTAGTGCCTGGGGAGAAATCATTTAAAAAGACGGGGAGAAAGGTATGTGTTTTTAAAAAGAGAAATCAGGAAAATCAACAAAGGAATTACAGGGGAAGAAAGATTAAAGGACTATTCAGAATTGGACAAAAGGTAATGACTAAGGATTTCAGAAATGTAGGGAAGTGGGTTCCATGCATTATATTTAAAACATTGGGAAACAGGATTTACTTGGTAAAAGCTGGAAATCAGATTTGGAAAAGACATCATGATCAGATTTCCGGAAGAAAGGTGTCTTGGGAGGATGAGTCTGACAATGACCTGGGGTTGGGTCAGCTGTTGGATGAGGCAGGACAGATCTCTAATGACTCGGGTGTTTCCAGGTTCCAACCATGGTCGGAGCGCCTGCGTCCGAGGGGGGAGAACCGCCTGCGGTACCCAAGATGAAAGAAGATGAAATTGTATAAGATATAATTTTTATTGATATAATATGTTATAATGATAAGTATGATAAGTATGATATAATGTAATGTAGATTCGTCATTTAGTGAGGGAGGTGTAATGTATAATTATGATATGATTATTTAGAGTAGGTAATATCATATATAAGGTAATGTATTATTGTAATATAATATTATTAGAGATTATTATTGCTTCACTGAGCAGTCTGGTTTTGTCTCTCGCCTTGTAAACACTGAAATGGAATAATACATCACATTGAAACCAAGACTCATCTGTTCGTCTGATTGATATCCCCCATCCACAATAAACATCCCCAAAATACATCACAGATATGAACTTCGGTAATTTTTTAATCGTTTTTGAAAGAATCTTCTGCCGGCGCCTTGACCTAAAAATTGCTGGTGGAGTAAATAAAGAGTAAGCATGGTAAGATTAAATTGAGGATGATAAAATTTTTAAATTGTAAATAATAGAGATTTATGAAAATAAACTATTATTTCCTCATCTTTAAAGTAGGTATATATTGTGTTAAAATTTCAAGAGCTTACCAAAACATGAATAAGAAAGCCTTTTCTTTTGTTAAAGTTTGATGACTAGAATTATCTACTAAAAGTCATGTTAAAATTGATTTGCTAAAAAGGACATAAAAATTAAATGGGTAAATGGGTGAATTGAATAAATTGCAAAAGAAACCTCGAATGTCGTATTTGTATTTTAAATGATACAATGTCAAAACAATAAAAAAAAAAAAAAATTAAATTACAGTGTACGTTTTACTGATTTTAGATTTACTATCATCGTCATACAAGAAAACAATAGGTACTTACTAGTTACTAATGTCACCATATAAATCCACGGAATTTTTCTCTAGCGATTCTACTCAAATTTACATAAATAAATTAAAGCTTTTTAGTTTTCAACTGACTCTGAAATTGCTCTAATTTAGTAACATCATAAATTTCGCAAATATTGGCATTGAATACTTCAAATTTGTACGTGAAGTTTACTCTATGCTCTTCAACGCTCTTCGTCCTTACGGCTTCATTATTTACTTAATACTTTGTTCAATTTGAATAAATCGAAGTCTAACACTGAATTCCTTATTCTGATCAGCTTATTCCCGACAGAAGATGAAATATTTAGTCTCATCCAATACAAGAGAATACAGTAAACAGTATTTCCTGCTATCTTAATGTTTTCAAACATTTCTTAGTGTAGAGGATTTCACATATTTTTTGTTGGCTCTTAAATTGTATATTTAATTCGAGAGACATTCAAATTTTTTTTTTATGCTTGTGCTTTTTTTTTTTTTTTTTTTTTCATATTTCCGATTACATTGCACAGTAAAAAATCTATGGCATATTAGGTCGGGGCAAAAGTTTCTTCGCATTTTATATGAAAATTCTGGTATTTTTTTTTCTAAGATAAGTAACATTTAATTACAGTACATATGTGCCATCTTGTAGGTAGAGACATGATCCCGTTGCTGTAGAAATTTTGTGACTTCTGATCAAAAAAACCCAACAAGTAGTTTTGGCTTAAACGGCGCCACGGAAAATAAGTTAATGAATAGTTAATAATAATATAAGGATGATTTATTTGGTGAGCTATTTTTGTACGATCCAAAGCAGGGGTGTCCAACTTAAAATCGTGGCGGGCCGGATTAAGTACTTTTGTAATCGTGGCGGGCTAGTATATATTTCGTTGTACCTACTTTTGTTCATAATAATTCTGTTGGCGGGGGGGGGAGGGGGGGGGGGTAAGGAACGCAATTTCACCAAAAGATCGCCCCCCCCAATTTGAAAAAAAAACGCTGCCTTAAGAATATATTGCGCAATAACTAAATGTCGTCGCGGGCCGTATGTTGGACAAGCCTGATCTAAAGACAGCGCCTTGTTGTGTCAGCCATTTGTCTCTGTCTGTTGCCATCCTCTTGAGATGCGAATAAGTGGATACATCCATGAGCCAATTCACATCCAATGTCATCGCTGTAGAAAGCGCCAATTCTTAAGCAAGACCCAGTTGCTGTAAGGCTAGATGGACCTTTAGTGACTGGACTTTGGTAAAAGTTTTTGAAATTTTCACCCAGCGAAGAGCATATGTGAAAATATAAATGGTACATATTTTTTTGGAACCCTCTATTTACGAGTCAGAAGTGGTAACCAATAGACTACGGACCGGTCAGATTATTCAACGTCATGATCATCACTCTTAGCTTTGCAACTTAGATTATGGGTAATGCAGCTGAAGCATATTATATTCCTTACAAAGAGTGGATTACGACATTATTTAGCTTAATACCCATAATCTAATCAAAGGCTGTTTACAGAATCTGATGGAGGGATAAACGGAGAGCGTGCAATCCATGCGCGGCTAAGGGAGGAGAAGATTCTCAAAAAGATCCACGGAGAGGATATGAAAGGAAACGGAAGATAAGCAGGGGTATCGAAATTGGAGAAAATTCAATGTGGTCTTATCAATTAACGACTTTTTCCTTCTTTATCATTTTACTTGAGGATGGAAATTTGTTGGGACTAGAAAAAGAGTTTCATTGTATTTATTTAAAGGTTTCTGTGAGAATGATATTTTTTTTTCAAATAAAGATTTCTTGCATTTTTTGTGGCTTTTTTGTAAGGTTTAAAAGTATAGAGTATCAAGTAAAATTCAAACGGTGTCATTCTCAAACAGCAGAGCCATGGCTCATCCACAGCCTACAGTGAATTTGCTATACAAAAAAACGTTGATCCGTAGATCAACCATAGATTAAATAATTTGCGAATTGCACTGAAAATGTATATTACCAAAAATAAAGGATTATAATCTTAAATTGCATATTTATTGCTTTCTTGACTAATAAGTTGCTATTAAAACATTAACAGTAAAATTTGGTTCACTAATGCCAATGTCACCCTTGTTTCAGTGATAGTCGGCATAAGTTCAAGGGCTAACGTTTATCTTGAGTTTGAATCTTACTTTGTAAATACACATGCAGTCTGTGTAAATACGAAGTTTCATACGTTTGCTTGTCACATATATATATATATATATATATTAAATTTAAAATTTTATTTCGTGTTTCTTTTACATAGTTATTACAAAACTTATGATACAATAAAGTAACAAAATAAAAACTCAACGCTATACCTCACCAATAAAAAAGACAAGCTCTTGTGCTTGGTGAGGGGGAAAAAAATAATAAAAAATGTAATTGGTTAATTTTTTTTTTTGTAAGCATGCATTTAATATGAATTGAAATGTGTGCCAATATTTGTAATTTTGATTATATATCACTGATTACAGGTTCAAGCTCAGGATAATCTAAATCTAAATCTAAGCTGCAAAGATATGTATCATTTGAGATTCATATTAAATGAATTCCCATAAGCAGACATGCATAATTTCGCGCTTACACATGCCGCATGTGGACCTACAATATAAAAAACCCAATCTCAAATGAACATAAGCCCTGCAACTCTTGCCGAACTTCCCTGAAACAGGGGTGACATTGGCAAAGTGAACCATTTTTTACAGTATGGGTGGTCAGTCGCATACCAACCTATCAGTCAAGGAATACAAGCAATTAATACATTCAAATATATAAAACAAATAAACTCTAAACAATTAAACAGTAAAAAAATAAATAAAAATAATAATAATGATAATTTAAAAGCCTCAGCTTTAACCGCCAGCATTACAGATCAACCGCCATTTCTTTAGATCCTTGCATACTTCTTTCATTTCATCCAGAGCCATAACTTTTTTAATAATAACTAGCAGACTGACCGTACTGCGCACGGCTGTCTGCTAGGCCCTTCGGGCAGTGTAAGTCTGGCTTCGCAATGATTTTTCCTCACACCTCCTTCATAGTAATTAAATGCTTTAAGAAGTAATTTGAAAAAAAATTGCGGTAAAAGGGTTATTTAGTTCTTTCATGTTCTGAGTATCTTGTATGAAGTATGAGGTATGAGTCTGACCTCCCATAGGTACCTTAAAAAAATGTTCACTGAACGAATGTTTCTCTGTTTCTGAAAAGGTCGGCAAAAGTTGTAGGGCTTATGGTCAAGAGAGGCTGAAATTTTTATTTGTAATTACACATGCAGCGTTTGTAAGCGCAAACTCACTAATGTCTGCTTGGGGGCATGCATTCAATATGAATTATAAAATGTATGTATGCAACTTAGATTTATATTCTAAAATTAAAAACATCAAGTGCCACAATTATATGTTAGCGTGAAAAAACATTTGCCAGCCTGAGCGTGTGAATTATATTTGAATTGATTTGCATTGAATATGAATTATAAAATGTATCTATGCAACTTAGATTAATATTCTAATATTAAAAACATCAAGTGCCACAATTATATGTTAGCGTGAAAAAACATTTGCCAGCTTGTGGGTGTGCATTGTATTTGAATCATCAAATCTCTTTTGTGCAACTTTAGATTATAAATTAAGATAACCGTTGTTTAAGGATTTTTCAAACTCAAATTCCTTGACTTAAGGGTTAGTATGAGGCTCACCACCCATATCGCATAAATGGGTTCACTTAACTAATGTTCCCCCTGTTTCTGAAAAGGTCGGCAAAAGTTGCAGAGCTTATGTGCATGAGAGGCCTTAATTTTAATTTGTAAGTTCACATGCAGCATTTCTAAGCGGGAACTCACTCGTGTCTCCATGGAAGCATGCATTGAATATGAATTATAAAATGTATCTATTCAACTTAGATTTATATTCTAATATTAAAAACATCAAGTGCCACAATTATATGTTAGCGTGAAATGACATTTGCCAGCTTATGGGTGTGCATTTAATTTTAATCATCAAATAAGTTTTGTTGCAACTTTAGATTATAAATTAAGATTAACGTTGTTTAAGGATTTTTCAAACTCAAATCCTTGACTGATAGGTTGGTATGCGGCTGACCACCCATACTGTGAAAAATGGTTCACTTTGTTAATGTCACCCCTGTTTCAGGGAAGGATGGCAAGAGTTGCAGGGCTTATGTTCATTTGAGATTGGGTTTTATAATGTAGGTCCACATGCGGCATGTGCCAGCGTGAAATCATACATGTCTGCTTGTGGGAATGCATTGAATATAAATCTTAAATGATATATATCCTTGCAGCTTAGATTAGATTAGAAATTCCTTGACTTATGGGTTAGTATGAGCCTGAATACCCATATCGCAAAAATGGTTCATTTGAAAAATGTTTCCCCTGTTTATGAAAAGGGTGGCAAAAGTTGCAGGGCTCATGTTCATTACAGGCCTTAATTTGAATTTGTAAGTTCACATACAGCATTTATAAGCGCGAATCCACTCGTGTCTCCAGGGGGGCATGCATTGAATATGAATTATCAAAGTTATTGTATCTGTGCAACTTAGATTATATATTCTAATAATATTTAAAAAAAAATCAAGCGCCACAACTATATGTTAGCGTGAAATGACATTTGCCAGTTTGTGGGCGTGCATTCAATTTGAATCATCAAATAACTTTTTTTGCAACTTTAGATTATAAATTAAATTTAACGTTGTTAAAGGATTTTTTAAACTCAAATCCTTGACGGATAGGTAAGTATGAGCTTAAATACCCATATCGCAAAAAATGGTTACCTTGACAAATGTTTCCCCTGTTTTTGAAAAGGTTGGCAAAAGTTGCAGGGCTTATGTTCATTAGAGGCCATAATTTTAATTTGTAAGTTCACATGCAGCATTTATAAGTGCGAACCCACTCGTGTCTCGAATATGAATTATTAAAGTTATTGTATCTGTGCAACTTAGATTTATATTCTAATATATTAAAAACATCAAGTGCCACAATTAAGTATATGTTAGCGTGAAATGACATTTGCCAGCTTGTGGGTGTGCATTATATTTGAATCATCAAAACTCTTTTGTGCAACTTTAGATTATAAATTAAGATAACCGTTGTTTAAGGATTTTTCAAACTAAAATTCCTTCAAGTAAGGGTTATTATGAGGCTTACCACCCATATCGCATAAATGGGTTCACTTAACAAATGTTCCCCCTGTTTCTGTAAAGGTCGGCAAAAGTTGCAGGGCTTATGGTTATGAGAGGCTGAAATTTTTATTTGTTATTACACATGCAGCATTGATAAGCGCGAACTTACTCGTGTCTCCATGGGGGCGTGCATTGAATATGAATTATAAATGTAAATGCATCTATGCAACTTAGATTATATATTGTAATATTAAAAAGATTAAATGCCGCAAAAAGTATGCTTCCATATAAAAAGTTGACCTAATCGATCGTAATTATTTCTAAAAATACATGTAATAACTGGTTGAAGTATAATTTTGAAATAAATAAAGAATATAGGTAGGTACTCAACGGAATTCAACAGAAAAAGAATCGACTTGTATGGCAACTTTGAAGCCTATGTTGAAGTGTTGGCAATTTATTTGAAATTCGAATGTCAAAATGAGTTTTGTTTCTCGCATAGGTTTTACATAAAAAGGTGTTGTGATCGATCATGTTTATTTATTTAAAAAACAACAATTTAAAATCTACAAATGATGAGGAAGCACATCTCAAGTCCTGAACAATATTTGTTGTGAATATGACGTGCATCTGTTCAGGAGTTCTTCAGTTTGAATGCCATTAACGCACAATTATTTTGTATGGGGAGGCCGTTGAATTTTATATTATAGGGGATATTAAAAAGATTAAATGCCGCAAAAAGTATGCTTCCATATAAAAAGTTGACCTAATCGATCGTAATTATTTCTAAAAATACATGTTATAACTGGTTGAAGTATAATTTTGAAATAAATAAAGAATATAGGTAGGTAACTGTAACTCTGTCGCCATTCCGCTAGGGGTGGCCAGAGCCTCTGCAGAGTTGCCTCCATTTTTTCCTATCCTTACATACCTCTTTCAATTCATTCATATCCAACACCTTTTTCATGCATTTTCTTCTTTTACGCTCACTTTGTATATCCCATTCATTCACAATATCCTCAATCTGATCACTCCATACTTTTCTCGGTCGTCCCTTCCCTCTTTTTCCTTTCACACTTTCTTTGTATTCATACTTTGTCAGTCTATCATCATTCATTCTTTCCACATGTCCAAACCTCAAGTCCAAGGTACTCAACGGAATTCAACAGAAAAAGAATCGACTTGTATGGCAACTTTGAAGCCTATGTTGAAGTGTTGGCAATTTATTTGAAATTCGAATGTCAAAATGAGTTTTGTTTCTCGCATAGGTTTTACATAAAAAGGTGTTGTGATCGATCATGTTTATTTATTTAAAAAACAACAATTTAAAATCTACTAATGATGAGGAAGCACATCCCAAGTCCTGAACAATATTTGTTGTGAATATGACGTGCATCTGTTCAGGAGTTCTTCAGTTTGAATGCCATTAACGCACAATTATTTTGTATGGGGAGGCCGTTGAATTTTATATTATAGGGGATAATATTAAGATGGTTTATTTGGTGAGCGCCCCCAAAGGCCCCCCCGTGCAAGCTTGGTGGTCTCTATAGAAAACGCCAATTCTCAAGCAAGACCCAATTTCTGTACGGCTGGATGGACCTTTGCTGACCGGTCTAAAGGCATTTGAGTAATTCAACCCAACAAAGAGCATATTTGAAAATACATGGTATATTTTTTGAACCCAAGACCTTCCATTTACGAATTTGAAGCGTTACCACTGGACTACGAACAAATGGATCGACTCATGTCAATCGATTTGTCGCACCGTGTGTCATATAAAATACCTAAAAAATGGAATGCTTTGATCTTATGACATTATTCGACTAAAACAGATTTCTATCTAAAAGATCTTCTAATTATATGGTCTCACGTTTATTCTATAATGCTCTTTTTCATGTTATTTTCCGAAGCATTACCTAAACGTGATATAGGATGTTTCAGTGAAGGTCAAAAATCTTGTCCAATATGTCATGGTCAATTTTTAAATCTTTTTAAAATGTAAAAGAAAATCCTCCACACATTAAAGAAAAGCAATCTGTCTCTTGGTATGAGCTGAATTTTAAAGTTTTTGTTTTTTAGAAATAATTCCCCCCCGTCATTGTTGTGCTCTGCGTCAGGCTTGGTAATGAAGATAGATAATGATGTATTGCCTTGCCGTCCTTGGATTTTCATGGATGTGTTTTTTCTCCTTAAACTTCTCCAGAAACTTCAGCATCAAGTAATAAATTCAAATTTGATATGAATCCGTATAATTACACGTACAAAAGTGAGACTGTAAGTATGTAGGGTATACAAGGACCTAGTAACTTATTTCGAACCATTCAAAACACGTTAACGCATAGCGCAACTTAGCTACAAATATATTGTAACTTCTTGCTTGCGTTACCTCCGAAAGGGGCGCTGTGGCGATTCGGGACCTATTTATTTTTACAGGTAAGTGGGCTGGCCTTATGCTCACCTCTTCAGTTGAGCTGGAGGTTTCCCAGCTCCTGAGAAGGCTGTTTTTTATTTATTGATAATGTTTATGGCCAGGCTAAATACTGTAACGATGTTATTTGGGTTTCATTAATTAAACTGCAGTTTATTTATTTCTCAAGATTTATTTTACATAATGTCAACTTACAATGTACTGATTACTTTTTCTAGCCCTTGTTTATCAATTGCGGTTCTACCATAAGGAACCATTCTTGCTTGTTCTAGATTATTCTATAGTGGATTGTACCAGACCAGTCTACTATCATATATTTAATCATTATACTAGAGGCGGAAACAACGACACAAGCAATACCCAGGAATTGTAATCCTCCTGAAGATGACCGAAATCAGTCGAAAACGTTTGTAAATTATAATTCAAATAAAATAAATATCGTGTGTGAAAATAAAACAATGTTTTTATCAAAAATTTGTTTTAAAAAAAAACATAAACCAAACCCCAGGAACTTTAACGTTCGTAACAATAGGTGGGTGAATGTTATACCTACCTCTTAAAAAGTTTTTTTTTAATAAAAAAAGACACAATTTTATGTTCTCGTCCTGATGAAACCTATTCCGACAGTTGCCGAGTCAGTTAGGGCTTCGTTGATTGGTTTTCACGTTTACACCGCAGTTTATATAGAGCTGTTAATGCAGCGGGCTAATGAACGATCAAAGCAAGTCGTTAACGTTTGTTTTAGTAGACACTCACGATTAAGATCCGGTCAAGTGGCGGATCGGCAGTCGCGAAAATTGTGAGGAATATATCGATACATAAAAGGTTAAACTGAATAAGTGACATACTAAGCTAACACCTGCACGGTCCGTAGTCTAGTGGTTAACACTTCTAATCTAATCTAATCTAATCTCAGTTTCAAAGATATGTTACATTGGAGATTCACATAACATGCATTCCCACAACCAGACACGTACAAGTTCACGCTTGCACATGCCTCATGTGAACCTTCAACTTAAAAACCAAATCTCAAATGGACATACACCCTGCAACTCTTGCCGTCTTCCCTGAGACAGGGGTGACATTGGCAAAGTGAACCATTTTTACAGCATGGGTGGTCAGCCGCATACCAACCTATAAGTCAAGGAACACTTCTGACTCGTTATTAGAAAGTTGTGGGTTCGAATCCCGGCAGAGAACAAAAAAAAAAAAAAATTCGAATGTGCTCATCGCAGGGTTAAAAATTATAAAACCTTTCCAAAGACCGATCACTAAAGGTCCATCTAGCCTTACAAAAACTGGGTGTTGTTTGAGTATTGGCGTTTTGTAGCGATGACCAAGCTCGTAAACAACACCTCTGTGGCACTACAACGAGTATAGATGCCTAGAGTCTCTGAAATCTAGAAAGTCTACCACACAGGATTTCTTAAAAAAAACATGGGTTTCTCAGATAAACGCATTTTTTTTAAAGAGAAAACACTAAAACAGTACGAAAACCTTGCAGTTAAGAAGTTGTTCATAAGTTTTTCCTCATCATTTATTCACGAACTATGAGAAGGTACACGCAATAAAATGTTTTATCCACGATTTCTCAAATAAGTGAATCAGCACTTATTCAATTTAACCTTTAAGATGGCGATATGTTAGCCCTTACGAGATCGAGACCACAGCAGTCTAAACGGGCGTCAGTAGATCTTACCGCATTTATTTTAAGATAGAACGTTATAAAACATGGCGGCGTGTATACAGCTGATTGCTGTACCATACAAAATGTGCCAGCTGATAACGCCACTAAAAACACTCCTAAGTTACACATACAGCGTAATGTCTTGTCGCGCTTTCTCCAAAAGGGTCGCATGTGGCGAGTAAAATCTATTAATATATCGATCCCCCAGTTCTTGTTTATCGTATACGTCAATCTTGTCAAATATGACTTTTTCATGCAGTTGTCTTATGAATCAAATTCTACACAATCTGAGCTAAGAAAAACCGTAAAACTCGATAATGTGAGAGTTCTTTTAAATATTTTTTAAATAAATTTTTTGTTTTCATAAGACACATTGGTCCAGTACACATGCAAACATTGTTCATGTAAAATTTTCTCAATGGCGTATACGATAAACAAGAACTAAGGCAGCGATGTACAGATAAGGGGACCGGCTTTTAGCCAGCCGCTTCGGTTGAAATGGGGTTTTCCTAGCTCCTGAGGGTGCTGTTCCTCATTTCTTGTAGAGGCTGAGTAAACCTTTCTGGTATTTTGTTTTCGGTTTGAAATAAACACCAATATGAGAAATCATATCTGACACTCTCGGTGGGATTCGAACCCGAGCTCTCGGCAAGGAATGCATGAACTGAGCTATATACCGGACACACCACATAATCTATTTTTTTTTAAATTTCATTATTTTATACATAAAATGTATCCCCCACATTTCAAAATTTAAAAATGTTTGAAAGAGAGACTGGCTTGGCAAATACCGTTTTGTTTGCTGGTTTCAGAGGTTGAAAATATCAAAGGTGAAAAAAAATGAAAAATCGAAAATCATGAAAATAAATTTTTCAGCAATTTATTCATAAAGGTGTGAACAATGGTAAATAACAGAGGACTGGATTTCCTTTATTTATGTCCCAACGTGTTTTCAATATACCCACCTATATATACAGTATGATATATTATGTATGTACTCGTATGTACGTATGTACTCAGGTATAGGCGTTACTTTCTGTCACACTCGTATACACGATAAACAAAAAAATGAATCCGGACATTCTATAATTTATAATCTAAGTTGCAAAGATATGTTAACATTTAAGGCTCATAGTAAATGCATACCCACAGACAGGCACATGTAGGTTCGCGCCTACACATTCTGCATGTGTGCATACAAATAAATAAAACCTCACATTAACATAAACTTTGCAACTCCTGCCACCGTTCCCTGAACCGGGGTGGCATTGGCAAAAGTGAACCGATTTTTACAGCACGGGTGGTCAGCCTTATACCAACCTATGAAGAAAAATATATATAATTCTGATGATATCTTTGAGATATTTTAGTACAGATTAACAGAACTTCTGTATTTTTTTAAATAAAAGAGTAGTTTTTGGATAAGGTTTTTTTTAAAACTTGTTAATAGTTGTTGTATGAATTTTTCAGTTTAATTTTTGACAAAAATATATTATAAACATAATATATTTTTAAGAAAATATTATTAGACGGTCGATAGCGTAGTTGGTAGAATGCTCGCGTTTCATGCCAGAGGGTTGAGGTTCGATCCACATTTATTGCGTCAGAAATGATTTCCCGTTTCGGTTTTCCATTCGAGCCCAAAATAAAGCCACCTTCAAATTTACTCAGCCTTAACCAAACATTAGAATCAGTCCTTTCGGGAGTCGGAGAACGTCCCACTTCTGGTGAAGTGTTCGGCTGGGCTCTTGACTTGTGAAAAAAAGGTTTCCCACGCCGCATTCAACCCCTTTGAGGACGACGGTAATATATTAGGTACACTGTATGTTTTTTTTAAAAAATCCTGTGCGGCAGACTCCCAAGATTTCGGAGATCCTAGGGGTCTATGACACTTGTTATAGTACCGCAGAGGTGTCTTGTCTTTGACGAGCTTGCTCGTCGCTACAAAGCGCCAATACTCAAGCAAGGCCCAGTTGCTGTCAGGCTGAATGGATCTTTAGTGACCGGTTTTTTGAAAGGTTGAATAAGTTTTTACCCTGCGAAGAGCATATTCGAAAATATGAATGGCATATTTTTTGTTCTCCGCCGGAATCCGAACCCACAACCTTCCATTTACGAGTCCGAAGTATTGCCAATGGACTACGGACTGGTCAAGCAGTGCAGTTTACTGGCGTTTTTTTTTAGAGGTGTGCCTTTCTTATTTCTTTTTTCCTTGGCTTATGAGGCTGGCATGAGGCTGACCATACATACTGTAAAAAGTAGTTCACTTTGCCAATGTCACTCCTGTTTCAGATAAGGTCGAGAAGAGTTGCAGAGCTTGTGTAGATTTGATATTGGTTTCTTAAGTTGTACATATAAGTTCACATGCATGTGTGAGCTCTAAATTATACGTGTCTGCTTGTGAGAATGCATTTAATATGATCATTAAATGAAATATAAATTTGAAGGATAAAAGAAAAACAGCTTTGTTTTCGATTACTTGAGTATATAATATTTTATACCACAACCGGTTTTGCAATCATCCGTTTGCATCGTCAGGTGGTTAAGTTAATACTTAGTATTAATTTAAAGGAATCGAAAACAAAGCTGTTTTTCTTTATCCTTAATAATGAACGATTACAAAGTTAATGCCTCTACAATCAATAAAATTATAAATTTGAAACTTAGATTCAGTTTTTGATGAAATGTTAGTATATCTTTGCAACTTAGATTATAGATGCCCAATACTAAAAACTTCTTAAAATTGTAAAGATTCGTTTAAGTATGGAAATTTATTTCGAATATTTTTGAATAATTGGAATGTTTGAAATCTTAGTATATCTTCGAAACTTAGATTATATACATAGATGCAAAATGCAAAAAAATTATCTAACCTTTTAAAAAAGGAAGAATTTAGGGTTAATTTATTACATGTATACAAATTTGTTTAGTTTGTTTTCGCCTACAATGCAAAATTACCCATGAACTTTTAGAAATCGAATCTGGTTTTCATTTTATAAAATGAATAATTGATTTGAAACACTTTGCAATTAACAACTTTCGGTTTCGTCCCAAAAGTTGCCGAGTGTAGATGCTGATTTATTTAATAATGTTTTTTAGAAACAAGTGGCGAAATGTGTCTGTTAAATACAAAAACAAACGTACTTTCTAGACCTTTGTTAGGAAGTTTTTGACTGAAATTTGGGGTTAAATCTACTTGTGAAAATAAAATGAAAGCATTTTGAAATACACGTACACGGGAAACTGAAAAAAAAAACTGTTGAATGTTACCTGCATTTTTCCATTAACGCGATTAAGTGGAGCTTACATAACATTTTATACTAAATGTACTAATGCATTTTTTACTTAATTATAACTATGACTGAAAGATAGTCCGGTCGATAGCTCAGCTGATAAAGTGCTTGCATTACATGATGAGATTCGAATTCACCCGGGTTCGAATCCCACCGAGGGTGTCAACAATGATATCCCGTTTCAGTGTTAATTTTAAACCAAAAAAAAATCCAACAATGCTTACTCAGCCTCCACAATAAATTAATACCACCCCCAACTTCAACTAAAGTGGTTGGCGTGAGGTCGGCCTCCTTACCTGTTAAATAAATGGGTTCCATTCGCCATTTTCTGGGACAACGCGTCAAGAAGATACACTATATGTATAGGTCAGTAGCGTTAAGGCGTAACTCTGCTATCAACGTAACGTCTTATTTTTTCATTATATATCTATAACGTTCCGTGGCAGATGAATTAATTAGGTAAAAAATGATGAATGTCTTTATATTTATACTGATCGATTGGTTAAATGCTATGGCTGAGTATAAACGAAACGTTATATACTCAGCAGTTAAACTGGGTTGGGACATTTTAATCCTGAAAAATAGCACCCACCCCCCTACCACTGTACCAAGCGCCAACCTACCCCCACCGTACTGGCCGGAACTTCACATTTTTATAACCCTCTCCCTGCTTTAAGCTCTGGATTATTGTGATTTTGATATGGGAAGCTTACAATGTTAAATGTATTTTTCAATTGGTACTACTTATAAAAGCATACAGATAAAAACGACAAAACAACATTTTGTAATCATCTGCAATACTGAAGACATAGTCAGATGGAGCAGGAAGAGGAGACGGTTCTGGAGGGACCATGTAGACCGCATGAACGAAGAAAGGATAGCCCACAGTCGTGGCACAGGAGATCCCTGACGGCCAGCGTCTACCAGGTCACCCTCCCAAAAGATGGAAGAACAGCTGATCTTCTGCATCACAGGAGGGAGTTCCACAATAAACAGATCATAGATCTATAACAAGAGGAAGAAAAAGAAAAAGAAGATGAACATTTTTAAAATGTTCTCTCTTTTATTCTGTTTAAACTGGTATGAGTCTGCCCATTAAATTCAAATCTGTTATTTTTAATCTAAGTTGCCAAGGTATATTCACATTTTAGGCTTATACTCAATGCACGTCCACTGGCAGGCAAGTGTAAGTTCGCGCTTCCACATACTGCATGTGCACTTACAAAAAAATCTTACATGCCTTGCAGCTCTTGCCGCTCTTCCTTGAAACCACGGTGGCATTGGCAAAAGTGATCCAAGTTTGTACAGTATAGGGATCAGCCTCATACCAACCTATTAGTCAAATAAACGTTTTGAAAACTGCTGTAAGTACTGCGAATTGGATTTTAGAAATAAAAAAAGATACAATGTACCACGCACAGAAAATAACTAAATAAAATAGTTTTTTTGATTATTTTTTGTACAAAAAACTAATACATATTTATATCCTACTCATTCACTTTATGTTTTTTTGCAGTTTGGCCACATTAGTTCTTAGTGATTTTTTTACAATAATCAACTATTGTAGTCATCACATTTTAATAACAATGTCGGTTACCTAATATCGATCCAGCCTTACACCAACTGAGTATTGCTTTTGTAATTTGCGCTATCAATAGCGATGACCATGTTCGCCCATGGCTTTTGAGGTGTGATTCACACAAAAAAAACCGTAAAACGCAACTGTCCGGTCAGTTGGTAGAATGCTTGCATTCTATGCCGAAAGCTCGGGTTCGAATCCCACCGAGGGTGTCAAAAATGATTTCCTGCTTCGGTGTTTATTTCAAACCTGATATAAAAAAAAACCGGCAAGGTTTACTCAGCCTTCACAAGAAATGAAAATAAATAAAGAAAATGAAAAATATTTGGTCACTTCTTCTTGTACGACGCCACGTTGAAATACTTTGAGGAAAAATCATTAATATAAAATATTACAAATGTAAAGCATTAAACATGTGTGATTATGTTTTCAAAATGATTGAAGGCTCTAAACTCTAAAGCGATGTTATATTGATGAAAAAAAAACATTAAAAAAATAGACTGTCGGAAAATGTCGAGGGTTCCGCAATACGTTTAAGCTTATAATCCAAGTTGCACAGATGTATTTTAATGGTTGTTATTCATACAAAAACAAAAACAGACATGTGTAGAACTGTGCTTGTAAATGCTGCATGTGTGTTAACTTGTAATACTCGTAAATCAGAAGAGAAAGTGAATACAATGAAAATTACAAAACATTACAATTAAAAAAATCATTAACTGTGTTGTTTCCAATAGTTTTATATCATAAAAAAACAAGAGTTTTTGGTCATTCCATCATCTTCAGGTACCTAAATTATGAACATATTAAATTTTTTTGTATATTTAAAATACATTATTGATTTCGTCTTGTTAATTGATGCGACATTTTCTTTGTACCTCTTCATTTTTTAAATAATTTAAAATTCAAACAACAATTGTATGTGGTCACGGAGCGAGTAAAATTTAATCATGTACGACTATATTATATTATTATACGACCGGTTTTGTAAGCAATGCTTAGTTATAGATGCACCTGATGATGTCAACATTGTTTACAAAACCGGTCGTATATGATTTATTAATCTTGATTAACGAATCTAAGTTTTCAGGGAATTAGAATTTTTTTTTTTCATTTGTTGCCGGTCGATAGCTCAGTTGGTAGAGTGCTTGCATTCCATGCCGTGAGCTCGGGTTCGAATCCCACCGAGCGCGAGGGTGTCAGAAATGATTTCCCGTTTCGGTGTTTATTTCAAACCCCAAAATAATAATACCGGCAAGGTTTACTCAGCCTTCACAAGAAATGAGTACCAGCTCTCTCGGGAGCTGGGAAACCCCCACTTCAACTGAAGTGGTTGGCGTAAGGCCGGCCCCCTTACCTGTAAAAATAAATAGGTTCAACTCGCCACATGCGACCCCTTCTGGGATAACGCGGCAAGAAGTTACACTATATGTGTAGCTTAGTTGCGTTGCGTTGCGTTGCGTTGCCTACCTCATAGGTATTGTTACAAACTATGAAATCAAAGTACCTACGCGCATCTATACATGTACAATAGTGTGAGTAGAACAATCTGGGAGTAGTCCATGATGGTGTGAACGAGAAATCGAAGAATGATCTGGAATATGCGAGAAAGATCTCTTTTGTACCTATATATAGGGACTGCAATAGTTCGGAGAGCGATAAGTCGCTCCAAGCATTTTACCGTGAAGATCCAATATACGCAGGATCATCAATTATTGTGAATTGTGAACCAAACCGTGTACAATAAATTTGGTTAAATTAAATTATTGCAGTTAAAAGAGAACCCCAATAAAATCATAACAGTGTATTTGTCTGTATGGGATGCTCGCCCCTATTAAAAGTGTGAAATTTTTGCAGTATTGATGGTAAACCTCACAACGATTCAGCCTCTGAATGGGCCATTCTTATTTATCACAATAATTGTCCGATAGAGAGTTTGGCCCATCAATACATGGGCCGTTCCTAATGCGACCTAAAAGGAGATTTAACGGCCCATTTCGGACAAAACGTTGGAACAAAATATATAAATAGAAATACAACTAATGCCTAGGGCACTTCATTAGGTCAATGGGAAATCAATTGAAGTGATATAGAAGATAGAAAAACTGTTAAAGGGCTATAATAGATAGTAATTGTTTAGTAGATAAATAAATAATCAATTGATTACTGTCTTTAATATATAATTAGACTAGCAGAGACGTATTAGCATTAAACATTCGAATTTAATTAATGTTTTTAAGCAGACACGTTTAAGTTTACGCTTATACATCATTCCCCCAGTGCTTTTTTGTAAGAAAGCCTGTTCAAAAGACTCACTAGATTTTAAAGACTCTAGGGATCTATGACACTTGTTGTAGTGCCGCAGAGGTGTTTGAGCTTGGTCGTCGCTACAAAGCACCAATACTCAAGCAAGAACCAGTTGTTGTAAGGCTGGATGGACCTTTTTGGTGACCAGTCACATTGTAGCAAATGAGATTCCAATAGGTCTACGTCCAGCTAGAATACCTCCTAAAAGGTGAAAAAATAGCTCGACGTTTTCATCTCAAGATTCATGAGCTGACATGAAGTTTTTTTTTGTGAATCACATATCTACAATCCAAATAAAGACAAAATCACCGCCTTAAAGGTAAGTGAACTAATTATAAGGCACTGTTTAGTGTTCAAAATTACATGATTTTCACAATTTTGTAGTGTTTTACGAGTCTGTCGTAGAAAATAGGATAAATGGTGCATTTATCTGAGAAATTCATGCTAGCTCAGTATGCCACTTATTTAGTTTTAACTTTAAGGTATCTATTTTTTACAGGTATTTAACTTCACAGCTGTCTTCAGGTATTTCTGCGTCACATAACCGTTTAATGGGATAAGTGCCATCTCGTTTGTCACCTGTGAAATCTCATTCCCTCTCTCTCTCTCTAGCACACAGCTTTTCCATTCCAATGACTAGTGCTGTCTCTGTCCGGCAGGTTATTGAAATAGTTTCACATATTTTACGGGTAAACATAGCTCAGGCACAAAACTTATATTAGGAAATAGCTCTCACACATATTGAGAGATTTTCGTAACTAGTTTTGGAATCTGTGGTTTAATTTTTGAACTATCCACCCATAAAATAGAAATATATAGCAAAAGTGAGTTTATTCCAAATAATGTATGTGTAGACAATGAAAGAAAGTTACATTGTATAACCGCGTCGTTTATTTGACAGTCCTCGTTGAGGGTTGCCTGGGAACTGATTACAATTATAATGGTATTTATTAAATTTTAATTAAGTTGTTCATTAAATTCAGCAGTTTCAGTCAATTATACTTAATCTTTACCTACCTTTATACACCCTAACTCCCCCCCCCGTAGATATTTGTTCTTTGTTTTTATTGATTTTGTATTATTGTGAATATCTGTAATTGTTGAAATGGAATATCCAGAGTCATAATAAAAGGAGAGTTTGTATGAAGAAGGTTATGACTCTGGATGAAATTAAAGAAATATGTAAAGACAGAAAGAAATGGCGGTTGATCTGTACTGTTGGCGGCAGAGATTAGGGTTTTTAAAATTATAATTATAATTTAAAAAACCCTGAATTTTAATTTTAAATTATAATTTTTGTATTCTGTATTTGTTCTGATACATATTATTATTTGTGATTAAAAAAATGGAATTTGTTGTGTATGATCATTGATTTTTAGGTTAGTATGTGGCTGACCACTTATCTGTAGAAAATGGTTCACTTTGCCGATGTCACCTCTGTTTCAGGGAAAAATGGTAAGAGTAGGAGGCTGGATGTTCATTTGAGATTTGGGTTTTTATGTTGTAGCTTCATATGCGGCATGTACAAGCGTGAACTTTTACGTGTTTGCTTGTGAAAATGCATATAATGTAAATTACCAATGTTATATATCTTTGCAACTTTAGATTAGTTTTTTCAACGCACGAATTACTTGTTTAAATTTATGTAAATATTCCTAATAAAAAAACTAAATTACCAAGAACAAGATTAGCTATGTTTGTAACATCCTTGTAAGTGGAAAAAACTCTCATACATTTTATATTGAAAAAGTTAAAACAAGAATTATTTATGTTATGACCTCAGGTGACCTTGAAAGTCTTTTCAACTTCTATACGCATCGAGGCAACGACAAAACTTTCATCTTTACAACTTTTTTGATACATATTTCACATGAATATTATAGGGGAACATTAAGCCACTAATGTAGGCAATATATTCCTTAATTACACACATAAATCGGTTCCAAGTATTTTTATGACACTAAGAAATAATTTGCAAAAGTGTCGGCGAAAAAAAATTGTCAAAACTTTGAAATGCGAAGAAAACATAAATGGAAGAACGAGTACTATGTTATGAAAATTGTTTTTAAAGAGCAAAATTTTGATTAGTTATGTTTTCACTTTCTTGTATATTGTATTGATTAACTTGGTGATTTTTTGTTTTATATAGTTAACTGTAATTAATTTTATGTATTCCTTGACTTATAGGTTCGCATGAGACTGACCACCCATACTGTAGAAAAAAGTTTTACTTTGACAATGTCAACCCTCTTTCAGGGAAGGTCGGCAAGAGTTGCAGGGTGTATGCCCATTTGAGATTTTGGTTTTTATGATGTAAGTAGGTTCACATGGGGCATGTGCAAGCGCGAATTTCTACGAAAATGCAAAAAAATCCAATGTTACATATCTTTGCAACTTAGAAATATGGACACCGCTGACTCAGATTCGATTAGATAGCCTTTTGAGGCTAAAAAAAGCATAACTGCCGGAATAGAGTCGAGTTTGTAGCTTCAAAGAAAGGTTATTATTGTCATTAATCCATATAAACCAAACATATATCTTTTAACGGGAATGTAAGGAATATAGCTTCCTTGGGTACATTTCCGATTTGCCTTAAACTTGGTAATTTGCAAACTTGCGCGAAGGTTCGTCACATGATGTGGCGCTAGTGTCAAATGACACAACTTTAATCTCGCGAGCTTCACCGCACCGTTAGTGTGCAAACTTTGTCAGTTACAGTTGCTATTGGAGAACACGAGTTGATACTAGTCGATGGCTGCGAACGAATGAATTTTCAGTGCACTATCATAATTACATAAGTATTTATTTTTCTATTCTGCGCAACTTAACGCAACTAAGCTACACTAAAGGCCTGTTGCACCAAACTCTAATCGGACAAAAATAAAAAATTTGGTTGCATGATTTGGTTTCCAAATGAAATCAAAATAATTAAGGATGTTAAAAAAATTAAGTTTAAAATAAAAAAATATATATATTCATAGTTCTACTTATTGATTGGTTGTTTCTAATTTTTGGTTTTTTTAATTTTTTATATTGTTAATTTATTTTTTGATTTATTCTTGTGTATTTATTACCTATATTTTTTTCCTTTAAGTATTATATTAAGTTTTTATCTCATTATATTATATAGAATATAATTTAAGAACATAATTTATTTAAGATAGCTGCGATTCCCTCACCAAGCACAAGAGCTTGGCTCTTCAATTGGTGAGGAAATAACAATTAAGTTTTTATTATTATTTAGAAATATTACTTGTTTTAAAAAAAAAAAAAATTGTATTTATATTTTGTTAATAAAATAAAAAAAAAAAAAAAAAAAAAATATCCGTTAATCAGCTGATGTACATAATCTTTCTTGTTCAAATTCCATCATGTTATAACCCACTTACGAGAAATATTTAACCGAGGTACTTACCAGAATTAAGCAATCAAATTTTATGTGTCAACCAAATATTGATTGGAGGTTGGTGATTACAGTTTAACAGTAGGTATTATTGTATATTTATTTTTTAGGTAAATTTAGGTATTTATTTAGGTATATTTAATAGTAGGTAGGTATTGATTACAGTTTAACCTGTTGCTTGCGTAATCCACGAAGGGGTCGCATGTGGCGATTTGGGACCTATTTATTTTTACGGGTAAAGGGGCCGGCGTCACACCAACCACTTTCAGTTAAAGTGAGGGTTTCTTAGCTGGCTGGTTTTCATTTCTTGTGAAGGCTGAGTACACCTTGCTGGTATTTATTGTAGGTTTGAAATAGACACCAAAACGGAAAATCATTTCATAAGCCCCCGTAAGGAATCGAACCCGAGCTCTCGGCATGGAATGCAAGCACTCTACCGACTGTACTTTCGACCGGACCGGAAGTATATATATATTTTTTATTAAGGAATCCTGTGCGGGAAGCTCCCCAATTCTTGAAATTCATGGGAGTCTATGTCACTCTGGAAGGGTGCCGCAGAGGTGTTGCTTGAATTGTTGCTTCTGTCGAGAAGCGCTGCAAAGAAAGGCTTTTGTGTTCAATATTACAGATTTCTCTTTTCTTGACCATATTGTGCTGCATTCTATGGTATCTCGTAAAATAATAATCGAGACTAGTACAAAACTTTCCAAGTCATTTTTATTAGTATCTAATCCCGACTCTCTGATCGTAAAGTCCCAACTTGTTTATTGCCGTTATTATGGACGTCAAATTGTCGCAGAAACAAAAGTTGCAAACGCTCAATGTTGCGAGCGTCATTTGTCGCGAAAAGTTGCGCAACAAAACGGGACGTTGTTTCTACACTGATTACAGTAATTTGTGCCGTGAATACGTTTACTCGATATGTTTTACGACAGAGTAAATGAGTTATTGAAAGTTGATCGAATAAAACTGAAATCGAACTGGAATCGAAATCGAAAATCATCATAGACAATTCTGTATCGAGTGCAGTAACACGCATTAACCGACTTTATTTATATTAATTTGAAGTTTTACTGTTTTTTTGTTGATTTTTGGAGTTCTAAGTGTATATTGTTGTAGCTGAACGTGTGTTTTGCCACATATATTGTGGGTTTGGTATTGTAAAGATAAACAGTGCTCAAATTAAAAGATTTATTAATTTGCAATACGAGTCATCTGATTTTGACAGCGTGCAGAGCAAATAGTACCTACTACTACCATCCTACCTACCTACTGTGACCATCGTTAATAAGCTTCTCATCATACAGCTGTCAAATTGTTTCCTAACCAATCTCCAATTTATATTTCCTTGATAAATTCATACAAAATGAACACAACCGTTAATTCCAACTCCCTATCCTGCGTCGAGAGGCTGAAGGACGCTAAAATTCATCAAAAGAAAATCAAAGAACTGCTGGCAATTAATATCCTATCTAAAGATCAGCGCGGAGCTGTCAGTGATGCTGTTAGTGGTATAATGGAACACTTGATCTTCCTTGTCAACTCTGCTGCCTCGCAGGATAAAATAGAGTCTAAGTTAGATCACATAGAAGAATCTATCCAGACTATTTCTGACAACATAAAAGTGAAATTCGATGATGTTTTCAAAAACGAAACTAATGCGAAAAACGTTAATAATCTGTACAATCTAATGTTAATCCCGTTAAATAACTCTTCTGCTCATGACCTTATTAAGGAAATTTACCAAAAAATTAAACTAAGAAATCTTGGTATAAGTGTGGAGGAGGTGAAAAAATTTTCTAAAAATAGAGTCATCATAAAATGTAACAGAAAAGATGATGCGCATAAATTGAAGAAGTGCATAGAAAACGAATTTAAGGATGTTAACGTTGAAGAACTGAAAAAAAGGAAACCTACTATGATTTTGAAAGGTATACAGAATGATTATGATAAGGATGATTTCCTGGAGGACATTGTGACTCAAAACTCTGAGATTTCTGCCCTAAATCCAGATCAACACTTTGATGAAATGCTCCGTGTTAAAAAAATTATTAAAAGCAAATATAATGACACATCAAACTACATCGTGGAAGTGGACCCTACTATACGAAGAGTATTACTTATGAAGGCTAAAGTTAATTTAGGATATCAGAAGATTCCAGTTGAAGATGCGAATGCAATTACTCAATGCTTCTCTTGTCTTATGTGGGGGCACAGTGCGGCGAGATGTCTGCAAAGAGACGGCCAACATGACGTATGCTGTACTTATTGTGGAGGTGCTCATACGTACAAAGATTGTACAAACAAGGAGGGTCCTCCAAAATGTAAAAATTGCACAAAGCACAACGAAAGATTTAAGTTGTCTTTTCCTACGGAACATAGGGCCAATGATAAAATAAAATGCAAAATCTACTCAAAAATGCTTTTTCTTGCAGAACAAAATATTGAATATTAAATGCTTTCTTTTTATACTTCCTTTGCACTGTTTCAGTACACTCTGTTATCTCTTCTTTTTATATTCTCTATCCTATCATAATATAATAATTCATGTATATGGTGGACCTGTGATTAGTAATGATACTGATGTGTGTATATTGTTTTATTTGTACATTGATGATAGATATGTTGTGAAATGTAAATTGTTTTGTTGTATTTATGGATATATGATAGTGTTCGCACTTTACAATGAATGCATTATTATAACATGTCTACCAAATATTTATACCTTGTATAATATGTATGTACTGACTTCTGTTTTATCAAATAACAATGATAACCTACCACTTTTTATTTTGTACTTTTACCTGTCATGTATGCTTTTTACTTTATTTTTATTTTTTAACTCCTATTATGGCAGTCCTACGTCAAAAGTAAAAAAATACAATGAGCATTAATATTATTGATGACGAGAGTGACATAGACTTTATAAGAGTGAATAGACTAGAAGACTTTATTGAGTTAAAGGATGGAGCCTATGATAAAAATAATATTGTGTGTGTCCAATTGAACATTCGTTCAATTTGTAAATATTGGGATATTTTTAATGCATATTTTAGAAATTGTTTAAAGTTTATCGATATCTTAATGCTCTGTGAAACCTCAATAAAGGACTTCGAAACTTGTTTTTATAACTTGCCTGAATTCAATAGTTTCCACTTCTGCCGAAGTAGCAAAATGGGCGGGGGAATAAAATTGTATGTTAGTAAAAAATTTAATTTTGTACAAAAATCCCTCCAATCTCTTTGTTTTGAAAATGTCTTTGGAACTTTGACACTACCAAACAAATCTATTATTCACATTCTTGCTCTTTATAGACCACCTAACCTTAATAAACAGGGATTTTTAACTGAAATTTCATCATTTTTTAATGATTACACTAACATAAATGATAATATATTATTTCTTGGGGATATCAACTTAAACTTGCTGAACGAATGTGATCCGATAACCATATCTTATGAAAACATATTAGCTAATAACTTTATGGTAAAATGTATTTCTGATGTAACTAGAGAAGCAATAGTCAATGATATTGTTACAAAATCTTGTATTGACCATATTTATTTGAGGTATATAACAAATGATCCTGTAAGTGTTGGGCGTGGTTTCTGCTCTGTAAATATACGTGCTTGTGTATGTGAATATCTTATAGCTGACCATTATGCGACAGCAATTAGTTTTCAGTATAGATGGAATAATAAATCTGATAATGTTGTCAAAAATAAACCAATGTTCATTATGTCGCAAAAACGGTTAGATAGTAATATTATTAAAACTGACTGGAATACTCTTCTTGAAGAAAATGATTGCGAATTATTATACTATAAAATTTGTAATGCTTTTGATAATTTGTATAAAGAAAGCCTAATTCCATGGTGCCATAAAAATAAAAATAGACCTAACGCTACGAAAGACTGGATAAATAGGGAGATTCTACAGGAAATAAAACAAAGAGACATCTTATTTAGGAGATGGAAGAGTACACCTAGTAATAAGTTTTATGAAAAGGAGTATAAAACGATACGTAATTACTTGAACAAAAAATTTTTGAAATTAAAGTTAACTTTTTATAATGATAAATTTAAGAATTGTTTCAAGGACATAAAAAAAACCTGGGATGAATGTAACAAAATCTTAGGCAGAAAATCTAAAACAAATTGTGATGAAGTTATAAAAAAATATTTTGTAAACAACAAATATAATTGCATTGAAAGTGTTTCCAATGAATTTGCTAAGTATTTCTCTGATAATGTATCCCAGTTAATGCACGTTTGTAGTATAAAAATTGCTGGTCCAGAGCCTGATATGCTTCCACATAGCTTTTATTTACCTAAAGCTAAACTATCTGAAGTTGTAAAAATAATAAATCTTGCAAAAAACTCTAAAACACCAGGAGTTGACCTTATCCGAATGACTGACTTAAAAAAACACGTGGAAATATTGGGACCTCTTGTTACACATTTAATTAACTCAATTATAAACCAGGGAATAATTCCTCTGAAATTAAAATGTAGCCTAATCAGACCAATCTACAAGGGTGGTGATCACTCTGTAATGGGAAACTATAGGCCAATTAGTATATTACCTGCTCTTGAAAAAATACTTGAAAAATACATTTTCTCAAAGTTGACTCAATATCTTAACAAATTTGAAATTCTGGATACCAATCAATATGGATTTCAGAAGGGTAGAAGTACAGAAATTCTACTTCAAAGTTTTTCCAATCATATTAATAACGAATTAAACAATAAAAAACATGTATTAGTATTATTCATTGACTTCTCCAAGGCTTTTGATACAATTGATCACTTAAAATTGCTTAGATACTTAGATGTCATAGGGATTAGAGGCCCAGTTTTACATCTCTTTGAAAATTACCTCTCTAACAGAACCATGACTGTTAATATTGATGGATCTAAAAGTGATATTAAGAACATCAGTGCTGGGGTCCCGCAAGGATCTGTTTTAGGCCCTATATTATATATAATTTATGTATCTTTTATTAAATATATTTTCTCAAATGTAAAATATTATGTATATGCGGATGATACTGCACTTGTCATATCTAGTGAGAATTTAGATGAATGTAACACAATGTTACAAAATGATTTTGATAAACTGCAGAATTTTTTGGTTTCTCGGGACAAAAATGTTTAATTTTTAAGATTTATACTTCTTGTAAAAATTGTTTATGAAATAAAAAAAAAAAAAAAAAAAAAAAAAAAAAAAAAAAATCTAAAACTTCTTCTACATAATGGGAGTCGGTAAAATTTGAAATAGTATTTTTTTCTTGGCGAGCACGTAACATGTCTATGCGAATAGAGTTCTAACAGTGTTATTCTAAGACACTTTGGTCGTCCGTTGAGCCCACGCTTTGACAAACTAATGATGCCTGGGCTGGAAGTCTCATCGTCACGATCATTCTTACCTACAGAAATTTAGTAATACTTGTATGAAGACTCAGCTGTTCAATTGCGGACATCTTGGATTGACAGGTCTTCATACAAATGCGTCATTAGTGTGCCAAAGCGTGGGCTCAACGGACGACTAAAATGTCTAAAACTAAACTGTTGAAACTAAATAAAGTAAGTTTTTTCTATAAACTTAAGAGAAAAAAACATGCTTAAATTCACTTTTTTTTTCACTCAAACGTTTTACAATGGACTTTCAATGTGTTAACAGAAATACCCTTAAATATATAAGTTTGTGTTTTTTCCAGCAGACCAAGCTTTGCTGGTTTTTGAATTATTACAACTATGTTGTTTATCACATATATTACATGTATAACTGTTTGTTTGTCTAATAAAAAAAAAAAAAAAAGACCGACCGTGTGACGTCACATTTTTTTTGTACAAGCTGAACATTTTTATTATTATGCTAAAAATCTTCAATGGGGTAGCATTAGTACGAGGAAATTGCTTACTAATTTTTATCAAACCATTCTAGGATGATTTATTTGTTAAGCGCTTTTTTGTATGAACCATATCTGAAAATTCCTTTGTAAGGTTGATTGTCACTATAAAAATGAGGTTCAAAGATTTTTGAATGTGAAACTTTTTTCTCGGCGACCAAACTTCAGTCTTGTATGGGACTGCCGTACTAAGCAACCAATAACAAAGTACTTTTTTATTTCCTTCACCGTAACAACCCGGCCGGGTGACGACACCATTTCGGATATGTCGATTCACGTGCGGTACTCATTCTCAAATTCAGTCGGCTTGATTCCGGTCGATAGCTCAGTTGGTAGAGTACTTGCATTCCATGCCGAGAGCTCGATTTCGAATCCCACCGAGGGTGTCTGAAATGGTTTTCCGTTTTATTGTTTATTTCAAAATCCAAAAAAATACCGGAAAGGTTTACTCAGCCTTCACAAGATAAGTACCAGCCCCCTCAAGAGCTGGGAAACCCTCCCTTCAACTAAAGTGGCCCCCATACCTTTTAAAATAAATGGGTTCGACTCGCCCCATGCGAAACCCTTTGGGGATAAAGCAGCAAGAAGTTACACTATATGTGTAGCTTAGGTACATTTGTGTTTGCGTTGATGGATCTTTTAGTGACTGGTCTCTGGTAAACAGTTATGATTTTATTTAACCCAGCGAAGAGCATACTTGAAGGTTAAAAGATATTTTTTTAGCTTCGCCGAGAATTGCACCCACGACCTTCTAGCACGTAGACTTTGTAGCGATAATCACTAGAATACAGACCAGCTAAAGTCTCTTGATTGGCTTCCCAAAAAAATTCTTCATAGGGATTCCACAGAAATTTGATATGACTAGTAAAAAAATAAACATGAAAAAAGTTTCTCGGAAATTTTTATCCTAACAAAACAGTAGGTAAGATACAAAGCATTCACGTTGTACCTTTTAAGGTACAATCTACATAAGGAATCTGAAATCATGGGGCCAAAGCCTTGCAGGATGACCATTGATGGACTGGGAGGAAATGGACACATCCTGGATGGTCAAGAAACAGTTATTGTCAAAGGGAATTCAAAGGAGAGCGAGCGCTGAAGGTCGGAAATATGATTTCATAGTCGCTCGGACGTTTCAGATGGATCGACGTTATTTTGCGTTTGTATGAAATGTAAAAAAAGGAATTGAATGTGTAAGAATGACCGGTCCGTAGTCTAGTGTTAAACGCTTCTGACTCGTAATGGAAGGTTGTGGATGATGTTCGCTGGATAACTAAATTGTTCAGAAGAGCAGTATAATTTTTATCATATCGTTAAAATCAAAACAGCTCTTGGAATTTTTTTTCTTGGAATTTCCGGTCGATAGCTCAGTTGGTAGAGTGCTCGTGAGCTCGGGTTCGAATCCCACCGAGGAGGGTGTCAGAAATGATTTCCTATTTCGGTGTTTATTTCAAACCCCATAATAAAAATACCGGCAAGGTTTACTCAGCCTTCACAATAAATGAGTACCAGTCACCTTGGGAGCTGGGATACCCCCACTTCAACTGAAGTGGTTGGCGTAAGGCCGGCCCCTTACCTGTAAAAATAAATAGGTTCAACTCGCCACATGCGACCCCTTCGGGGATAACGCGGCAAGAAGTTACACTAAATGTGTAGCTTAGTTGCGTTGCGTTTTTTGCTGTAAAATTAAAAAAAATAAGGCATTTATTGGCATTCCTATCAATGTGGTTTCATGAAGTTTTACGATTTTTTTAATGTCACAAGTGCCTTTAGGACAAAAAAGGTCAAAATCTTGTAGGTTTCACCACCACCATGCTCCGAAAACGCATTTGTTTGCTTGGGCCCGTTTTTAAAGGGTGTATCGTATATTGATATTAATCTATCTCTATTTCCGCCGTCTGTTTCTACATATACAACTTAGATTATTTATTTAAATTCTAAGAAAACGTAACTTTTTTGGTGTTAGAATTTAGTCAAGTTAGTGTAGCTTTTTTTATCGGAGATATGCCATAAATAAATAAAATATGTTCCCGGATGTTGGACATAAAATGTGTATGGTCCATATTCGTCATATTTTATTTGCATCCGTTCAGTAATTCATCAAGATGTACTGAATCTTTCAGAAAATGCTCAATATTTTTCTGCTTGTATTTTATTTTGTATTTTTTCATCTGAAATATCAAATGACAACCAATACTGTTGATTTATGGTAAATGGTTTGTCGATTCTTTACTTATTATTTTGTCTTCTTAAAATATTACTTCTCAGATATGTAATACACTGTACCAGCTCTCCTTACGATTTTCCTGGCAATCCTAGGCTGGAAGTTTCATCACCACAATAATTCTTACCTACTGAATATCGGTAATATTTGTATGAAGACCTGTCAATCCAAGATGGCCGCAAGTGAACAGCTGATTAGTCTTCATACAAATATTACCCATATTCGGTAGGTAAGAATTACCGTGGTAATGAGAATTCCAGCCCTGATTTGGCATATTTATTATGGCTATGGACTCTCCCTCCAATGCAGTACTTTGTGAATTGTGGCAAAACATCTAAGTTTCATGGTTTTTAGTTTACAAAAAAAGAATGGAACCTGCAGAGTGAGAATAAGAGAAGAGTGTGTATGAAGAAGGTGATGAATATTGAGGAAATGAAAGTGGTTTGTAAGGACAGAAAAAGTTGAGTGGAGGCGCATCTGCGGAGGTACAAGCCACCCCTAGTGGAACGGCGGTAGAATACAGTACAGTACAGCATCAAGATCCATGGGTACAGTGGCACCAGACAAGACAATGGTATCGTTTTTGGTCAGAAAATCCCCATATAATTGTGTACACATTTTAAAGTATACACACAAGGAAAAATCAGTTTTATGGAAGAGTATATTCACAAAAAACAATAAATCTGAATTATTTTTACAAATCAAGCATTTATTTTACCTCAAGTACTTTCAACTTGCCTACGTCATAGAGTCTTGAAAATGACACAAGAAAATCAGAAGTGCAACAGGTGAAATAAATCATGATGATGGATGATTTCTTTCCTGTGGCGCCATTTAATGGTCTAGGTCCATGGCGCCCTTGAGATGGTCCTAGACTCTAGGACCATCTCAAGGGTGCCATGGCTTCTGGAAAACAGCAATGTCCTCGGTCCTTTTCTGAAGGTGGGGGGGAGGGAAGGGCTTGGTTTAACATTGACGGGCAAATTGTCCCGGCCACCGCAAAGCTCTTGACTTCAAATTTGACGTAACACGCAACTAAGCTACACGTATAGTCTAACTTCTTGCCGCGTTATCCTCGAAGTGGTCGCACGTGGCGAGTGGAACCTATTTATTTTTACAGGTAAGGGGGCCGGCCTTACTCCAACCACTTAAGTTAAACTTCCCAGCTCCTAAGCGGGCTGGTACTCATTTGATGTGAAGGCTGAGTAAACCTTGCCGGTATTTTATTATCGGGTTTGGAATAAACACCGAAACGGGAGAAATCATTTCTGACACCCTCGCCTCGGTGGGATTTGAACCCAAGCTCTCGGCATGGAATGCAAGGACTCTACCAACTGAGCCATCGACCGGACTATTGTTTAGTAGTGTTTTGTTCTATTTGAGAAAACAAAACCATGTGTTTTTAAAAATTAAATAAACCTTCTCATGTATTTGTGTATATATATAACCACAAAAGTTCAGCCTATTTTCATGTGAGTGAATGAAAATAACCTTTTACAAGGTATCCTATTAGAGTAACAAATATTCTAAGAAAATCGTGGCGTGAAATAACATGTTATTTTCTATGCTAGTACAAGACTACATTCCTGCGAGTTCAACGTTACGCGGCAGAATGTAAGACGTGAATTTCCTTCATAAGTTGTTGACTAATGATGGCTGCCTTACAGAGAGTGCTTGGACCTGACAGGGGGTGGCGGGTGCCTGATGTGGGAGGTGGAGGGTGGAAGGAGAGTTGAAAAATGGGTGGTGAGCGGGTAGGTGAAAACTTGGTAGAAAGTGAGTGAATGCTTGGTTAGTGAATGGTAGATGCGTGTGAAAAAGTTATAAGGAAGATGTCGGGTAATAGAAATTAGGTAAGAGATAGAACAATAGGTGAGAAATGATGAGATAGTGGGGATCTAAATCCAAGTTGCAAAGATATGTATCATTTGAGATTCATATTAAATGCATTCTCACAAGCAGACACGCATAATTTCGCGCTAACACATGCCGCATGTGGACCTACAATATAAAAACCCTATCTCAAATTTTCCAGTATATGGAGGCCAGTACTAACTTCTATGATCCACCCTTTCATTAATCGGACGATTTCACAAGAACATAATAATATAGTCCTTCTATACAACTGTGGCTATTGCGACATCTATGGATGCATCACCGTAGGTTAATAAAAATACCTACAACCTCCGGCCACGATCAAACAACAATAATTCAACAGTTCGTGGTTCTTTTTTGTAGAAGAGACACGTCTCCTGAGGACGTCGGATATGAGACTCCGACGAAACGTAGAGAAAATCGTTATTCTCTTTTGCACGGTCAGTAAAATCCGTTTTTTTTCCATTCTATTAAATATCTAACGACCGTAATCATAATTTAAAATCTTTAACCTACATATAGAGATACAGACACACTTACACAAGTGAAAATACACAGGCAGACATTTGTAACAATATGTCCATTCAAATATTGTTTTTTCATGATTTTTTATCTTTAAAATGGTGATAAATAAGTAGCCAATGGGTAGCAAAATGTAGAAAATAGGTAGCTAGAGGTTTGCGGCAGGCGGCAAGACTTAATAAACTCGTGTTCCTATTTTTAAACTCATGCGGCTGAAGTTTGAGTGAGGGTCTACGAGGGTCTACGCCGAAAACTTAATTAAATGATTTTTTTTCTTCTCGCATTGTGAAAATCCAAGCTGTCCTTTTGTGTTTTTTCCTTTACCAAGAAAACTGGATCAACCGGAAAAAGACTCATGTTGGGAAGGCAACTTTTTTCAAATTTTGTAGCCTTACTTTATCTACAAATAAAATAGTTTTTAAATTGTGGTATTGACGAGTAGATGCTGTTCTTTGTTTTTTTCGGTAAAACGAGTATTTTTACACTTATCACTTTTAGCAATATATAAT
Organism: Agapetus fuscipes; assembly: GCA_951799405.1. Taxonomy (NCBI): domain Eukaryota; kingdom Metazoa; phylum Arthropoda; class Insecta; order Trichoptera; family Glossosomatidae; genus Agapetus; species Agapetus fuscipes. Next base: position 9,668,864 of record OX637362.1, read on the forward strand.
TTAGGTATTTTTTTCAACTAAGCTGCACATCTATTACATATTCTTTCAGCACTTCATACTTACATAGAACTTTCAAAATACTGACATGCTACTTCGTTTAAAATTTAAATCAACCTTTAATTACAAAGGGCCTGTTGCACCAAACTCCAATTAGACAAAAATCACAATTAAATGTAATTTCTCCCATCAAAATAAAAAATTTGGTTGCAAATACGTAAATCAGCTAATGAACATCATGACACAATCTTAAAATTTTTCTCGGGTTGTGTAGCCATGTTCTATCGGAAGTTTGTTACACTTTTTTGTTACACTTTTTTCCGGAAAAAAGTGTAACAAAAAAGTGTAACAAACTTCCGATAGAACATGGCTACACAACCCGAGAAAAATTTTAAGATTGTGTCAAGTGCCGGCCGTGAAAGCCTTAATGTACAATGAACATCATCTTTCTTGTGTAAATTACATCATATTATAGAGAAATATTCCACCGAGATCCTTACCAGAATTAAGCAAACAAATTTGATGTGTCATTAAATATTAATTGGAAGTTGGTGCAACAGGCCCTAAGTTGCAAATATATAGACATTTATAATTCATATTTAATGCATGCTCACAAATAGATACGTGCAAGTTCGCGCTTTCAAATGCTGCATGTGTACTGACAAAATAAAATCTAAATCCTGCAGCTGTTGCCCACCTTCTTTGAAACACGGTTGACAATTTGTTCTCTTAATTTAGATCAAAATGACTAAAATAAAATCCCATTTTTTCTAAATTGGCATAACAAGGCTTACTTCATTTATTTGTGTTTTTTTTTCTCCTTTTAAATGATCTGTTTTTTTCTCCTTCATTTTTCGTATCCCTTCTTACAACTCCTTATCCTTTTTCGCCTTTTTGCCCTCGTTCTGTGTCAACTAATTCGATAAAGAAATGTTTAGTATATCCTCGTAATATTTTTTTTCTGTACCGGCTCTACTACACAAAAAAAAAAAACCGTCTTCATTTCAAGACGGTGTATTTTCAATTTGCCAATTTGTGTTACCTTAAAATGTAAATTGAAGAAAAAATGTGAAAAGACAAGTTGCGATACGAGACTGAATTCTATGGAAATAGGAAAATCAAATGAGACGCAACTGGGCTTTTATTTTAATAATTGATTTATTTACGAATGGAAACAAAATAATATTTTGTATTTAAACTTTAACTGATAGCTTAGTTGGAAAAATGGCCACGCTTAATACAATAATTTAAATAAATTATTGTTTTAGTTCGCAGTATTTAATTTTTTGTAATTTATTTAATTTTCTATCAAAATAAAAGTTGTTCTTTGCGAGTTGGTTTATTTTCTCGGGCGCTTTTGGCATGTTATCGTACCATCCCAAGTAACCTTTTAGGTTTTAAAAAGGTTACAAAAAGGTCCCAGAACCTTTTTTTAACCTTTTTGTAACCTTTTGAAAACCTAAAAGGTTACTTGGGATCATCAAGGGAACAATTTGATAACGGTGTGTTATCACCCCAAAAGTGCTCGAGAAAATGAAACAACTCGCGACGAATAACTTTTGATTTTAATTTTGCATTCTTCACGATGTCAATACACATACCTTTCAACTTGTATTCATTTCGTAGTATGAATTTCTATGAAGGTAGTGCTTAAATTAGATTACATAAAAGAGCGACGTCTTTTGATAGATTTATCCGAGGGTGAATTACTCCGACGAAACGTTCAGAAATACATTTTTCTCTTCACCGCGGTTCGTAGAATCCATTATTAAATTCTGAAAAAAAAATTAGCAACCGTTTTACGAATTCTAAGCCATAACTTTCATCTTTGCTCATCGCATAACATGAGTGTCTGCTGAGTTCGTTGGTTACAAAGCGTCTAGAATAAAGAACGTTTTACAATATTTCCAGATTTTTTAAAAGTATGTTAAATGAAAAATCTATTGTTTTTTACAGTAAAATAAAACAATTATACAATTATTATTCAGACTCTCTATTGAAATCGTTTAAATTCGAGTATTTGGAATGCCAGAAACTTTAAAATTAGTTTAATACTTCTTCCATGCAAATAGAGAGATCGTTCACATTCAGTTCAAGCAAATAACTCATAGTTCTGCTACTTTCACGGACGATTAAACGGATTTAATTTAATAATAAATGGAGCGTTATTCCAACCGAATATTTAGCGGGGAAGATGGAAAATAAAGTCCACACTCTAATTGATAGAGACAAAGCTGTGACGTCAGACGGCCGAGTTGCTAAGGCGACGGCGAATTTATGTTTTGTTACTAGTATCAGTTATTAGAATTATAAGTTGATATGTACAAGAATACAAACTGTAAAAATGTTATGATTTTTCCAGTGCGACTCTTGTTTTAGCCAAGGACAAAAAAAGTTGCAGGGCTTTTGTTCATTTGACGATTGACTTAAATTCTGTGAATATACATGCATGATGCATAAGTGCGAAATTGACATTAAATATGAATCATAAAAACTAGAATTACGGTCGTATATTATTTTGCTGAGAATAGTAACTCGGATTTTACGATCCGTGTTGTAGAGAAAAATGTGTTTCTCAACGTTTTCTTGAGGTTTTTTCTATGCTATTTTTTTATGATTAGCACAAACACGTTTTTTTCTACAACATGGTTCGTAAAATCCATTTTTTTTTAAATTGTAACGGTTTGTGTAACGATCTAAAAAAATATATTATCATTTCAAAGAGATTTTTTTTCATACCAATGTTTATTTTCACTATTTTAGTACTTTGACCATCCACAGGTATCATTAGAAAAGTAAAAGCATAAATATTTGCAACTTAGATTATAGATTATACAGATAGTCTTATATTACATTTGGTAACCGTCGCTGAAAGAGCACAGCCATTCACAAACTTTTCCGGAACTTGTGCATCACGCGAAGTTTCTCGGCATTTCATAGTTAATCAAGATAATACGGAAAATAACCGGACGGGGAAACCCCGGAAGATGATAATTATTATCCGGAAAAAGCGAGCGAGAAATTAGCAACTTCATATTTTCACCCAATAAAGTGCATTCCGAGTTTCTCTGGAATCTTGTGGCTGCGAGAGAAATTTATACTATTACAAATCAATTCATAATAGAGAGAAATTTTATTTAATTAATCGATTTATATTATAGAGAGCTTTGTTTGTAAAATTATTTAATTTGAAATTTGAACGCAGATTGACCCTAAACTTAATTTAAAAAAATCTTAAATTAAAATTATTTGTTTTGCAAAAGCAGTCGTTTTTACTGAATACAACTTTAATTTAATTTGATAAATTAAGAATGTCATCCCTGCTTCAGGGAAGGTTGGCAAGAGTTGCAGAGCTTATGTTCATTTGAGATGGTTTTTTAAAATTGTAGGTCCACATGCGGCATGTGTAAGCGCGAAATTATGCGTGTCTGCTTGCGGGAATGCATTTAATATGAATCTCAAATCATATATATCTTTGCAGCTTAGATTTAGATTTAGATTATCTTGAGAAGAATGGGTTTCTCAACGCTTCGTCGGATTGATTTCCAACGCTATCAGGAAACGTGACTCTTTTTCGACAAAGATGCATGAACTGCATAGTCTGAAAAAGTTGTCGCTCATGATCGAAGGTTATTAGTGGTTGAGATGAATTTTAAGTGTCATCAACAGACGGCACCAAAGCCATATTTTAGTGCTAAAGGTACTTACGGTATTGCATGATTTTCCCAACGTTTTGATGGATGGGAAAATCATGGTTATGAGAAATGGTCTCCATATCAGCGAGAATATTGTTTCACAATTGGATATATCGTGAGAAAATAGTCGCTGGGATGGTCAAGGAGATAAGGCGTTGGCGCTTGAATTTGCGTTATTGATAATAACGCCGGTTGGAACCCGCCTGCGTTATGTCCTGGTTAAAAATATCATTGGGTTATTATTAGTTAGTACACCATTAAAAACATTAAATGATTAATTATTAATTGACAATATGACTACCTACGCTTCACAAATCTTTTGAAAAAGACTTTCATGCCTTTTAAGAAAACTTTTGTTCATACGATAGTTTACATGGTTGTCAAATTTTAAAAGTCTATAAAATAGATAATATTTTACAAATTTTTTGAGGTTAATTTCAAGGGGGAAAAAACCCCATACACAGCTTTATTTAAAAAGTTTCGATTTAATTTTTAAGTAGAATTTATTTTACAATATTATGGATGGTGACTGTGACGGTGATAGTGACGCCAGGAGCTACGCCGGCAACGCCAACTTTAACTTCAACATCATCCTGACATAAGCACCCTGCGACTTTCCTAGAGGGAGAAGCCGACACCCCGATTAGGATTAGGATTAGGATTTAATTAATTTTATATAATGATCATTATAATAATTTATTTATTTATTTTTAATATTTTAATTTTTTTGATAATTTTAATATTATTAATTTTTTATTCTTATTGTTGTTACGAGTATTATTTGATACCTATATTTTTATTTAGTTTTTTGTATTAAATAAGGCCTATGAACGCCAACATTAGCTCAGTTCCACTTTGCAGAGACACCGCCAGAAACTTGCTCAGAGAGAATGAATGGGTGATTGGAACTTGGAATGTCAGAAGAATGAATGAGTGTAAGGAGAAGGAAATTGTGAATGTGATGAATGAAAAGAGAATACAAGTGATGGGTGTGACAGAGACAAAAATGAAAGGGAATGGTGAAAAAGTACTAATGAATGGTGAATTGTATATCTGGTCAGGTGTAGAAGATGGGAATGAAAGACAAGGTGTTGGCGTGATCGTTAGTGAAAATGTGAAAGGATGCATAACGGGTTACAAAAGAGTCTCCCCAAGAATCTTGATTGTTAAATTTAAAACAAACAAGATGAGAATTTTCTTGGTGGCCTGTTATGCTCCTGTAGATTCAGAATGTATGGAGGTGAAAATGAATTTTTGGAACGAGTTGAATGCAGCTGTGCGTGAAAGTAAGAAGAATGAATTCATTATAATTTTGGGTGATATGAATGGATGGGTAGGTAAGCAAAGAGATGAATGTGTGAAAATTGTTGGTCCTAGTGGACGAGGTGTAGTCAATGATAATGGGCGACACCTGTTAGCTTTGTGTGCAGAGCACAGCCTTTTTGCATCAAACACATGGTTTCGGCATAAGGATGTGCATCTGTACACAAGGTAGATTGTGGGAAGTCGCACAATCATTGACTACATCTGTGTAGATGAAAGACTGAGAGGAGCCGTAAGAGATAGCCGTGTCTATCGTGGGCCTGAAATAGGCAGTGACCACTATCTCTTATGCGCTAAAATAATGATTGGAGAAGTAAGAAAGAAGAAACGTAAGAAGAAAGTAAGAAAGCCAAGAATAAAAGTAGAAAGTCTGAGTGATGAAAACGTGAAAGTGAAGTATAAATCAGAATTACAAAAAATGTTAAGTGTGAATGAACTTGAAAAGAATGTGAATGAAAAAGATATTGAAAGCATGTGGAAGGATATGAAAGAAAGAATAATTGAATGCGCTAAAAAAGTATGTGGGGTAACGAAAGGTGGAAGATTGAAAGGGGATGCCTGGTGGAATGCTAAAGTAAAAGAGGCTGTGAAAGTAAAGAAGGAATGTTACAAAAAGTGGCTGAACGACAAGAATGATAGAAAGCTAGAAGATGAATATAAGATAGCCAAGCGAATGGTGAAGAATGTAGTTTATGAAAGCAAAGCGAATGAACAGAGAAAGATTGATGAAAAAATGAACAGAAGTTTCACCGACAGTAGGAAGGAATTCTGGAGATGGGTCGGTGCCATTAGGAATAAAGATTCTGCATTGACCACCCCAGGAATCAAAAGTGCTGTTGGTGAGATGGTATGGGAGAATGATGAAGTATGTAAGAGATGGAAAGAATATTTTGAAGGGATTTTTGGTCGGGGCGAAAGAAATTTGTTTAGAAAAATGACAGAAGAGAATGAATTTAGGATTTTGAAAGAAGAAATAAAAGTATCTATTGAATGTTTGAAGAATGGAAAGTCTGCTGGGTTTGATGGAATAAATGGTGAAATGTTGAAAGCAGGAGGTGAATGCGTGATAGATTGGATGTACGAATTATGTAAGCTTTGTGTGAATGCAGGAGTAGTACCGATAGATTGGAGGAAGGCAGTCATTGTTCCCATTTACAAAGGTAAAGGGGACAAAAAAGACTGTCAGAACTTCAGACCAATCAGTCTACTCAGTATACCAGGAAAAGTCTTCTGTAAGGTGATTATAAAAAATGTGATTCTGACTACTAGTGAAAGGATTTCCGATATACAGTCCGGCTTTATGGCCGGTAGAGGCTGTGTTGATCAGATTTTTACTCTACGACAACTTGTTGAAAAACAATTGTCGGTGAGGCGGAAGCTGTTCACGGCCTTTGTAGATCTGGAAAAGGCTTTTGACTCAGTAGACAGAGGTATGTTATGGGATGTTTTGAAAGCATACGGAGTGAATGGGGCTCTCCTAGGTGCGGTGCATGCCAACTATGAAAATAGTAAGGCATGTGTTCGTATTGATGGTGAGTATAGCGAGTGGTTTGAAGTTTATAAGGGTGTGAGGCAAGGATGTGTGATGAGTCCATGGCTATTTAACATAGTCATGGACAAGTGTGTCAGAGATGCTAGACTTAATGATTGTGGATTGATGATAGGAGAGAGCAAAGTGAGTGTTCTACTGTATGCAGATGATGCAGTTCTTGTATCTGATTCAGCAGTAGAATTGCAAACAATGCTCTCTAGATTGAATGAAGCTTTGTTAGGTAACCATCTGAAGTTAAATGCAAGTAAGACGAAAGTATTGATTTTTGAAAGAGATGATGAAAGTATGAATTATGAATTTAAAATTAATGGAATGAATGTTGATGTCGTAAATGAGTTTGTATACCTGGGAAGTAAGTTTGAAAAAGATGGAAGAATGACCGGTGAATTTGAAAGAAGAGTAATGAAGGGCAGGTGTGTACTGGGTGCCACAACTTGTATCGCCAAAAATCAAAACATATCAAAAAATGCTCGATTGGCGGTACGCAGTGGCATACTTTTACCCACCTTGATGTATGGAAGCGAGGCCTGGACGGTGAATGAAAGTGAAATTAGTAAAGTCCATACTGTTGAAATGGACTTTCTAAGAAGTATGATTGGGAAAAAACGGAGTGACAGGGTGAGGAATGATTTTGTAAGAGAAGAATGTGGTGCAAGAGAAAGTGTGAAAGTGAAGATTAAAAGAAGTTTGTTAAGATGGTTTGGGCATATGGAGAGAATGAATGAGGAAAGACTGACGAAGAAAGTATATGTTGGTAGAATAGATGGATGTCGTGGTAGAGGAAGACCGAGAAAGGTATGGATGGACCAAATATCCGAAATTGCGAATGAATGGAATATCCAGAGTCATAATAAAAGAAGAGCTTGTATGAAGAAGGTTATGACTCTGGAGGAAATGAAAGAAGTATGTAAGGATAGAAAGAAATGGCGGTTGATCTGTGATGTTGGCGGCTGAGGTTTGTTAAAGTAAAATTGGTTTTATGATTTAGTTTTTATGTCCATGTATATATTGTGATTTATTGTTTTTAAAAAATGTAATTTGTCATGTATGTTCCTTGACTTATAGGTTGTTATGCGGCTGACCACCCATAATGTAAAAATTGGTTCACTTTGCCAATGTCACCTCTGTTTCAGGGAAGGACGGCAAGAGTTGCAAGGCTTATGTTCATTTGAGATTGGGTTTTTATATTGTAGGTCCACATGCGGCATGTGTTAGCGCGAAATTATACATATCTGCTTGTGGGAATGCATTTAATATAAAACTTAAATGATATATATCTTTGCAGCTTAGATTAGATTAGATTAGATTAGTGACTCTTGAATGCCAAGCCGACTTGGACGAACTCTGGTTCTCTCAATCAAAATTCTTCTTTTCATAGGCGTATTTATATTGCCAGAAAGGTCTTATTTGCGAGCTTCGAGATATTGTTTGAAGAATTAAATAAATTCTTGAGTATTCAGTACATAATTAATTTATTTTTCATACTTAACAACTGATCATTATCTACGTATGTACTTATAATCATGACAATATGAAAAAATATTGAAATGTGCTCACCTCCATCACATTATGGTATCTCATCATGTGACGTCATGGCGTCCTCTGCACATACTGGTATCTGAAACAATCAAGAAAATCAATCATTAAATTAATTTACTTATTGTTACGAGCTAAGTATTTGAAGAACCAACGCGCGCCTGAACATGTACTCTAGTGTGTAGAACAATCTGACTAGAATGATCTGGAATATGCAAGAATTATCCCTTTTGTGTCTATATATGCCAACTGCAAAGGGCATCAGTTGGATTAGTTGCTCCAAGCATTTTGCCGTAAAGACCAATAAGCAGAGATTATCAACTGTTGTAAGTTGTGAACCAAACCGTGTAAAAGAAATTCTAGGCAGTCAAATCGTAGCATTGTCTTTTTCTTCGAGTCAGTGACACACCTTATTGGTCAAGTGTTGGGCGACGTCTTTGTCTCTCTGGTTTCCTTGCAGAGATTATCCATGGGGCAGCATGCCGGACAGGAGGGGCAACAGCGAAGGTGCTCCATAGTTTGCTGAGCTCCACATTTGAAGAGTGAAGAGTCCTCCTGTTCCAGAAATACACAGGGAAATATCTTGACCAGGGATCTGCTAGCATAAGCTGTCAGTTGTTTAGGCATACCCAATTCGTACTTAGACCTTTTGCCAATGCTTGAATGATGTAATAACAAATTCTACCGATATTACCACGGAGCTTGTTCTAATGAGCTCCATTCATTAATCCCTCCCCTCGCATTTCAGAAAGGGAAACTCGTAGTACGACTCTCATTCATCCCTTTGCAGTCGATCTCAAAACTATGAGAACTAGGCGTTGTCATGAATTATTTCTTTGCCAAACTGCCGTTTATAGAATGATCTACCAGTATCTGTGTTCCCTTCCCAATTTAATCCAATTTTATTCAAAACCAACATCAATCGCCACTTCCATGCAGCGCCCCACGACAGAAGCAACAATTCAAGCAACACCTCTGCGGCATCCTTCCAGGGTGACATAGACCCCCAAGACTTTCAAGAATAGAGGAGCCTCCCGCACGGGATTCCTTAAAATAACTAAGTTACACTTATAGTGTAACTGCTTGCCGCGTTGCCACCGAAAGGGTTGCATGAGGCGAGTGGATCCTATTTATTGTACAGTTAATTAAAGCCTTAAGCCAACCACTTCAAATGAAAAATAACTTTCGCAGATCGCGCTGGATCTGGTATTCATTTCTTGTGGAGACTAAGTAAGCTTTGCCGGTATTTTATTTTGTGTCATGAAAATTCACAGAAATTTCTTGAATTACAGGTTGGTATGAGACTGCTACCCATATTGTAAAAAATGGTTCACTTTGCCAATGTCACCCCTGTGTCAGGGAAGGTCGGCAAAATTTGTAGGGTTTATGTTCATTTGAGGTTTGGATTTTATTTGTAAGTACACATTCAGCATTTGTAAGCGCGAACTACACGTGTTTGTTGTGGGCACCCATTTGATATGAGGTTTAATAAATTGTTAATATATCTTTGCAACTTATACAGAATAAAATAGAAAAATTTCCCTCGTAGATAATTATCTATGAGAATGTATGTATGTATGTCTGTTGCTAATGCACAAGTTCCTTGTCTGTACTATCGTATTGTTTTGTTGTGAAGGAAACTTTACTGAGAGTGAGAGAGGGAGCGGATGAAATTATGGCGGGTTTTTGTTTCAAATTAATTTCGTTCTGAAATGACGAAACTTTGCGGATTACAAATTAATTTCCAGCAATTAACATGCCCCGTCTCGTGCGACCCTGGTGCCGTCTCTCTCAGTCTTACACTCGCACAATCTGGGTGTTTGTAATCAAAGTTGCAATGTTAGAGACTGCACAGATGAGGTCAGCTTATAAGTGGTTCACCCTCAATCCTCGTGCTGAAAGGGCTCTCCTGAAGACGTTGGCTACTACGCCAACAAAACGTCGAGAATAATGTAAGTTTCCCCATAACGGTTCATTTAATATCTAAAAAGTGTAATGCATTTGGAAAAGATAATTATTCTTAAAAAAATATGCCCTTTCAAAGGAATGAATGGTCGACATAGGAGAGTTTCTGTTTTGGAACTGGAGCTTTCGGACTTCGTATTTTTCCACGATGGAATAACATAACAAATAATAGTTAAGAAATTAAAATAGATTAGGTACTTATTTGATGAACGTTGTTTGTTTTTATTGCATTCCTTGACTGATAGGTTCGTATGCGGCTGACCACCCATACTGTAAAAAATGGTTCACTTTGCCAATGTCACCCCTGCTGCAGGGAAGGTCGGCAAGAGTTGCAGGGCTTATGTTCATTTGAGTTGGGTTTTTTATATTGTAGGTCCACATGCGGCATTTGTGAGCGCGAAATTATGCATGTTTGCTTGTGGGAACGCATTTAATATGAATCTCAAATGATACATATCTTTGCAGATTAGATTTAGAGCACACCTCAAGAGTCCCACAAAGCGCTCTTAAGGTGTGATTCACACGAAAACAGCACTCACCAAATAAATCATCCATATGTTATTTTTACTACTATCTAAATTGTACTGAACTACTTGTAACTATTGTCGTCAGAGCGAGCTACGAATTTCACACTTCTCAGTAATGGCGACTTACCTACAAGGCTTTCTCTTCATAATAATTATTATTGTTTTAGTTGAAAAGGACTTTCTGGTAAAACCACCAAACTCACTTGATGATGTGTGAACAAATAATGAAGTCATTAAAACTTGCTAAGAATTTATTTACAGTAACTGAAATCTAACAACAAAAAATTAGTATCGTAGAACTGTACAATATCAGAAAGATGAAAATTTGTAAAAAAACCGTAAGAGCTAAAAATAATAATTATAGAGCTCTTACAAGTCAGATCATATTATATTATATTCGCAGATTTTTTATCTTAGTTTCTTTGGCGAGCGGTCGGCAAGAGTTGCAGGGTGTATGTTCATTTGAGATTGGGTTTTATATTGTAGGTTCACATGCTTCTTCACATGCTGTTCCTTGACTTATAGATTGGTATGCGGCTGACCACCCATACTGTAAAAACAATGGTTCACTTTACCAATGTCACCCCTTTTTCAGGGAAGGACGGCAAGAGTTGCAGGGCTTATGTTCATTTGAGATTGGGTTTTTATATTGTAGATCCACATGCGGCATGTGTAAGCGCGAAATTATACATGTCTGCTTGTGGGAATGCATTTAATATAAATCTTAAATGATATATATCTTTGCAGCTTAGATTCGATTAGACATGCGGCATGCTTGAGCGCGAACTTATACGTGTCTGCTTGTGGGAATACATTTAATATAAATCTTGAATGTAATATATCTTGGCAACTTCGATTATGGATTATAGTATCGGTACTAATAGGTACAATTGTGTACCACCATCCTCACTATTTCCCGAAGCAAATCTAAAGGAGTATAATATTATTTTGCTTTGTTACCAGCTGATCGCTTCTCTGCTCCAGCCGTACTTTCCTGGTATTCCTCTTTCCACGTGAACACCCGCACCGAGTCTGGCTAACTTTTGCAAACCCAATCAGCCGCGTCGTAACGCAATTGTTAGAGCGTAGCGCGGTGTGTGTAATTACATACAAAATATTCATGCGACATGATCGGGAGGGGAAGGGTGCGGTTAAGACAATTTTATACCAAAACTCTATGGTCTATTTCAGTTACTCTCAAAAATTGTTGCGATCCTACTCTGTTAACTCTATAATCTATGATGAAAATATTAGCAATAACGTTTAAGATTCATATTTAATGCTTTTAGTCCGGTTGATAGCTCAGTTGGTAGAGTGCTTGCATTCCATGCCGTGAGCTCGGGTTGGAATCCCACCGAGGGTGTCAGAAATGATTTCCCGTTTCAAACCCCAAAATAAAATACCGGCCAGGTTTACTCAGCCCTAACAAAAATGAGTACCAGCCTTCTTAGGAGCTGGGAAACCCCCCCTTCAACTGAAGTGTTTGTCGTAAGGCCGACCCCCTAACCTGTAAAAATAAATAGGTTCAACTTACCACATGCGACCACTTCGGCGATAACGTTGCAAAAAGTTTTACTATATGTGTAGCTTAGTTGCGTTTCATTAGATTAACTGTATGTATTATATATGATGTACATCTAATATGTATGTACATCAAATGAGCTTCAACCCTGCAGCTTTTGGCGCTTTCCTTGACCCAGAGGTGATATTGGCAAAGTGAACCATTTTTTTACAGTATGAGTAGTCAAGGACCGGATTTTTTTTTTCCTAGCAACCCTGCCGTGACACGTCACATTTTTATCAATAGCAATTTATTTTCGGATCTCATTGTCATTAATTAAAAAAAAACAAAGTAGATTAGTTTATATCTATTAGGAAAAATATTAAAATCAATCCAATGAAATATACTGTATCACATGCTTGGAACATGTGGTTTAGTTGGACAGTGCGCACAAAGTTAGTTTGAAAAAACAGTATTGCAGGCTATGCAATCTACATGGTATGAAAATTAGATGAAGTTGAAACTGTGTTAGTGCACTAAGCTCGCCGGGCAAACTTGACTAAAAATTCATGCTGAAATTTCAAACTCGAAAACGAATTACGAAAAGTTACCAGCATGCAATTATTTTACCTATTTCACACCGCGTTGTGGGTACTAATTTTATTGTTTTATTTACAATGAAACTTGTGAATAAGAATTACATTAAAACAACAATTTTTATCTGGCCAAAAACAGGTATTTACAAAAATAAATAATAAGGAACTTAAATAACAGGATTTCAGAAACTTCTTACAGAGGGTTTCAAACCGGAGTTATTTTATTTGAAACATTTGCAAGTTAGTTTGAGCCAATATTAATGTCATCCTCATACTAATCTACAAGTTAAAGAACAATACTTCCTAAAAAAAATATTTATACGAACTTATAAGCCCGATTGCGTGGCTTGCTTTTGTGTATGTGTTCGTCTCTAGTATAGTCTACTCTGAGTTTGAATGTGTGCATGTGCCCAGGCATTTAGTTGTTGGTATGCGTAACTAGAATAGTATGAAACAATATAGAGGTGTGCAGAGAGGTTCACTATAGAAGGGTCTAGAATATGCGAGAGGTGTCCGTTTAGACGCTGTATATTTGGACCGCAATTGTGTGAGAGACCAGGGCTGGAAGTGTCATCACCACGGTAATTCTTACCTACCGAATATCGGTAATATTTGTATGAATACCTGTCAATCCAAGATGACCTCAATTGAACAGCTGATTAGTGTTCATACCAATATAACCGATATTAGGTATTCTTTGATTTTAAAAAATGTAATTTGTCATGTATGTTCCTTGACTTATAGGTTGTTATGCGGCTGACCACCCATAATATAAAAATTGGTTCACTTTGCCAATGTCACCCCTGTTTCAGGGAAGGACGGCAAGAGTTGCAAGGCTTATGTTCATTTGAGATTGGGTTTTTATATTGTAGGTCCACATGCGGCATGTGTTAGCGCGAAATTATACATATCTGCTTGTGGGAATGCATTTAGTATAAATCTTAAATGATATATATCTTTGCAGCTTAGATTAGATTAGATTAGATTAGGTAGGTAAGAATTACCGTAGTGATGAGACTTCCAGCCCAGGTCTACTGAAACATTGACCCGTGAATTTGATAGGCTAAGAGCTAGAAAACCGACAGTACATTGGAAGCCGACGTTGTTTAAAATAAATCTTGATAAATAAATAAACTGCAGTTTGATTAAAAGAACCCAACTAAAATCTACACTATCATACATAATATAACAGTGAATTTAAAAGTGTTTTTTTTTTCATATTTAAAATTTTGCACAACAATACTCCTATTATTTCCACAAATTGATTGTATGCAGAGTTTTTCATGGAATCGTGAAACAGAAAACTTGTTCTTGATTTGATGAAGTTCTTCCTTAAGAGAAAAATGCTTTCCAAGGCAAGAGCTCGGGAATCAATACGAGGGAAATGACATGTAGAACAATAGTTTATGTTGTAGGAAGATCAATGAACAGAGAATGGGAGATTATGGTGACAAAGAATACACATGTGATCCAAAAATATATATTTTATAAATGAATTTGCCAATCACTTTGCCAATGTCACCCCTGCTTCAGGGAAAGTCGGCAAGAGTTGCAGGGCTTATGTTCATTTGAGATTGGGTTTTTTATATTGTAGGTCCATATGCGGCATATGTAAGCGCGAAATTATGCATGTCTGAATGTGGGAATGCATTTGATATGAATCTCAAATGATACATATCTTTGCAGCTTAGATTTAGATTTAGATTTTAGAATTACTCCTTAGCTTAAAGGCTGGTATGAGGATGACCATTGACCACCCATACTGTAAAAATTTGGGTCACTGTGCCAATGTCACGTCTGCTTCAGGGAAGGTCGGCAAAAGTTGCAGCGTTTATGTTCATTTGAGGCTTGGATTTAAATTTGTAGGTACATTGCAGCATTTGTAAGCGAAAACTTTCGTATATCTGTTTGTGGGCATGCATTGTTAACATATCTTTGCAACTTAGATTATAGATGAATTATTTGATGAGCGCTGTTATTGTGTGAATCGCATCTCAAGAGCACTCTGCGAGCTATGTCTATAATCATATTCTTTAATCTAAGTTGCTAAGATATATTACATTTGTTATTCATATGAAATGAGTTCTCACGAGCAGACACGTATAAGTTCGCGCTTATACATGCCGCATGTGGACTTACAATATAAAACCCAATCCTAATATACATAGTCCCTGCAACTCTTGGCGACCTCCCTTGCAACAGGATTGAACCATTTTTTTACAGTATGGGTGGTCAGTCTCATATAAGTCAAGAGAAAAATCCAATATTTTTTGGTTCAAATTTATATCCGATTCGAAGTCAATGTTATTCTACCTCCTTTGATAAGAAACTAAATGTATGTAGGAACTGTACTATTGTTACATGTGGATATACAGAGAACAAAGAAACCATTTGTTTCTGTTTTGCTTCAATACGTAATATTTACAAATAAAGAAATTTATAAAATGTTTCAGCGGAAACTTTCTACAAATCCATTTAAAAAAAAACAATTAAATACTGAAAAAAACACTGTTTAATTCTACAGATACATATATTTTTTATTTGTTACTAAAACAAACAGTGAGTTTGGCAGGTTCGGCCTCTTGGCCATCTTCAGATAAAATTAACTTGTACTTATTTGTTTTATCAATACCTAAAAAAAAAGTATGTCATAAGAATTAAACACTGTTTTTTTTTTTACAAATAAAGTATTTTTGATATCGGTACCCCTAGTATAAAAAATGTGTAAATTTACCTCTAATAATAATCATAATAATGCAAGAGATCTATAGCACCTTTTCATGACTCTTGGTCATCCCAAATGTGTTTGCTCATATGAGCGCGCGAACAGGTGGGTCTTTAACCCTTTTCTAAAAGTGCTCTCCAGATCCATTTCGCGCAGGTCATCTGGGAGGCCGTTCCATATCGTTGGAGCAGCCACCTTGAAGGCTCGATCGCCAAAAACGGTCTTATTTTACCTTCTTGGAAACTCTATCTGACTGCGACATGATGCTGCTGATCGCAGTGTTGCTGTTCTGCTGCTTGTGGTGGCTGGAGCTATCATATTTTGTTAATATTGCGGTGCGGTCCCGCGCAGGCTCTTGAAGACCAGCAAGCCTATCTTGTACTGGACGCGTTCCTGAATCTTCAACCAGTAAAGGGACTTCAGGTGCAGCGTGAATATAAACTTGTATGGAAGATACAAAAGCATCCCCAGTGAGTGATTTAGTTTCCATTAATTTCTTAGATTCATGCAATTTTTTATATTCGAGAGACTGTATTCTAATATTTCTTATATAAAAGACGGACAAGAAGAAGGTTGTAAATACATTTCAAAATAATTTATTTAGTGAGCGCTCATTCAGCGTGAATCCACGTCAAGAACCTGCTGTTAGCTTGATCGTTCATGTACAAATCGCCAATTCAGAAACAAGACCCAGTTGCTGTACGGCCCAATGTACTATGGTGACTGGTATTTGTAATATCTTTAATCTAAGTTACAATAAGTACACGTTTAAGATTCATGTTGATTTCATGCCTCATAGCAAACAGTTGTTAGTTCACGATTATACATGCTGTATGTGTACCTACTTAATAAATAAGATCCATATGAAACGTGTGACTCATGCCAATTTTCATTAAAACAGGGGTGACATTGATAGGGTGAATCGATTTTTAGAGTTTGGTTGATCACACTCATACCAACTTACAAAACTGGAAAAATTATTCAACCTACCAAAGATTTACTTTTATTGTGCTCAGCTGAGAATCGAACCAGCTATTTTCCGATTTCGAATCGGATGCGTTAAACATTAGACTATAATCTGGAACAATGATTTATGATATATGTGGACTAGATATTATCTTAACAAAAATATACATTATATATCTGTTTCAACTTACTTACGGAAATGGCTATTAGTAAGAAAGAAAAAAAGAACTTCACAGTTGAATTTACATGTGTACAAAAAAACTCGGTCACATATAAAAATGTTCCTAGAAAGTTGGTGCTATCACGAATAATAATGGCTGCCAGTTGACAGATAGCACGAGGTATAAATATTGTGATAGCTAAAACTCATGGATTTAAAGGAAAAAAAACATCATTTTAACATATTATGACAGATAATACATATCTATAATAATCTATAATCTAAGTTGCAAGGATATATTCATTTAAAGCTCTCAGATGTAAGCCCACAAACCAACAAGTGTAGTTCGCGCTTACAAATGCTGAATGTGTACTTACAAATAAAATCCAAACCTCAAATGAACATAAGCCCCACAACTTTTGCCGACCTTCCCTGAAACAGGGGTAACATTGGCAAAGTGAACCATTTTTTACAGTATGGGTGGTCAGCCTCATACCAACCTATAAGTCAAGGAATATGAATAAAAAATTACATTTAAATATATAAAAGAACAAAACCTTACAAAGAAATCTATACAAAAAAAGTCAGAAATTTCCTATGCAAAAAATGTAGCAAATGAATACACCAACATTAGAAATCACCATTGCAGATTAGCCGCCACTTCTTCCTGTCCTTGCACACTTCTTTCATTTCATCCAGAGTCATAACCTTTTTCATGCAAGTCCTCCTTTTATTATGATATAATAACATATTATAACAGATAATACATATAATAGATCAACACTAAAAAATAAATTATGAAATGTGTTATAATTGGGTGTCGAAACACAAAATGCATTTGGACAAACTGTACCCGTACTACGAGTTTTTTCACAATACTCGAAGTATTGAGTATTCGCGAAAAATGTACATATGTGAACTTGAAAAGCACCTCTGGCGTAACGAGTTGTGAAACTTGTTTTGCCAGAGGTGCTTTTTAAGTTCACATACTCGTTCACATATTCTCGAATACTCAATACTTCGAGTATTGTGAAAAAACTCGTACTACGGGTACAGGCTTTATTTCGTATGACTACACCACTGTAACGTTTGACAGGACTGAGACAAAATAATGTGTCAATTGATGTCAATCACAGATCACGTGGTGTCAATGCTAAGTTAATAAATAATAATAATATTAGGATGATTTATTTGGTGAGTGCTGTTTTTGTGTGTCTCACACCTCAAGAGCCCTCTGCGAGCATGGTCGTCGGTGTAGAAAGCGCCAGTTCTCAAGCAAAACCCAGTTGTTGTAAGGTTGGATGGACCTTTCAGTGACCGGTCTTTAATAAAGGTTTATGAATTTTTCAACTCAGCGAAGAGCACATTCGAAATATAAATGGTATATTTATGTGCTCCGCCGGGATCCGAATCCACAACCTTCCATTTACGAGTCCGAAGTGTTGCCACTAGAATACGGATCGGTCCAAGATGCCAACGATACGCGGTGTATCTGAGCGGTAACCCATCCAAGTACTATCCGCGCCCAATGTTGCTTAACTTCGGTGATCTAAGGGAACCGGTGATTCTAACATGGTAACGTCGTTGACGTCGTTTAAGTTGGTTTCAATGAATAAGTTAGTTTCTGCTCCTCTATGTTATTACTCAATGGTCTGAATAGTTTTCATATTTTTTTGAGATGCTTCAAATAATCCGCTGTGTGAATATTTCCATAAGTTTCCCTGAGGATGCTCCGCAAAGAAGACGAACTGAAAGTTTCTCGAGTAGGAACAATGAAACTTGCTAAGTTCCGCGTTGGGAGCCGCAACTATGGCGCGCAAGTTTTCTTTTATTTCCCGCCATGTAATTAAAACTGTCTAAAGCCTTCTCTACGTCATAAAACGAGAAATATAATGCATAATGTCATAAGATTTATACTCTTACAGGGTTATTCATAACACATTTCATCCGTTGATATCTAATCTAAGTTGCGAAGACATAATTATTAACATTTGAAGTTCATATATATTTTTTTTTTTAAAGAAATCCT
The DNA here is from genome assembly GCA_951799405.1 of Agapetus fuscipes. Taxonomy (NCBI): domain Eukaryota; kingdom Metazoa; phylum Arthropoda; class Insecta; order Trichoptera; family Glossosomatidae; genus Agapetus; species Agapetus fuscipes. The sequence continues at coordinate 9,687,436 of OX637362.1, forward strand.
GTGCGGGAGACTCCCTAGATTTCAGAGACTTTTAGGGGTCTATGACACTTGTTGTAGTGCTGCAGATGTGTTTACGAGCTTGGTCGTAAAGGGGTCGATCCTCACCGAGGGTGTCAGAAATGATTTCGCGTTTCGGTGTTTATTTCGAACCCGAATACCGGCAAGGTGTACTCAGCCTTCACAATAAATGAGAACCAGCCCCTTTGGGAGGTGGGAAGCCTTCACTTAAACTGAAGTGGTTGTTGTGAGGCCGGCCCCCTTACCCGTAAAAATAAATAGGTCCCGAATCGCCACATGCGACCCCTTCGGGGATAACGTTTAGTTGCTGTAAGGCTGGATGGACCTTTTAGTGACCGGTCTTTGGTAAAGGGTTTATGAATTTTTCAACCCACCGAAGAGCAAATTTGAAAATATAAATGGTAAATTATATTATGTGCTTTACCGGGATTCGAACCCACAACCTTTTCGCTTACAAATGCCGCATGAGTACTTACAATTCAAAAATCAAACCACAAATTAACATAAGCCCAGCAACTTTCACCGTCGTTCCCTGCAACAGGGGTGACATTGGCAAAGTTAACCATTTTTACAGCATGGGTAGTCAGCTTCATACCAACCTATGAGTCAAGAGATCCAGCTGATCCATGGATAATCTTTTTTTTGCATTGAAAATTCTGAAGAAGATTTTGATAGCAAATATGTTAAATTAAAAAAAAAAAATGTGAAAAGGAATGCAATTCACCAACCTATTTTGCCTGGCCAGTTGTCTTAATATGAAAGCAGAAGGTTGTTTGCATGCAATGACATCTGTTAAACCAGGGTCGAAGTAATGGTCAAAGGGCCAGGCGTGATTCGAACCAACGTTATTCTGTTCCAAATACGGTAGTCAAGAACAGCGACTTGAATCCCTCGGCCTTAACACCGACAACAACCAATTTTATTTCCGGACAAACTTTACCAGTGACTAGATTTGTTTGCAACCAACATTTATGACGTCTATTACAATTATTGTCATTCCTTTACTTATAGTTTGGTATGAGGCTGACCACTCATACTGTAAAAAATGGTTCACTTTGCCAATGTCACCCCTGTTTCAGGAATGGTCGGCAAGAGTTGCAGGCAAAACGCAAAAAAACGCAACTAAGCTACACTAAGGGGTTTGAAATAAACACCGAAACGGGAAATCATTTCTGACACCCTCGGTAAGATTCGAACCCAAGCTCTCGGCATGGAATGCAAGCACTCTACCAACTGAGCTATCGACCGGACATATGTTTATTTGAGATTGGGTTTTTATAGGTCCACATGCGGCATGTGTGAGCGCGAAATTATGCGTGTCTGCTTGTGGGAATGAATCTTAAATGATACATATCTTTGCAACTTAGATTTAGATTTAGATTTTTAGTGCCGACTCCATTGGAATCCGAAACATATCCTTAGCAACATGAAGACGTTTTTATTGATGAGTTTGAACATTTGTTTGGAAAAGCTACATTGCATGCAAATTCAATAAAGACATTGTAAAAAACATTTCGTGTAGACTGAATAGATTTCACGTTGGGGGGTTTTCATACGAATTCTTATATTGTAACGGATATGTGAGGCAAGTGAAGGAAAATCTTGTTATTAATGAAAGTTTTAAAATATTAAAAAAAATCTCATGGTCTTTTATGTTTTGTTTTTTGTAGACCTATTTACTTTTTTTGTACAGATTTCTTTTTAAGAATTTGTTGTTTTCCTGTTTATACCTGAATGTAATTTCTTATTTGTATTCCTTGACTTATAGGCTGGTAGGAGGCTGACCCCCCATACTGTACAAAATGGTTCACTTTGCCAATGTTACCCGTCACATTCAACTCATTCGGGGAAAAAGTAGCGTAGCGTTGGTAGTGTATTCTATTGTTCTGTAGAAAATGTTAAAAAATTACATAAAAATCACGATGTTGAGCGCTGTTTTTGTGTGAATCATTCTTTAAGAACCCTTTGCAAACCTGGTATAGATTGTGCAAAATCTCAAGCGAGACTAATCTTAGTTACTGTAAGGCATATGAATTTAAAAAAAAAATGGATTTCAAAATGTCAGTATTTTTTTCTGCTCCACCGAGAATCGAACCCATGCCCCTTTGATTGTGAGTCCGCAGCATTAAAACTCAATTAATTTTAACATTCAACTTTATCATGAAATTAACATACTGCTGTCTTTATTGTCTTACACCGATTTTAACTACTTGTGACTGTCTTCGTTAGAGCAAGCAAGCCCTTACTCGTAAACAATAAAATATTGAATACGTAAAATGTATAAACAGGTTAAACCAAATTTAAAAGTGAATATTGAATATTGATGCATGGAAGTGAAGCATGGACAGTGAACGATAGCGAAATGAGTAAAGTATGTACGGTGGAAATGAAGCATTTGAGAAGCATGACAGGAAAAACTCTAAGGGATAGAGTTAGGAATGAATGGGTAAAAAAAGAATGTAATTTGAAAGAGGGTGTGAAAGTAAAGGTACAAAAGAATGTGATGAGATGGTTTGGGCATGTGGAAAGAATGAATGATGATAGACTGACAAAGTATGTGTACAAAGAAAGTGTGAAAGGAAAAAGAGGGAAGGGACGACCGAGAAAAGTATGGAGTGATCAGATTGAGGAGATTGCGGAAGAATGGGATATACAAAGTGAGCGTAAAAGAAGAAAATGCATGAAAAAGGTGATGGATATGAATGAATTGAAAGAGGTATGTAAGGATAGGAAAAAATGAAGGCAGCTCTGCAGAGGCTCTGGCCACCCCTAGCGGAATGGCGACAGAGTTACAGTTACAGTTACAGAAAGCGATACTATATTTTCTTTTCGCAACAAAAATGTTTTCCTCCACTACTCTGGTATTCCGAACCACGCTACGAGCGCTAAGGCAAATAAAAAAATCACTTTGGCTCTGATCCACAAATTGTTTCAGCATTGCTTTTCCTTTTTTTGATATAATACTAGCTCGCATACATTCATATCATCAGAGCATTCCCCTATCCGTGAGATATTTTACTCCTCATATTATGATCTGAATTGGCGTAGACCTTAGCGGCGTATAGGGAAGCAATCTCGAGACGTGATCGCTAAGTCGAGATCTCGAGGGATCAGAAATTCAATCTCGGCGAGATCTCGGTATTTACAAGATCTCGAATGATAACAAAAGAATAATTTTTTTCATTCAATTAACTCATAAAAACACGTAATTTTAGCACACCATGACAGTAACTGCACAACTGAAACAATTGTAAACCAGCAAGTGCCTTCACGCATTCGAATATCTTCCGCTTACTTAGTCTAGTCAAAACTACTTCACTTCACTTATTATTTTCTATCCCACTCGACCAACATCATACGTACTCAAGAATAGTCGGGATAGTTTGCGTATGCTGTCCGTCTATTCCTTCGTCAATCAGCGAATCGTTTGCGCGCAGTGAGCACGTGTCATGCATCGCAGACTACTGCCGCTCGATCTCGTCAATCTCGGTCGAGATCTCGTCATTTTATGCTTCGAGATTGATCTCGAAAAATGAGGCGAGATCTCGGAATATCGGGATCTCGCGAGATTGAGATTGCATTCCCTGGTGGCGTAGCACCATAAAATAGTGGTTTTGTATAAGCACTGTTTTTTAAGAAGGTTAGTACCGTAGAGGCGTGGTATTAAAATGGTAAGGTATTGTAGATGTGTAATTTTGTAAAATAGCAATATCGTATTGAAACTAAGTATCGTTAAGACGATGTATCGTAGATAAAAAATAAAGATGAAACAAAGTATCGTAGAAACAAAGTATCTCTAAGACTATACATCGTAGAAACAAAGAATCGTAGAAACAAAGTATCGTAGAAACAAAGTATCGTAGAAACAAAGTATCGTAGAAACAAAGTATCGTAGAAACAAAGTATCATAGCAACAAAGTATCGTAGAAACAAGAGTTACTTTTTCTTTTATGGCTGGTCACGTATTGCATCTTGACACCTAGTCATGCTAACGTATTGAGCGTGACTAGGCTAGAATTAAGTGTTTATAATTAAAATTGATAATATTGCGATGATAAAGGAGTTTATTTCGTAGAAGCAATGAGTCGGCTAAGTATAAAAAAGAAGCACAATTCTTTAGCTGTAAAAGCAATAGATTGTAGAAGAACACTATTATGAAGGTAACTGTAACTATAACTCTGTCACATTCCGCAAGGGGGGGCCAGAGCCTCGGCAGAGATGCCAAGGCAAAATCTATAATCTAAGTTGCAAAGATTTATTAACATTCAAAATTCATATCAAATGCATGCCCACGAACAGACAAGTTCGCGCTTACAAATGCTGAATGAGTAATACCAAATTAAATATCAAACCTCAAATGAACATAAGCCCTGCCACTTTTGCCAACCTTCCCTGAAACAGGGGTAACATTAGAAAAGTCAAGCATTTTTTTTTCAGAATGGGTGGTCAGCCTCATATCAACCTATAAATCAAGGAATACAAATAATAAATAACATTCAGGTATATAAAAACAACAAAACCTTAAAAATAAGTCGATACAAAAAAGTCAATAGGTATACAAAAAATATAACATGGAATTATAACGAAGAAGTATAAAAATATCAAAGCTAACCTTGTTTAAATAATTAAATGTTTATTAATCAAGTCAACCTTTAGTTTAAAACAAATAATAAAAAAACACGCACTATTTTTTATTTGTTTTTCTTTCAGTTGTTTGCATAAGCTCGTTTATATGCAAGTAATGCAATTCCGAAGTTTGTCGTATGGACTGGTATAAATTTCTCGTACGTTCCTGACTGCATCATTATGATATAGTCGCGAGCGCTCGAGCATTGTGAACAAAATTGCAAACAATGAAACAAAGATAGGCAGCTTCCTTCAATCAGCAACAAAGCTTATTTAAATGAAGAAGCAACTTGCTTCGAGAAGTGCCGCTTCAACTAGTTATTTAATAAAGTTAACAGAGGCGCTAGAAGCACACTTGAAGCAAAACTATTATTAAACATTAATGCGGATACAACATTCTGCCACTAGACTGACGATACTCCATTAAGAGAAATTTGCACTAGGGTGTATCGTTTATATTTAACATCAATTTACTCTAATCTAAGTTGCAAAAATATGTAACGTTGGGGATTCCCAATATATGCGTTCTCACAAGTAGACACGTACAATTTCACGGTTGCACATGCGGCATATTAAACTACAACGTAAAACCCCAAATCTCAAATGGACATACACCCTGCAACTCTTGCCGTCCTTTCCTGAAACAGGGGAGACATTGGCAAAGTGAAGTATTTTTTACCGCATAGGTGGTCAGCCGCGTACCAACCTAGAAGTCAAATGGAGTGAGAGTTTCGGAATCTGTTGGCATTTTTAAGGGATCACTGAAACGGCACCTTTATAAAATATCTCATTCATGATTAGGAGGGCCCTTGAGGTGTGACACACACAAAAACGGCGCTCTTTGGTCATGTAAAAAATTAAATAAATAAATTATCCTCATATATATATATGTCAAGGAACAGTTCGCAAGGAACTAATTTGCAAACATAAATAAAAAATTTAAATCCCCATCAAAAGTTTTTTTTCTTAGTTTAAGTATTATTCCAGGCTCTGCAATGTTTTTAGTAGGATTCTACTTAAAACTAGAAAAAATATGTTGTTAGGCTTTCGTGAAAAAAATTTAAATTTTGTTTGTAAAAAGAGTTTTTCTACTCCCATTTGGTAATTTACTAATTACAAAACGGCTAACGCAATCACAATGCCATACATTTCTACACCCGTTGCATAATGTTACATTATGCAACCGGTAACCGTGTTAAAATGAACATGTGCGCATGCGCATTGTCAGAATTGGAACCATTTTTTAATTTCAAATGTCAACCTTGTATGGGGGTATGAAGACCTGTCAATCCAAGATGGCCGCAAGCGATCAGCTGATTAGGCTTCATACAATATTAGTGATATTCGGTAGGTAGGAATTACCGTGGTGATGAGACTTTCAGCCCTGTTCAGATGAAAATAAATAAGTATATTTTATGTGTAGAGTCAAATAAAAATTGTTAATAGTGCTAAAATTTATCGAATTTATTTATCGGATTGCTCCAAATAAAGCTTTCCTTTTTTCAATGGAAAATAAAAGGCTTGAAAGGAAAACAATACAAAAAATTTCACCGCAAAAACTAAACAAACTCAAAAAGTTACTTGGTTAATAGGTGAGTATGAGGTTGATCACCTATGCTGTACAAATTTGGTTCACCTGCCAATACAACTGCAGGGCATATGTTTATTTGAGTTTTGGGTTTGAATGTTTAAGCTTATATGCAGGATGTAAAAGCGCGACCTTATACATATGTGTCGGCTTGTGGGCATGAATTCAATATGAAACCTAAATATAATTTATTTTTACAACTTAGGTTAGATTAGATAATCGAAGGGAATGATAAATCACACGTTTTGACAAAGGTAAGGTTTTAATTACTTCAAATGGACGAGTACATTATAATGACTATTATTCACTATTTTGTTAATTCTCTCATGGTCGTAGAAAAAGTATTGTATGCCACTGCACGTAATTAGTCTTTGTAACACTCGTGCTTTCTATTGTGCCATTCGGCTTCGCCTCATGGCACAAACTAGCACTCGTGTTAAAAAGACTATCATTACTTGGCAGTGGCATAAATAACTATTATGATGGGACACTCTAATACAAACAACGACTAGTACTGAAATGGGGAAACTTTACCAGCTATACCGGCATTTGCAAAAATATAAGCAAACTCCCCCATTGTAGAGGCTTTAAATTGTGTTGAAGGATTGAAGTTTGTATTGATTAGTATTGAATGAAGCTGTTCAAACAATGGAACAAATACAAAATACTTTGTAAGTAAAAAACACAATATGCGTATTCTTGTATGAAATGAATATAAAAAATATGAAATCGTTTGTAAATAGAAATAATGTTAATGATTTGTGTATTTACGCTGTGTACATTTCATTTGAATTTCAAAAAGGTATAAATAAATATAAAATAATTCTGGTTTAAGTTAGAATTACGGTCGTTTGACATTTTGACAATTACATTATTTTTTTTTTAAACTGAACAATTTTAAAACTTAATTTCAATCGGATATTTAAGTTCTTTAAGGATTATAGTCAGTGATTTGTGACAAAGTGTTTTTCAAATTCAGTTCATCCTCAGTCGCCGTACAGAGAGGATGTTCTCCTGAAGACGTCGGCTACGTCGCTGACGAAACGTAGAGAATAATGTAAGTTCTCACCGAACGGTTCGTTAAATATCCGATTTAAATTAAGTTCAGTTTTTTTTCAATTTAAAATTGTTCAGTTTTAAAAAAAAATTAAAGTAATTGTCAAAATAATTCTGTACTTGTAGCTGTATTTGTTTTTATTTTTATTTATAAGCCTTCTCAGATTGAATCTTTACATGTTAAAACCTGGTTCTAACACTTTTAATTGGATTTTAGAAATTTTAAAATTGTGGTTTATACGGTACGGTAAACGATTGTAAACGGTAAACGATCAAAATATATGACATACAAAATATATGGCGCTGTGAGAGCTGTGCATAAAAAATACTGTTGAAATTTTTACAAAAATCACATAAATATATCATCATGTTTTCATCTTTTTCTCAGTTTGACCAATGTGGTCCTTGGTGCCTTTTTTAAATCAACTTAAACCACTTGATCTCTTCTCCACTTTCCTCTTTCTCTCACTCACCTGTCAGAGAGTTAATTAATTATATAAGAGATCAAATGGGCTATCCTCCCAAAGCGCGATTCATCCCGCCCTTATAAAGGTTCATTTTATTAAACACAAAAAATCAATCAGCTCTGATTCAAGATAAAATGAAAGACTGAAAGAATTAACGCCTTATAAAAATTCAATAAAAGATGACTTAGGACTTTTAATATTGATTAATTATTCATTATCCAAATCTATAATCTAAGTTGCAAAGATGTATTACGTGTTCATGGGAACACATGTAAATGTGTTCCCATTAGCAGACACGATAAGTTCGCGCTTAAACATGCCGCATGTGAACCTTGAATATAAAACCCAATCTCAAATGAACATAAGCGCTGCAACTCTTGCCGACCTTCCCTGAAACAGGGGTGACATTGGCAAAGTGAAACATTTTTTATAGTATGGGTGGTCAGCCTCATACCAACCTATAAGTCAAGGAACATACACAACAGATTATTGTGATTTATTGTTTTAAAAAAATGTAATTTGTCATGTATGTTCCTTGACTTATAGGTTGTTATGCGGCTGACCACCCATAATGTAAAAATTTGTTCACTTTGCCAATGTCACCTCTGTTTCAGGGAAGGACGGCAAGAGTTGCAAGGCTTATGTTCATTTGAGATTGGGTTTTTATATTGTAGGTCCACATGCGGCATGTGTTAGCGCGAAATTATACATATCTGCTTGTGGGAATGCATTTAATATAAAACTTAAATGATATATATCTTTGCAGCTTAGATTAGATTAGATTAGATTACATTTTTAAAATAGACAAATAATAATATGCATAAACATCAAAACGAACACAAAATAAAAATAAAATATAAAAACCCTTGTAACTTCAATTAATTATTATTGATGATGGAAAGTATTTTTCAGTATTTATAACTAAGATTGTGGATTGTTTGTTTTTGAAACAAAAAAAAAAACATTGAATGTTTTTGTTGTGGGCATGTTTTTCTCGTTAATTGTCAATGATAATACTTCAGCCCCATTAAAGGCAGATGTGAGGCCACGATAAAATGTTTCCATCTTGCTTTTCCACAATAACAACGCATTAAGTCCCGCCATTACCAGCGGCTAGGTCACGTGACGTCACAGACGTGACGAAACCGAATGTGTAGGAACGAAACATGACGTATATTTCGGGGCGTGAAAACTGGATTTGGGACACATAAGTTACTAAAGTTTGAGTTATGTTGCGAAACAAAGCGTCTTTAAAAATGTAATGTCTAATCTAATCCAATCTAATCTAAGCTGCAAATATATTATGATTTATTTCGGGTTCAGTTATGCATATAATAAAATTTGAAGTTGAATTTATTTTACAATATATATATATATATATATATATCGCACGCTTAATAATAAAGAGCAATAACTCAAAAAAGAAAGTTGGGAAATCACGTTAGAAGTTCAGACAACCAGTACAACTTGTATGGGATGAAAAAGGCGACCGATGTTTTATCTCTGTCATATTCGTCCAAATTGAATGGCTGTCGCATTCTAACTATTTTTTTGTTACAAAATCTTGATTTTCCCAATTTTTGAGTTATTGCTATTTATTATTAAACGTGCGATATATTTTAAATTATTGATAACATATGGCTCACGGCTTAACGGCTTTTTATATATGACCAATGGCTTAATCTCGCGTGTTCCAGAACATACGAGACGCCTCTCAAAAGGATGTTTCTAGACTCTAGAGAGTACTAGAAGTACCAACAGTTCAAAGTGCCAAACACTTACGTCTACACACGCATATAATATATAGCAAGTAAATTAAAAAAAAAAAAAAAAATAGATTTGTGGAAAGGAATACAATCCACCAACCTATTTTACCTGGCCAGTTGTCTTCATGCGAAAGCAGAAGCTTGTGTGCATGCAACGGCATATGTTGAACCAGGGTCGAAGTTATCGTCGCGGGATTCAAACCAGCGTTATCCGGTTCCAAATAACCTGTCTTGATCCCCTCGGCTATAACAGCCTAATGGTACTTCCTATGTTGATTCCACCATACACAGATTTGGTTTCTCTCACGACCTTTTCCAAGGCTAGGCTGAAGAGCAATGGAGAGAGGGCGTCACCCTGCTTTAGGCCTGAGCTGATCTCAAAGGGATCCGAGACCTGTCCCTGCAGCAGTATTTGAGCTCTTGAATTTTCTATGGATATCTGAACCAGTTTGATGAGTTTTCCAGGAAAATACATCTAGACAAACAATCATACACATAGTCGTGAACTTAAATTTGTAACAAAATACTAATATTTAAGGTTAATATTACATGCATATACACAAGCAGACACGTTTAAGTTGGCGCTTACTTATTATACTTATGAAGTTCTTTTTTCTTTTTTATTTTGAAGGAGGGAAGCGAGTCATGAATCAAAATGTCAAAGACGTTTTTCAGCCGGAAGAAAAAAAAACAAAATGTCGTTGGACGTATTAATCAAAATATTATAAAGGCACAAAAAATAACGCACGCCGACTTCTTTGAGGGCCATTCCAGATAATTTGGGAGCAAAAACACTTTATCCATATTAGTGAAGAGTAATTTATAAAATCTGCTGAATGAAGAGTCAAAAGTTATTGGAGCTTTAGACTCCGCCCAGTTAAGGTGCAACGGGGCACTCGAAATTTGAGATATTTGTAAGTGAAACATTTGATTTCTGATTTGGGCTAAATCTTTGAATCAGTTCATCCTCAGTCGTCGTGCGAAGACGATAGCTACGTCGCTAACGAAACGTCAAACATAGTGTAAGTTCTCCTATAACGGTTAGTCTAATATCCGATTAATAATTTTTAACTGTGTTCAGTGTTGTTGTTATTGTAAGTAAATAAATCTATGAAGTTTGAAAGAATGCGTTCTCGTAGAAATAATGTCTTTGTGATTAATATGCACCGATCCGTAGTCTAGTGGCTTACACTTCGGCTTCATTATTTGAAGGTAGAGGGTTCGATTTCCGGCAAAGCACACAAAATGTTATATTTTTCAATTATGCTCTCTGCTGCATTGAAAAAATTATCTGCCTTTACCAACCGATCACCGAAGGTCCATCTAGCCTTACAGCAACTGTGTGTTACTTGAGTATTGGCGCTATCTGCAGAAACGACCCAGCTTGCAGAGGGCTCTTTAGGTGTGATTTACACAAAAACAGCGCTCACCAAATAAATTATTCTCATTTTATTATTACTATTGGTGGATTGTCATGCGGTAGAAGTATGAGAAAGAAGTAGTACGAAACTAAACAACTTATCATTAAATCTACTTAAAAGTGGAAGATTTAAACTACTTATAGTATAATAAATAACTAAAGTAACTAGTAACTTACTAAGTTGGTAAATTAACTGCAAAATAGGTCTTATTCCAACCACTGGGGGTTTTCCAGCGCCTCATTTCTTGTGAAGACTGGTACGCTTTGACGTTATTTTATTTTTATTATGATTTTCCAACACTAGTGAGGATTGAACTCTGGTCCTTTGGCATGAAATGCAAGCATTATAACAACTGAGCTATCGACCAGACTACTACTACTTACACGTAAAATCTGTTGGACAAGCAGCAATAGTCGAGGTTAATCAAAAAGGCCTAAGTTCATCTTGGGTTGTCGTACCAGTGAGGTATATATGATGCTCTAAGTACCCTTCGATTTTTATTTCAGTCTTTCGTTTATTTTACATAATGAGGCAAGTGATTCCACGCTGGAATAAGAAAAAAACTTTTTTTGTTATCCTGTGTGTGTTGCGGCACCTTAACGCGATTTTTTTTCTATCGAGTGCCAATTTTGTGCGCTCGATGATTTTGAAAGAAGCCAAAAAAAATGTATGAATTGATCTCATTTCAATGTAATTACTGAACCGAGCACTTGTAACAGCCCCGAGGTTTCTTTTTTAAACGACTTTCGATCGGTGTGAGTTTTAATCGACGAACTTAAATTTCAAAGACGTCGCTAGACTTCAAGTAAACATATTTTTAAGTAATGCTAATTATGATTTATGATGATGATGATGATGATGATCATGATAATGATGAATCAGTTATTTTTTTTGCTGGCGCTACTTTGTGACATTGCCACTGCAATGGTGCCCCAAAAGATTCGGTTAGCAGATCGGTCTTGAGACGTCTCTTGAAGTGACTGCTGTCGGTAATCTCTCAAGACACAGTCGGTTTTATGTCCTTGGAGCGGCCACTGCAAAAGCACACTCACCAAACACTGTTCAAGAGATGGTATTTAAACTACAAAAAAAATACTGAAAAAAAGTGCTTTTAATTTGGGTTCAGTCAAATGAAATATGTTGGTTGTCAATCAAGTTGTGGGTCGGGTTGTAAAGCAATAGGGGTAGGTACTAATATTTTGTAATTTGTTGCTAGGGACATAGTTACATAGACGTGTGATGTTTTTATTTTATTTTGAAGAGTAACTTAACCCAGAAAATAGTAATTTTGAAGAGTTCTTGTTTCAAGAATGAGCCATAAAAGATTTGTAGGCCAATCTGGAAGAACCCCTAAAAGATAAAAAGATAGCTGGACGACCTCATCTAAGGATTCAAATAATAATCTTAGTTGCAAAGATATATTAACATTCAAAGCTCATGTCAAATGCATGCTTACAAACAGACACGAGCCGATACAGTTCATGAGCCGATTTGAAGTTTTTTTGACTCACTGCTGTCAACAAGGTCATAGTGCCCAAAAGAGCGAAAACATACAATTTTGCAGACAGGAGCTTTGCGGCGGTGGCCGGGCCGGTTGCCTAGAACAATTTGCCCTTCGGTGTTCGCGCGAACCAGCCTACCACCACCTTCAGAAAGGGACTAAAGACACTGCTTTTCTCCAGAATCCATGGCGCCCTTAAGATGGTCCTGGACCATTAAATGGCGCCACAGGAAATAAATCATCCATAATCATCATCATCTAAAATTTTGATAAAAAAAAGTTACTTTGGTATCCGAATATCGTTGGTCATAACATCAAGTGTACAATTATTGGAATAAATGCTTTTGCCTTCGCTGTGAATGGTACACGCGGCTTTTCGCGTTTCTTTGAAGCTTTTTTATGCTTTTAAGTGATTTTTAATTTATTCATTCGCTCGGAAGAAAACCAATCTCTGTTATAATTCTCAATGTATTTAATCAAATTACTTTTTCTATTGACAAACCACGGGAGCGTGATTTCAAATTTGTGCCGACACAGCAAAATAAATAAATTTGTTGGTCGGTCTTAAAAGTGATTCTAAGCCTCAAGATTGCCTTTGATCAATAATATATCTGTACTTTTGAGCATAAACAACGGAAGTCCACTTTTTTTCGTTTTTGAGTTAATAATGCAGAAATTATTATAATTAGCTGTTCTATAAGTGGTAAAAATATTGGAGTCCTCGGACTCATAGTTACTGAGATATCAAGTGTAATAAATATGGGGTGCACATAAAAGTGCGAGCATAAACCACGGAAGTTCCACATACGTTGTTCACATTACTTCACATTAAATAAATATCGATAAAAGAAGATAAACAGTTTTTACAGATCAAAAATATCTCGTCTAGTTTAGAAGTTATGATGGTTTTATAAAAGTGCACATTTTCACTAAAATTCGTCTCCTGCACATTTTACTAAATGTGACTACCGTTGTTTATGCTCTAAGGTACAGATATTATAATCTAACTTTTAAAGATATATTATAATTTAAAATTCATATAAAATGCATGCCCGCAAACAGACACGTGTAAGTAAACGCTTACAAATGATGCATGTGTAGTTATAAATTAAAATCCACAACTTAAATCTAGAAACCGAGAAAAGTATGGAGTGATCAGATAGTGGAGATTGTAAAAGAACGGTATATAGGTACAAAGCGAGCGTAAAAGAAGAAAATGCATGAAAAAGGTGATGGATATGAATGAATTGAAGGAGGTATGTAAGGACCTTCCTTCCCTTTCTCCTGACCTTTCTTTCCTTATCCCATCATGAGGACGAGATTTATTTTTTTGTTTTTTATTTTTATTTTTATTCTGTTTTCATTTGTGTATTTGTTTGTTTTTGGTTTTGGATGCTGCTTCTTTTTTGTTTTTATTTACTTTTTATTTATTTACCTGGCATGATTTGTAATTTAAAATATCAATTTGTAGAATACAGTAATAGGCGACATGAATTGTAAAAAATATCCTAAATATGTACAAAATTCTATTCAATGCTGTTGTATTCTTGTTGAAATAAATAAAAAAATAAAATAAAAAAGTATAGGAAGAAATGAAGGCAGCTCTGCAGAGGCTCTATCCACCCCTAGTGGTATGGTGACAGAGTTACAGTTACAGTTACAGTTTATTAACGTAAGCCCTGCAACTTTGGCGACCTTCCCTGAAACAGGGGTAATATTGACAAAGCGAATATTTTTTTACAGTATGAGTGATCCGCTTCATACCAGCCCGTATCATGGAAAGTCGGTAAAAATTGCAGGGTTTATGCTCATTTGAAGATTTGGTTTTATTTTGTTAGTACACACACAGCATTGTAAGCAATAACTGCAGCATGCCAACTTGTGGGGATGCTTTTATGTAATCTAAATTAGACAAAATATGAAAAGACCGGGGTGTGATGAACAGCATCAAGATAAAGGTTATCAGGTGTCTGGTCCTCTCCATGATCTTCTATGCTACTGAAATATGGACCATAAAAGTAGCGAAAAGGAGAAAAATTGACACTTTCGAAATATGCGACATTCCTTGTATTTCCCCTGTAGTCTTTAACTTGTGTCATATGATTCACATACATTTATATTCATTAAATGTTCAATGATTGTAGATAATAAACATATCTTACATCGAAACATCCACAATGATAAATCAAGAAAGAATCACAAAATATTTGTTTACATATTTTCGTCGATTTTTCATTAAATTCTTTCAGTCCATGACCTCATTTCTTTCCTTGTCCCAACACTAGTACATTCACCCTTACTGTTTTTTGCTGGATATGATTTGCCTCGGTTGCTGTGATTGGTTCTTCCCATCCCCTATTCCGTCTTAAAACTACGTTTAAGCTCTACCATAAGAATGTATGAAGACTAAAACACCTGCTAGTGGCGCCGTCTAGTTTTATTGTAATAAATTTTGAACTGCTATGGCCGAGTTTAAAAGAAAAGTTGTATACTTGGCGTACAGAATACAACCTTCAGCTTTTATTTCAGGCTGATGGGCAGTTCATTACGCGAGCTTTGGGGAAGAAAAAAAGGAAAAATTAAAAGCGGAAGGAAAAGAATTTGGCGTAAATTAATGGATTGTTTTGTTGGAACCCATTTACAGAAAGTCTGTAATTAAAATTGCGAGGATTCGACAGAGCTGGCGAGAGCAATCCCCAAAGTAATGTAAGTTTAAGCTCAACTATAGATTTTACTAAGAAATTTATTGAGATTACAGCAGCGCCTCTAGTGAGCGTTTTGATTCTAAATATTTTTTTGATAAATCAGTTAAAACGTCATGTTTTATAAGTATATTTTTAAATACAACATTATTCTCCGTCAGCCTAACACTCAACAGTATAATTCTCAAACAGCAAAACCACGGGTCTACAGTGAATTTTCCATGCAAGAAAATCACTAATCCGTCGTCACACCAACCACTTTTAGTTGAAGTGGGGGTTTTCCAGCTCCCGAGGGGGCTGGTTCTTATATCTTGTGAAGGCTGAGTAAACCTTGAGATCGAACCCTTGCTCTTGGTATGGAATGCAAGCATTCTACCAATTGAGCTATCGACCTTTTTACGAGCTTGGTCGTCGTCGCTACAAAGCGCCAATTCTCAAGCAAGACCCAGTTGCTGTAAGGCTGGATGGACCTTTGGTGACCGGTCATTTATTAATCGGATATTAGATAAACCGTTGTAATAAAATAATAATAATAGGATGATTTATTTGGTGAGCGCTGTTTTTGTTTTACACCTCAAGAGCCCTATGTGAGCTTGGTCGTCGCTGTAGAAAGCGCCAATTCTCAAGCAAGACCCAGTTGCTGTAAGGCTGGATGGACCTTTGGTGACCGGACATTAGTAAAGGTTTATGAATTTTTCAACCCAGCGAAGAGCAAATTTGAAAATATAAATGGTATATTTTTTGTGCTCCACCGTGATTCGAACCCACAACTTTCCATGCAGAGTCCGAAGTGTTACCACTGAACTACGGACCCGTCCCACTCATATATTTACTAATTGAGATGTTGAAATCGCGAAATTCCCAAAAATATGATAAATGAGGTATTCCGACCATTAAAGAGAGGAGCGGGAAAACAAAAAAAAAGAAGAACGAGGAACCTGATTAGAGAGCGGGGAAACAGAAAAAAAGAAGAGCCGGAAAGTCTGCGGGAAGGTTTTTTTTTTAAATTATTTTGTGCTGTAATCGTTTGACTGATAACTTTAATTGATAAAAAGGAAAAATGACTGAAGTTGGAAAATTGAATTAAGCGAGCAATTAATAAAGTAGCTTTGTGAGATGTAAAAAAAAAACTGGTTTTGTAGTAAACAATCCCAAGGTTTGAATTTGATTATGCTTTGAAAAAAAAAGGTTAACTTAGATTGTAACGGTGTTATTCACACACAGCAAATCCATGGCTTTATCGCCACCTTACATGAATTTTCCATACAAAAAACGATGATCCATGGATCAGCTACGGACCAAAAGTGTTGTGAATATTTTTTTTTAATACTAATGGTCGCTTATTATGTCGTTACTGAATATGTATAGAGCAACTGCTATTTTTCTTTAGTTTCGTTTTAATGTATTGTTTTGTTTATAACATTAAAGTTTATTTTTTATATATTTTTTGTTTCTTGCTTTGCGTGTAGGTTGGTTTGAGGAAGAACATCCGTACTGTAAAAATTGGCTAATGTCTGTTTTAAGCTAAAGGCAACAGAAATTACAAGTCTTCTTTTTTTTATTTGAAATTTTTGTTTATAATAGTAAAACTCATAATTGGTCAATGTTTTAAAGTGTCGTTTAGTGTCACTTTTTATTTTGTAAGTACACAATCAATATGT
The DNA here is from genome assembly GCA_951799405.1 of Agapetus fuscipes. Lineage (NCBI taxonomy): Eukaryota > Metazoa > Arthropoda > Insecta > Trichoptera > Glossosomatidae > Agapetus > Agapetus fuscipes. The sequence goes on from OX637362.1 coordinate 9,704,242, forward strand.
GTACGTGCAAACTTACACGTTTTTGCTTGTGGGTATGCATATGGGTATTAGAGGGCTCTTGAGGTATTATACACACAAAAAAGCGCTCACCAAATAAATCATCCTAATATTTTTATTATTAAATTATATTATTCATGAATTATGAATCTGAAATCGATAATCTAAGTTGAAAGATATATTAACATTTAAAACTCATATCAAATGTATGCCGTACAATGCAATGCGTGTACTTACAAATAAAAATCCAAACCTCAGATGAACATAAACTCTGCACCTTTTGCCAACCTTCCCAGAAACAGTGGTGAAGTTGGCAAAGTGAACCATTTTTTACAGTATGGGCGGTCAGCCTCATACCAACCTATAAGTCAAGGAATTATTGTTGAAGTGATTACATGTATTTGCGTCTACAATAATACACTACAATTTATTATAGATTAAAGGTTTTTTAACGCAATTTCGCTTCTTAAGGGTAGTTCAACACAGAAAAAGATGTACAGTGTTCGGAGACCGCGCTTTCGCCGTTGCGGGACCGTCCACTTGGAACCAGCTGCCTCCTGGAGTGCGTGCCAAGGAAGGGATCGAGAGCTTCAAGAAGGGAATGAAGACCCATTTCTTCACCGCCGCGTCAAGCCTGAAAGCGCCCTTGCAGTGACAGTAGTCACGAAACGGCGCTATATAAATCATCATCATCATCATCATCATCATCATCATCATCATCATCATCATCATCATCATCATCATCATCATCATCATCATCATCATCATTATTGAGAATAAGTCTAATATTTCAGATCAACCGCATTTTTTTTTCTGTCCTTGCATATAATATAATATAATAAATTCTAAGTTGCAAGGATATATTCATTTAAAGCTCTCAGATGTAAGCCCACAAACCAACAAGTGTAGTTCGCGCTTACAAATGCTGAATGTGTACTTACAAATAAAATCCAAACCTCAAATAAACATAAGCCCTACAACTTTTGCCGACCTTCCCTGAAACAGGGGTAACATTGGCAAAGTGAACCATTTTTTACAGTATGGGTGGTCAGCCTCATACCAACCTATAAGTCAAGGAATATGAATAAAAAATTACATTTAAATATATAAAAGAACAAAACCTTACAAAGAAATCTATACAAAAAAAGTCAGATAATAACTACCCCTATGGCTCTTTTAATCCTTAAGTATAACTCATATCAGATAGTTAATTTTTCCTTCAGTTACATTGCGCTATAGATCACTCTCAGGGGTCTATTAGGGTCTTGCATAGTATATCATAATCTGGCGTCCTTATGCGCGCGCTGGGGTCACATTATGCCGAGGGTCTCTCTAAATCCTGGCCGAGTGTGGGTCTTGGAAGACCCTAAAGCGAAGGCTGACCCTCGTCTCGGGGAACCGAAGCTCGGACCGAAAACAAAGTAGCTAACTATAGGTGATAGAATAAAGTATAAAAGATGCCTTAAAAAAAAAAAAAAAAAAAAAAAAAAAAAAAAAAAAAAAAAAAAAAAAAAATATCTGTAATCTAAGTTGTAGGATACATGAATATAAAAAAATAACTTCAAGTGAGGACACGCTAACAATATAGTGAGTAATGTTGGTAGGCAAATCACTGAAAATTAGATTATAATCTAAGTTGCAAAAATATATGACATTTAAGATTAATATTAAATTTGTTCCCACAAGCAGACACGTTTAAGTTTATGATTAAATATGCCGCATGTGAACCTACAATAAAAAAACCCTATCTCAAATGAACATAAGCCCTGCAACTCATTGCCGACCTTTCCTGAAACAAAGTGAACCATTTTTTACAGTGTTGGTGGTTAGCCTCATACCAACCTTTAAGTCAAGGAATAGGCATAGAAAAGATCGTATGTTAATTTTGTACATGTGTCCTGAAAAATTCATAAAAACAAATTTTCACTTCTGTACAGGAATGCATCGGGAATATGCATTGAATTTTATAAATAAGAAAAAATAAAGGAATAATTTTAAAAAAGTGGCATTAAAATCAGAAGTAATGATAATAATGCAAGGGATTCCAAAATAAAAATAAAATACCTTCAAGAAAATTTGTAAGGAAAAAATAAATATTTTCTTTGGATTTCATATACGTAACTGGAGCTAACTCTTAATTTTTTATAATAATAAAAAATAAAATGCGCTGAAAAAATCATTTCATTATGAATAACACGGCTTTTTTTCTACGTAAAGATTGTACAGACAGACTTGATCTAAAGTTACACTGTATTTGCTTAGTATATTATGTATATATGTATGTATTACATACACAAGCACACGAACAAATTGAATAATTTATTATTTAACGTAATAAATCCTCACAAGACTTACTGGGGGTATTTTATTTAAACCACGACCTCGTATATATTTCTCCATATCACGAGCCCTTAACCTTTTCCGACATCATACGACTATGATAATTTTTTTTACTGTATTACACAGATTATGTCTGACTGCCATCTGGCGACCATATTAGAAACTTTTTTATTTATTAGCGGAGACATCAACCACAATAACTGTGGGGCTCTTTCCAATAATAGATTTTGGATCAAGAGCCTTGTAAAAAAAAATAGAAACACTTGACAATATTTTTAATGTTTTTATTTTTATTTTTTTCTCTCTCTATTTGTTAATTCTGTGATAATATTGATTGTGCTGCAATTAATTTGTGCCAATATATATTTTTTTTTTTGTAATACACTGTAACCTATAAAAAAAAAGCGCCAACTAAAAAATATTTAACATTTGACCAGATTTATTTAATTTTTGTTTTGTTTGCTTGTTTTATTTTATTTTAATTTTTTATTTTAATTTAATTTTATATCTATAGTTTAATGCATAGTATCCTTGTGCATTTCGTGAGTGACCTTTAGGTGGTATGAGTAATCATATCTTTCATAATTTATAGTCCTTGGTTAATTTTTTTATGTATAAGAATGCTGTTTTGATTTTGTGAATCTGTCGTAGTCCGCGGACCAACGTTTTAGAAACACTGCTCTGTGAGAAGTTACATAACCACACACATGGTATGCATATATTGTAGTATCTATATGTTTAAAAATTTCTACTGAAGTAAGGAATTAAGTTAACTCCTAAATCTCTCAAACATTTTTTTTTGTATAGGATCATTTCGGTATCAAAAATAAGTACATGGAACTCTTAATAAAAATGTTTTGAATAATTGAAAATACGGTTTTATAAGCATTCTACAGACTTACGCTTCGTCGTTAGCCAGACAAAAGTGAGAAGTCTGGATAAATCTACTGATCATTAAGGTAGATGGAAAGCGATAAAACATGGCCGCACGTGATTAGATAATCTCATCCAATGCTTTCAATTGAAATAGTATGGAAAAAAAGAATGGAGAAGATTTGACAGCTTGATCAGCCATTTAAATTGCTCTTATGTACAATTAAGTTTGTGTCGCTTATGCCCTATTGCCTTTTAACCGTCGATATGTTACCGTTCCTTTTTGGCATGAATATGTCAGAAGGACCCAAATGACTTGCTCAGTTTTGTTATCCCTTTATCGACGTATGCTTTTTTATTTCATAACTTGACCTGAAGGTTGGCGTGAGACTGACCTCCCATGCCGTAATAAATGGTTCACTTTGACAATGTCACCCTTGTTTCAGAAAAGCTGCAGGGATTATGTTTATTTAAGATTGCGGTTTTTTGTTGTACGTCCACATAAGGCATATGTAAGCGCGAACTTATACGTGTATGCTTGCGAGAATGTATCTTAAATGTAATTGATCTTTGCAACTAAGATTATAGATTACCAAAAATGTCCATATGCGACTTTCAATTTAAAAAATAACATTTTGTGGATCAACTTACCAATACACATGTATTTTGAAATAATAATCTTTCATTGGTAACTGATGTATTAATATTCAAAAGGTGAATTGTAGTTATTTAAAATACAGTAACCATGTGTATAAAAGATAGCTTTAGCTTCCCCGGAAATACTTGAAAACTAAATCACTCACTAGGGGCGTTGTCGTATCTTTCTTACGTTTTCCTATTTACGTGATTGAGGAAAGTCAACGCAATTTTTTACACTCGGGGTACAGGTCAAATCTTTTTTTAAATTAAAACCGTCCACGCTTATAAATGTTGATTCTGCCGCGTGATGGATTGAAACATTTTTTTTCAATTTGAATTTTTACTTTTTCAAACGAAAAAAATAAATGTAAAGCTTACGAATCTAAAAATTGACCGTAAAATTTTATGATGGAATGTGTCTGTCTGTGTTTGTGTGTGTGTAAATAAATTTGTGAAGAGGAATTCCATTCACCAACCTATTTTACCTCACCAAAAAAAAACAGTTATTTCAATTTGGAAACATTATGAATTAATAATTAATTGTTTATATTTCAATGAATTATTCATAACCCGATGACATCTGTCGAACCAGGGTCAAAGTCACTGTCGATAGGACATGGCGCAGGCGGGGTTCGAACTTGCGCTTGTTTCAATAACGCACTCGAATAGCTCGACCATATCAGTGAGGTGTTCATATATATATTTTTTTGGATTTAAATGCAAACATATCTTTGCAACTTAGATTGTACATGGCATGATTTGTTTGGCCAGAAATGGGGCTGTGTAAATCACCCCTCAAGAGCTATATGCGTGCTTGGTAGTCGAAGCGACAATTCTCAAGCAAGAGCCAGTTGCTGAACGGCTAAATAGATATAGAATTTCGAACATTTTTGATTTTTGAACTTATTTCTCGGTGAGCAAATGTCAGTCTTGTACAACACCTTCTCTCAGGGTCAGTCTCCCCTCCACTGACCCACGCCTTGTATATCCATCCCATCCGGGGATGTGTCACAGGACTCACAGGCAAAAGTTATGTGAGACGCGAGTGGCAGAAGGCCTTCCCGTGAAGCTATACTTTCCCAAGTGTTTACACAGAGCAAAAGAGGGCTTAGGGCTCGAGGATTTTAAATCTACAAACAAAAATGCAAAGTGATTCTGAACGTCTTAACATTATGACTTAAGGCCTAGAATTCGAGATGCTACTACTAAACTGTTCGGGAGGTGCTCTCCTGACTAAGTGGCTTACCATATAGAGGCGAAAAAGAATACAGAAAAATAAGAAAAAATGTCGGTCTAATTAGACCGACGAGTTCTCGCCATAGCTGGCACAAAAAGTCTTGTACTGTGGCTTAGTTTACAAGATCCCTTTTTTTTTGCCGCAGTATTGAAGGTGAAGTCGCTGTGATGATCGCCAATCTACATTAAAAAGCCGGCCGTGTAAGCCTAGCACATCTTAAATTTTATTTAATCATGATGTTTATTGCAATAGGAAGAATAGCAAAGAAAAAGCGATTGACGATGGATTTGAGAATGACGGTACACAATGGCATATTGTTACCAACTGTGATGTATGGAAGTGAAACATGAACAGTGAATGATAGCGAAATAAGTAAAGTATGTACGGTGGAAATGAAGCATTTGAGAAGCGTGACAGGCAAAACTCTGAGGAATAGAGTTAGGAATGAATGGGTAAAAAAGTATGTAATTTGAAAGAGGATGAAATTTTTGACTTTTTTTGTAAAGATTTATTTTTAAGGTTTTGTTCTTATTTTATATTTAAAAGTAATTTATTTTTCATATTCCTTGACTTATATGGTTGGTATGAGGCTGACCACCCATACTGTAAAAAATGGTTCACTTTGCCAATGTCACCCCTGTTTCAGGGAAGGTCGGCAAAAGTTGTGGGGCTTATGTTCATTTGAGAGTTGGATTTTATTTATAAGGACGCATTCAGCATTTGTAAGCGCGAACTACACGTGCTAGTTTGTGGGCATACATCTGAGAGCTTTAAATGAATATATCCTTGCAACTTAGATTATAGATCAGAGGTGCCCAAACGGTCGATCGCGATCAACCGGTCGATCTCGAAGGGTTTTAAAGTCGATCGCCGAGGATATCGAAAAATTTCAGTGATCGATTTTAAAACTGTAGTTTTAAAAGAAAATTTATTTTTGTAATTATAGAGATCAACAATTTTATATAGATTTGACATTTTGGAATTTGATTGTGTGCCAACCTCCCCTCCCCCCCCCCCAACAGATTTTTTTTGGACAAAAGTATAACAAAAAAAATTGGACACCGCTGGGCTAAGTAAAATGTCGATCTCATATTCATAAATTTTTGCTAAGTCGATCTCCTCAAGAAAAAGTATGGGCACCCCTGTTATAGATTATAGATTATTATTATGTGAAAGTTAAGGTGCGAAAGAGTGCGATGAGGTGGTTTGGGCATGTGGAAAGAATGAATGATGATAGACTGACAAAGTATAAATACAAAGAATGTGTGAAAGGAAAAAGTGGGAAGGGACGACCGAGAAAAGCATGGAGTGATCAGATAGAGGAGATTGTGAAGGAATGGGATATACAAAGTGAGCGTAAAAGAAAAAAATGCATGAAAAAGGTGATGGATATGAATGAATTGAAAGAGGTATGTCAGGATAGCCAAAAATGGAGGCAGCTCTGCAGAGGCTCTGGCCACCCCTAGCGGAATGGTGACAGAGTTACAGTTACAGGTAACGTTGTATTCTTCAAAATCTGAAGCATTTGCAAGTGAAAATCAAGAACGAGATTTATTCCGGCAAAGCCGAGAGGGGCGCCTGAAGTATCGGGACGTTTTGTTTTTGTTTGTTGTAATCGTCCTCCATTATGTGCATCCCTCTCGCGCTCATCTCAGAGTGGGTGGGACAGAGCGAGACAGCAGTGGAGTGCCCATTACCATTAGGTGAGAAGTAGGGAATCTCAGCGTACAAATGTGGCAAATCTGACACTGCTTTAATTGAGAATATTAAAAAAAATACATCTTATCTAATCTAATCTAAGTTGCAAAGATATGTAACATTTGGGATTCACATTTTATCATTTTCACAAGCAAACCCGTATCAGTTCGCGTTTTTACATGCCGCATGTGAACCTACAGCACAAAACCCCAGATCCCCCAAAAAACCTGCAATTCTTGCCGGCCATCCCTGAAACACGGGTGACTTTGGCAAAGTGAACCATTTTTTACATTTACTACAACAGGGGTGGTCAGTGACATACCAACCTTTAAGTCAAGGAACATCACACATTAAATCTTATCTACACAATGTTTGTATATTCATAAGCACCAAATCCCTATTTACAGTCGCAGCATTAAAAATTAAATATCCATGATGGTCGCCAATCTTCATTAAAAGTGGCTTTTAAAGAAGAATAATAATCTACGATTATTCCCTGAAGGTACTTTAAGAGATTAAAAAAAAGAGATTAAATTTAAAGAAAACATGAATATTATTGTTTGAATGGTTTAGGTGGAAATGGAAGATTATATGGCAGCATATAACATTTTTTCCGATAAAAATGAAAATATTCTCAGAAAATTTTCTATGAAGTTTGATGGCCATTTCCTGGACGTAGGCCTCCTCCAATTCTCCCCATTCTCCACGGAAGCTCCAGTTCCCACAGACCACGGCAACAGACCCCGGAAAACATCACTCCAGCAATTCTCTCCATCTCTGTCTATCGGCTGCTGCGTTCACCCATCCTCTGCCTGCAGTTCTTTTGATGTCGTCCAGTCACCTTAGTTGAGGTTTCCCCACTCCTCGTTTGGACATTCTGAGCCTTTACTTGGGCCGATCCAACTGAACATATTGTTGCGAACTTGGAGTACTTACGTGCATGCTTACATAGAACAATCTGGCACTAGTATAATGGTGGTAGTGTTACGAACTACGAACTCCGAAGTACCTACATGCGCCTGTACACGGACAATAGTGTGTGTAAAACCATCTGGTATGATCCATCATGGTAGTGGAACAGCTGTCTAGTATAATCTAGAACAGAGATCGAATAATCTGGAATATGCAAGAAAGATCTCTTGTGTACCTATATAAAGGGACTGCAATGGGATATCAGTAGAGTAGTCGCTGCAAGCATTTTGCCGTGAAAGACCAATAAGTAGTGATGGTCAATAGTTGTAAATTGTAAACCAAACCGTGTAAAAGAAATTCTGTTAAAATAAAAAAAATCAGAATAATAAAAAGAGAGCCCCATTAAAATCAAAACAATATTAGCGAAAAATGTGTGCTTTTACATACTGTTACATTTTCTGCGTGCTTTGCAGTGTGTTTTGCTTTTTTCAGGTTCGCCCTCTACTAAAACAATCATATTTCAGTTGTGAAGGAAAACAGTTTGGGCCAAAGAGGAATCACTTGAGGGAAGCAGAAATATAAGGGATGGAATATGTACAACAATATGACCACTTTGTACACAAAACTGGGCTTTAAAAATAATCTTTGTTTATACTTAAAATAAATAAAATAAAATAAAAGCTTTTGTTAAATATTTTTATGGGTATCCCTATTCACACAGTGAGAGCCCATTGTGTTTTTGTTATAATTTAATTGGAAAAACAAAGATTTAATACACATTGTTTTTTTTTGCTCAAACGCTTTCGCATAATAAGGCATCTTCAGGAGCATAATTGCTTTTGTGAAAGTTTTTTTTTTATCTTGAATTGGACACTGTAAAATTGGCATGAAGCGCAATTACAAAAATCACAACTTCAAATAGTTCAACTTCATATTATTTAGATTTTGGGCAGTAACTTTGTGAAAGCACATTTTAATTAATTAAAATACTTTTTTAACTTTGTTACAATTCACTTGAGTTTTATTTTGGTTGTGTTTTTTAAAAAATAAAACTCAAGTGAATTGTAACAAAGTTAAAAAAGTATTTTAATTAATTAGTTCAACTTCTTTCTGAAGGGGTTGCATGTAGCGTGTGGAGACTATTTATTCGCACAGGTAAGGGGGCCGGCCTTTTTCAAACCATTTCACTTGAATGTCAATAAGACTCCAGCATCACATTTCGAACGCCTCATCGAACGAGTTACCGTTATCTGTGTTCCCAACCCAATTTAATTTTGTTCTATTCAAAACCAATATCAACCACCACTTCGTTTTTGTATCTCAAAACAAAGCCAACGTAGCACACAACACAACACCACGCAGCTAACAGCCCTGCTACAAAGGATCAGGACATCAACCGACACTTCACCAACACCTCTGCGGCACTACAACACATGCCATAGTCTCTGAAACCTGGGGATTTCCGCACAGAATTCCTTAGGAAAATAAAAATGAACCTTTTTTCTGCTTTTATGGTCCATGTTTAAGCATCATAAAGAAAAATAGAGTAGACAAGACTCCTGAAAATCCAAGTGCTGCTACTCACACCTCGTTCTTTTTCAGGATTTTGGATAGCTTAGGCAATGGGCATAGCACTTTTAGCAAAGGCGATAAGACATGTGATCTCTCTTTTGCAAGTTATTCTTTGCTAATTTGATATCCAATGAATTTAAATTTATATATGATCTCCAAAGATATGTAAACATTACATTATTCCATAAAATATATACTTCATTCCGTAAAAAAAAAAACGTAACTAAGCTACACATATAGTGTAACTTCTTGCCGCGTTATCCCCGAAGGGGTCGCATGTGGCGAGTTGAACCTATTTATTTTTACAGGTAAGGGGGCCGGCCTTACGCCAACCACTTCAGTTGAAGTGGGGGTTTCCCAGCTCCCGAGAGAGCTGGTACTCATTTCTTGTGAAGGCTGAGTAAACCTTGCCGGTATTTTTATTTTGGGGTTTGAAATAAACACCGAAATGGGAAATCATTTCTGACACCCTCGCGCTCGGTGGGATTCGAACCCGAGCTCACGGCATGGAATGCAAGCACTCTACCAACTGAGCTATCGACCGGACAAACTTTCCGTAAACTTTGTAATTATTGTCAAAAAAACATGATAAGTTCAAATGACGATTTTTTAGAGAATCCATAGAGAACATCCGATTGCAAAATACCATTTTAAAAAAAGGTTATTGTTAAGACGAAACTTTATCCATTTTTTGTAACTTCTTTAGTAAAAAGTTTCTTCAATAAATGTACTCTTTCGCAGCTACATTATTGAGTTTTCAATTGAGAGACATTTTTTTCATGTAGCCCCTTTGTCAATATCCCAATAAATTTCTAACAGTCACAAAAAAGAGTCACAAAGGAGTAAAAAGAGTCACAAAAGAGTCACAAAAAAAATGAAACCAAGTAAACAATTGAATTAATGGCACAAAAAACTAGAAGACTTTTTCTTAGACTATAAAATGAAGCCAAAGAGATACCATTCCCTGAAACGGAAAATATATTGAAAAAGCGAATGAGTTTTTACAATATCAGTCAGCCTCAAACTAACCAATAAGTCAAGGAATCTTACTTAACATATTGTTTTGGGTCCTAAAACTTTCTACAACTCGCCGTTTCAACTAGCTGTTGCAAGTTACTTGCGCCAGTTACTCTCCCAGCTGTGGCAGGAGTGATGTATGGGCGATGCGATCAACATCTCGGAGGAATTTAATATAAGAAACGGCCAATCAATAAGGCAAGGCCTAGACCCACTTCGGGAAATGCTCGGTAAAGATCGCTACATGTTCGTGCGGCCCGAGTTTCACATCGCATCCCCAGATCTAAGGTGCCACAAGATAAAAATCGAGGCACGACAAATCATAACTGTCCACACGACTTTTCGGTTAACGACATTTCAGTCACAGACAGCTTTATCATAGAAAACTTGCTCACCAAAATATATTTATTAGTAATGTAGGTTTCATTAATTGTTTTGTTCTGTAATGGAGGTCACTGTTGACCTATATTGTAGTGGCAACACTTCGGACTCGTATTGACAATAGAACACAAAAATAAATAATCGATCTTTGAGAAAAACAAAATCATTTCTACATTGATGATTCGATATATTTTTTCAGGTTATTTTTTATTTCAGTTCACGCCCATGTCAGCTGTTTTTTTTTCCAGCTGCCTCCGTACATTTGTGTTTGACAAGTTTTAGGCTGTCGGCATATTTGTTTATGAGCGCGCCTGCACGTTTTTTTGCAGTTGTCGATATTGCAATTTCATGTTGACTGTGTCAATTGCGAAAACAGGAAAAAAACACTGTGTGAGAATTGTTGCGATAACCTGGAAAAAGTTGGGCTTAGTAGGGTTTCGTTAAATAAGAGTAGTATATCGACGGTTAAAAGGCAGTAGCGACATTTTGGCCAAAAATGAGTTATTAATGCTGTCCTACTTGAATTTTTCCGAATTTTACAACTTGCTTGAGAATTGGTGTTTTCTGTGGCGACGACCAACCTCGCAGAGAGTTCTTGAGGTGTGACAAAAAAAACAGTACTCACCAAAGAAATCATCATAATATTATTATTATTATATGTAAGTATTTTAAGTAGTAACTACAAATTAATTTTATTTTACGAATAACTTCTAAGAAAACCACTTTTCTTACGAAATTCAAAACAAATATCTTTTTTTTTTACACGAAAATCTAAACAATCCTGTAGAGTTACTTGTGAAATAAAAAAAAAATCACGTTTATTTTATGAGTGTGGTTTCTTGTTTCATAGTTTTGTATGAGCACTTCCCCAGTATTAACCCTGCTTCAGGGAAGGGCGGCAAGAGTTGCAAGGTTTAAGTTAATTTTAAATTTCTTACAATACTTGTACTGCAAGATCAAATATTATTTGTAGTTGGACCATAAATGTAGAAGCGAAAATAGTTGCCTTAGTATAAAAAAAAAAACAAAATCCTGTTTAGAGCTACTCGATATAAAATAAAAATATCATCGGTTTTCGAGAAAAGTGGGGCTAGGGATAACAAGCGTATGTACACGTATTGTACACAAAAATACTAATTAAGCTTGAACACGTTTTTTTGTGTATTTTTGTTTGTTCAACGCTTTATGCAAAACTACCTACAGGTCATATGTACGTACACTTTCCATACATTTTACATTTTTGCCACTGCTCGCAGCCCGGCACAAAAAGTCAATTTTGATCTGTAAGCGTTTTATAACTGACCAATCAAATTAATCGGACATATAATTTCAAACAAAACAAGAATGTGCATCTTTTGTATTTACATAAAAACTATAGTTTTGGTTTTCAATCAAAAAATCGCAAAAAATGCATGTTGCATCTACAATCCTAAGTTGTAAAGATAAACCAGCAATTTAAAATCATGATAGATATGTTCCTTGACTTATAGGTTGGTATGAGGCTGACCCCCATAATGTAAAAACTTGGTTCATTTTTGCCAATACCACCCCGCTTTCAGGAAACGCCGGCAGCAGTTGCAAGGTTTATTGCTTTTCACACGTTTGTTTCGTTCACAGGTTTTTGTTGTAAGTGCACATGCAGCATGTGTAAGCGTGAACTTAGGCGTGTCTACCCGTGGACGCGCATTGAGTATAAACCTTAGATGTCAAAATATCTTTGCAACTTAGATTGTAATAAATGATAAATATTTGCCGACATTTATGATTTTGAGCGTACACATGTCGCAAGCGCACTAACAAAATAAAAACCCGAATCTCAAATGATTGAAATCCCTGAAAATCTTTTCCAACCTGATGTTAAACAGGAGTGGCTTTGGCAAAGTGAACCAATTTCAGTCGATGGTGGTCAGGGTATCTACATTTTTATTAAATTTTCCAAAAAAAATACGCAATTTTGTTTTAAATGGAAATGCAAATAACTTAAAATACTTTTTACGTGTTAAAGCCTGGTTTAAGCACTAGATATGGATTTCGGAAATATAAAAAAAGGCTTTTAACACCACGTAAAATAAGCAAAAACTTGTCCAAAAAATGAGCTGCATTAAAAATTGTTTGTAAAGAAAAAAAGAAATGAAAAAGTAGTAGCGGAACTTATACGACAAAAAAACAGAAATATACCTGAAGTACGATCGTAATTCTGTAGGCTCGATGACGTAAAAAGCTCGTGGAAATATTGACGGCTCTCGTAAAGCTTCGTTATTCCGATGTTTATCGGTTTCCCTGCTCGTAATCCAAATCAGAACTCGCTTTTTGGGACGTAAAGTGAATAATGGGTCTGGATGTGCCTGACGCTGTCGTCATACAATGACCTGATCGGTCTCTCATACGAAATTACCTTAATAATATTTTTATTCTGTTCCCCTTTTCCTAACAGAATATAATATAATACATATTTTTAATGTAAATATATTTAATATTTTGGTTGGTTGGTGCATTAACACTGTGAAAATTCATCTTATCTTTAATTATTTTTTTTTTTTTTTTGTCAAAAATACAGATAATTATACACATTAAAAAAAAAAAAAAAAACTTTAAAGAGAAACCCACATAGGCATAGCCTGTGCGTGGGTATACAAATATGATAAAGTAAAAGCAAAAGTTGAAAAATTTAATTACCATCTATACAGAAACAAAGGAAAAACATTCAAACACTGTTTTATTTTCACTCTTTATTTTTTAATTATTTGGACACAAACATTTTCGACTGCACAGTAATCATCATCAGGTAATCTAATTAAATTGATTGTAGGAACTACTGTGTGAACTACACGTGTTTGTTTGTGGGCAAGCATCTGAGAGCTTTAAATGAATATATCCTTGCAACTTAGATTATATATTATTATTATAGACACGATCATAGAAGTTAAGGATTATAAAAGCATAGTTTGGAGATGTATGGGATTGTAGAGGCACAAAATCGTAGAAGCGTAGAAGCACAGATACCTGAAGTGACGTGTCTCGATAGGGGGCGTAGAGCTTGCATACATCTCCTGCCAGGCGAGAAGCCACGCTGCTACGGTAAGCTCTACGAGTAGGGACTGGAAAACAGAGAAACTATGAATACCGGACTTTACGATAAGAAGCTTTTTTTCTTTAACTTCAAAGACTTTTCAATAAATGCGTTACAATGTTTGCGGCTGAAGCTTTTTCAATAAAAAAAATATTTTGGAAAATCTATTTAATAAATATATATCAGGCTTATTTATTTTAATTTACATATTTTAAGAGAGCGCCTGTTTTGTGTGTGTCACACCTCAAGAGCCCTCTCCGATCATGGATAGGCTTTTTGTTAAACAAGTGTTTTCTTTTAATTTATGTACCGACAATCTTGAAAGTAAATTTCCTTTTCTTTGTTCATTTTTATGTGAGCTATCAGATTGATCACTCGTATTTTAAAAATTCATCCATTTTAATTTTCATCTCTTTTTTAGAAAATTGCGAATAGAATTACAGGGCTTCAAATTCATTCATTTCAAATTTGTGATTTTATTTTGTAAGTAAATATGCATGACGTGTAAACGCAAATTGCTATGTTTCTGCTGGTAGGCGTGCAAAACATATGAATCTTCAATGTAAGCATACCTCTTAATCCAAATATTATGCATTTAATGTCAATATCTACAAGTTTCACAATTATATTATCATCGACATACGTTGAGACCTTAAAAAAATCTAATTAACTATGTGACAGAAAAAACAGTGTATAAAAAGTGAACGCTTCATAGTTTTTTGTAATGTGCAAGAAAATAAAATACCAAAATGTTTTCAGTTTGATAATGAACTCTTAGTTGATGTCTTTACCAGGTCGTTATAAGAATATGCCATCCCAGCCCCTGTCTGCGCTTGGTGCTACGCTCAGAGAGGGGGCTACGGCTGGAGAGAGAGAGTGGAGCTACGCTGCCGTAGCAGCAGTAATGAGTGCCGCCCCGCTACAGCCGCGTAGACAAGTTGTTAATATTGCACCGCGCAGGTGACTTCTAATATTAATGTTTGCTCTCCTACCATTATACAAGGGATGCCTGAAAAGTTATGTGTTCTACAAAAAAACAATAGTATAAAAGAATAAGAGATTTAGGCTTACACGGCCGGCTGATGATGCTGGAGAGATGTTTTACGAGATCTGTTGCCGTGCTCTATGGCAGCTGGAACTTTCGAACGTTTCGTCCATGTCTACGATGATAGGCTTTTTCAGCGTAAAGTATGATGATGAAGATGATCTTGGGGAAAAAAGTGTTTTTTCTTACAGTTCTTTCTTTCTTTTTTCTTACTTTTCTCACAGTTTTCATCAAGATCATCTTCATACTTCATCATACTTCACGCTGAAAAAGCCCATCGTAGAGATGGACAAAAGGTCCGGAAGCTTTAGCTTCCATAGACCACGGCAACAGATCCCGGAAAACATCTCTCCAGCAATAGTACAATTGTTTTGGTTTAATAAAATTTAATAGAGATCAACAAAAAAATAGTTATTCAGCTTTTTCTCTACGTAATTTTAATGCAAGATCCAATTGTTGTAGGCCAGGATGTAATTTGTTACAGGCAAATGAATTTTTAAGGCCAGTTAAAAGCATTTTTTTTGTGCACTGACGGAAACAAGAACCCACGCCCATTCAATTATGAGTCCAGAGTAATTACTACTTTACTACGGACCTAAGCAAATTTTTTATTTTTATAGAAGCTTTTGCCAGCCTACCACCATGATCTTTGATAGATTTAAGCCCCAAGATCATAGCCATAAAAAATATTGCTTTTTCAGGCACAAAAAAGTCAAACAGATGTTTTTAAAGATGTACAAAAGCTCAACAAAGAATTGGAGGAAAAAGGCACCTTACTTTTTGGGTGTACCTCGTACATAGCAAGTATAATAAGTATATGAGCAACATGCATGTTGGCGCATTCTCATGTATAAGGATATCACAATGTGAAGAAACGTGGCAATATGAGAAATGCAGTCGAGGAAGAGATATTGCATTCCTTCAGAGCAACATGCTATTCGGTGTTAAAGAATAAATTCAGTATTTCATATTAATTTATGATGTGTTATTAATGCATCTAAGATGCACATTTTGGCGAAATGCAATAATTTTATGTAATTTTCTTTTCTCTGGCACATTAAGGACTACCTTTAAATGTAAATAAGAAAAAAAATATTAAAAATTGTTTAATGCAGAAAAAAATCATTTTTGCTGTAAGAATACGCATAATATTATAAGACTTGAGACAAAGTAAAAAAAATCATTCAATTTAAACGTTTTGTTGAACTTTTATAAACATTTTTGGTAACAAACATTTTGGATGAACTCTATCCTCAATCGTCGTGCAGAACGTGGGTCTCCTGAAGACGTTAGCTACGTCATTATCGAATGATTACGGTTCGTCTTATATCCGATTAATCAATTTTAACTGTGTAGTTGTTATTATTGTAAATATGTCAGACGACCGTAATTCCAATCTAAAACTAACAAAAAATACGTTAATTCGTGATCACTGTTTCCATCGTATTGGAGAGACTTTGATTTTACAAAGTTTTCAAAAAGTCGTCTCAGGTACTAACCATTATTAATTTCGATATAAATTTTTGAATTGCTGTATGCGCTTATTAAAATAAATGCTCGGATTCCGTCCCTACAATATAAAAACCAAATCTCAAATGGACATATACCCTGCAACTCTTGCCGACCTTCCCTGAAACACGGGTGACATTGGCAAAGTGAACTATTTTCGACAGCATGGGTGGTCAGCCGCATACCATCCTATAAGTGAAGGAATGTCTCCTGATAATTTCGGATATGACTTCGAAAAAACTTTCAGAAACCGGTTTTCTTTACAGCAAGCTTTGGAAATTCTGTTTTCTCTATCTAAATAATCATGGATTTAAAAAATGTTTCAACAAAAAAGAGGTGTGCATTTTAATCAGAATTTTAATCACCAACACCGTTCAATTTATTGTCAATGCACTTTGTGATAATTAAAATAAATTAATTCAAATTAAGCGCGTGCTTCTACAAACGTGTTTGTTTGATAAACAATGCTTTGTTCGACAAATCACAATGATCGATCCGGATTATGTGCTGTTTTATTTTTAATAAAAACCCCAGTATTGCAACTTAAATTGTAGCGTCAAAATTGCTAATTAATTACATTGTTCAGATACCATACTAGAGAAGAAAAAAAAACTTATTGTCATTCATTGAATAATGAGGTACACAAGATAAATTGTCCAGTCGATAGCTCAGTTGGTGAGTGCTTGCATTCCATGCCGAAAGCTCGGGTTCGAATCACACAAAAGGTGTCAGAATTGATTTCTCGGGTCGGTGTTTATTTCAAAACCCAAAATACAATATCGGCAAGGTTTACTCAGCCTTCACAAGAAATGAGTACCAGCCCCTGTGGAAGCTGAGAAACCTCCACTTCATCATCCTGGCGACTGACCGGCCCTCTTACCTGTAAAAATAAATAGGTTCAACTCGCCACATGCAAAACCCTTCGGAGATAACGCGGTAAGAAGTAAGGTATGTAAGTGCCATAAAAAACACCAATTCCCAAGCAAGACCCAGTTGCTGTAAGGCTAAATGGACCTTTGGTGACCAGTCAAAGGGATATTAATTTTTCAACCCAGCGAAGAGCGTATTTGTTAATATTAATTAAGTATATATTTTTTGTGCTCCACCGAGATTCGAGCACACGACCTTCTATTTACGAGTAGACTACGATCCTAATTATATTTTATCACATATTTTACTTTATTTATTTAGATAAACTGAGCCCAGAGTACGAGTTTTTTCACAATACTCAAAGTATTGAGTATTCGAGGCAAATATATGTGAACTTGAAAAGCACCTCTGGCGAAACTAATTTCGAAACTATTTTTGCCAGAGGGGGTTTTCAAGTACACATACATTTTTCTCGAATACTCAATACTTCGAGTATTTTGAAAAAACTCGTACTACGGGTACTGATGCACAATGCTGGGAACATACTGTAATAACAAATTTATTCATTTAACGTTATTACATGGAATATTAATGTACATAGACAAACACGAATTCAGTTGGATTTAATTATGTCCAATGATAAACAAACAAGCAATTTATTACAATAAAGCCCAGTCAATCAAATGATACTGCCATACACAGGGGCGGGCATCCCACACAGGCACATTTTGATTTATTTATTTTAAACAAGAATCCTACAGCTAAATTTGTTTTATAAATAAATAAGATTATTATAAACAATATATTGTACAAAAGGAGAACTTGGTAATATAATGAACAAAGGAGATAGAGCCATTTCCTTCAACGACGATACCATGTTGAAAGCACTGGTTCTCATCAGTATCCTTAGTACGAGTTACAAAACTTGAGAAAAGTAAAGTTTACGGAAAATATTAAAGAGTGATTTCTCCCAAAATCTGCCGTTTTTGTTTCTCACACTTTATGGTCTTAGCAAAATAGTTACAGTGAGGAAGAAAATCAAGTTCAAACAAACAAAAACGGCAGATTTTGGGGAAACTACTTTTGAATACTTTCCGTAATCTTTACTTTACTCAAGCTTTGCAACTCGTACTCAGGGTACAGAATAGAAAATTCTAATTCAATAAACCCCAGTCCTAGCCGCCAACATTACATATCAACTGCCATTACCCTCTGTCCTTACACACTTCTTTCATTTCATCCAGAATCATAACCTTCTTCATACAAGCTCTTTTATTATGACTCTGGATATTCCATTCATTCGCTATTTCCTAACACTAATATTACTCTCCATCTTAAATTATGTTAGTTAACATAGTGAGCCAACGTGTGTGAGCAATCCACGCGTGCGGAAATGCTTATGAGCCCAGTGTGGCCGGGTTACTAAGCAAACTGCATGTGCATAATCGTGCGAGTAGAATGCACACATGTTGGCTGCAATGCTCGCCGCGATTGCGCTTGGTGGAGATGTGAGTGCCGGGTGATGTTTGTCTGCTATGTGTGTATGTGCCACAGATACTAAAATATCAAACTCAAATCTAATCTAATCCAAGTTGCAAAGATATGTAACATTGGGGATTCACATTGTATGCATTTTCACAAGCAAACACGTATAAATTCGCGCTTGTACATGCCGCATGTGAACCTACAACATAAAAACTCAAATCCCAAATGAACATAAGCACTGCATTTCTTGCCAAACAGCGGTGACATTGACAACGTGAACCATTTTTTACGAGTATGCTTAAAATTTGAATCTTAAATTTTAATATTGTTATGTTTTTAGGGTTCAAATATTCTTCAAATTAAAAACTCTTTACAGGATATTTATTTTACAATTAGATTTATTTTTTTACAGTTATATTTATTTTTTACACTTTTACATTTATTTAGCAATTTACATTTATTTCATAGATGGTTTGTGTTCACTTATACTGTCTTTTGTGTTTAAAAGTAGAGTGTCGTATGAAGATTGTCTGCCTGCAAGCTGTTCGCGCCTTTTTATACCTCAACAATGGAAATTACTACAGGTGGATTTTGCTAGAATCTTCTCGAAGCAGATATTCTAGTGGCTTCTTTCTAAAGTTTCTTCACCCTAGATACTTAAAATAGTAATTAGTCCTACTTATATACGACTCTCATCAGTTATAAATGATATTACCTTCCTAAATATTTATGTGTATTTGCTATTTACAAACAATATATACTTACACCTCATATTATATGTAATAGATAGAAATAAACAGTCTTGTTTTTTGGTATTATGTAATATTGTACAATTTTTGTTCCTTGACTCATCATAGGTCAGTATGAAGCTGACCACTCATACAGATATAATGGTTCACTTGGCCAATGTCTCCCATGTTTCAGGGAAGATCGTCAAGAGTTGCAAGAGTTCATTTGAGATTGGGTTTTTATGTTGTAAGTTCACTTAGGTGTTAAACTTAAAGCTCAAAATGTTATTATATCATTAAAAATAAAATGATAGATTATTGATTTATAGACAACCTGGGCTGGAAGTCTCATCACAAACGGTAGATCCTACCTACCGATTGTCGTTCAGATTAGTATGAACACCTGTCAATCTCCAATCAGCTGTTCACCTGCGGCCATCTTGGATTGACAGATCTTCATACAAATATTACCGATATTCGGTAGGTAAGAATATTACCGTGGTGATGTCTTATCTAATCTAATCTAATCTAAGCTGCAAATATATATATCATTCAAGATTTATATTAAATGCATTCCCACAAGCAGACATGTATAATTTCGCGCTAACACATGCCGCATGTGGACCTGCAATATAAAAACCCAATCTCAAATGAACATAAGCCCTGCAACTCTTGCCGTCCTTCCCTGAAACAGGGGTGACATTGGCAAAGTGAACCATTTTTTTACAGTATGGGTGGTCAGCCGCATACCAACCCATAAGTCAAGGAAGTGATGAGTTTCGGCAATATACCGTTTGCGTCGTCAGTCAATTTTTACATTGAAAGCTATTCTACGCAGCGCCTGGGTTGAGTTATTGTAAGACATAGATATATACGTGAGTGTAGCTGTTACCGTGCCTGACTTCGTTACAGTGATTAATTACCACTTGGTACGGCGGTGAGCCCTCTTGCCTAACGAACTCCTTTCTCTCTCACACCCCGCACCCCGTCCCTCTCTAACATACGCAATCTTCTTTCTACACATCTTTGTGAGGTAGGACATGCCACAGACGAACATTCAGGCACATTTTTTTTTAAATTGTGAAGAAGAATGCAATTCACCAACCTATTTTTCCCGGTCAGTTGTCTTCATGCAAAGCAGATGCTTGTGAGCATGCAATGGCAACTGTTGAACCAGGGTCGAAGTTATGGTGAAATGAGACGTGATTCGAACCAACGTTATTCTGTTCCAAATACGCTAGTAGAACAAGGGACTTGATCCCACGGCCATAGCACCGACATCTTCTTTCTTCTTCTTTTTAATCTTATTCCTCATTGCTGAGGGTTGTGTGGATGCAAATAATTTTCTACAGTTCTCTCTTGACTGCAATGCACGCTGTATTGCAAAAAAATGCAACTAAGCTACACATATAGTGAAATTTCTTGCCTGCGTTATCCCTGAAGGAGTCGTATGTAGCAATTCGGGACCGATTTAATTTTACGGGTAAGGGGGCCGGCCTCACAGCAACCACTTTATGTTGAAGTGAGGGTTTTCCAGCTCTCGACGGGGCTAGTTCTCATTTCATGTGAATGCTGAGTACATCTTGGGATCGAACCCTTGCTCTCGTCATGACATGCAAGCATTCTATTAACCGAGCTATCGACCGGACTTTTTACGAGCATGGTCGTCGTTATAAAGCGCCGATTCTCAAGCAAGACCCAGTAATTTAAGGCCCATATTAAATACAGGGCCGCAAGTAGACACATGTGAGTTTGCGCTTATTCATGTTGCATGTGTACACTGTACGTACAAACAGAACATAAATATTGAAACTCCTGCCGCCTTTCCTTGAAACTTGGGTGGCGTTGGCAAAAGTGAACCAAGTTTTAACAGCATGAAGTGTCAGCCTCACACCAACCTATTAGTCAAGGAACTCAAGACCGTATTTAAGTTTATTATTGATCAACGAATTAATATCCATTTGAAAAACATCATTCACGTGTAAACATGCGAATATGACACGCACGAGTGACCGTTTGTGGCTTGTATACTCGCACGTACATTGGCAATTCGCCATCTTGCTCTTTCTCCTGATGTTTCTCTTAATTAGAAAAATCAAATCTGTTCTCAGGCTGTAATTTAAATTGGAGTAGAAGCACATACAGTGTTTATGTTAAATCCAGATACAGATACGTATTTGGTTTTAATTAAGATATCTTCGTTCTACGTATTTTTCTTTCTCTTTCATGGATGAATATTGAAAGAAGTATGTAAGGACAGAAAGAAATGGCGGTTGATCTGTAATGTTGGCGGCTGGCTAAGGGTTTTTTTTTTTTTTTTTAATTTCAAATTATATTTTGTATTTGTTTTTAATGTTTATACATATTATTATTTTTTTATTTCTAAAATGTGATTTGTTGTGTATGTTCCTTGACTTTATAGGTTATATATATATATACAAGGATAATTTATTTATAAGGTACCTACACATAATTGAAGAGCGCCGTTTTTGTGTGTGTCACACCTCAAGGGCCCTGAAATGTATGCGGCTGACCACAAATGCTGTAGAAAATGGTTCACTTTGCCAATATCACCCCTGATTCAGGGAAGCTCGGCAGGAGTTGCAGGGTGTATGTTCATTTGGAATTCGGGTGTTTATATTGTAGGTCTCCATTGTAACATAATCTCTAATGAATAATATCTTTGCAACTTAGACTTGATTTTAAAAACGTGTGTCAATAAAATATTTGTGTTTTTTTTTCAAAAGATAAAATTTAAGTTGTGTCGAATAAATCACTGAATTTACGTACATTTAAATATCAATTCATAAAAAACTTTCTCATGGTGATTGTACTGCGTAACAATTTGTAAATGGATCTTGTCGCCTATCTAATCCCTTAGGGTCGGATCTAGTGTTAGGGTCTGCTAGGATCACTAGCCTTAGGGTCGTCCTAAGTCCAGTTATTAATTATTTCCTTCGGGGACATGTTGGGAGTGCCCTTAATCCGGGACTGGAAAAGATCACTACCCCTAAGTAGGCTTAAACTCAAACTTAGCGTCTCCAAAAAAAGATGTATGAAAACTGAAACAGCGAATCTAGTGAGAGTTTTAATTTAAATGTATTTTTGTTAAACGCCACGGTTGAGTTAAATTTTGTACTTGTGGTGAGAGAGAACCTTTATGGTCGCTAAAGTATTATTAATTGATTGAAGTAGGGTGTAGAAGGTTCAGAAAAAAAACCAACTAATTTGTGAAAGGATTTTGTTATGAAATTTTTGCTTAAATTAAATTTGAGTATGAATTGACTAGAAGCAACACAATTGTAAAACAAAATATTTCTATGAAATTCATAAAATTTTGTATGAAAGAATACAATATTATATATAGTTTCAAGTTTACTTTGGTTGTATGTATACACTCAATCCATATGATCGAAATTGCAAATAAAGCTATACTCAAAGTAACATTTGAGATTCACATTTAATGTGCGCCCACAAGCAGACCAATTGCGTTAAATTGCAATCGCAATTGATCGCAACTAAGCTACACATATAGTGTAACTTCTTGCCGCGTTATCCGCGAAGGGGTCGCATGTGGCGAGTTGAACCTATTTATTTTTACAGGTAAGGGGGCCGGCCTTACGCCAACCACTTCAGTTGAAGCGCTTAGATAATTAAGCTTTATGTGCCTTGAATATGAACCCTGCAACTTTGAAACTGGGGTAACGTTTGCAAGGTGAGTCAATTTGTGCAGTACGGGTGGTCAGCCTCATACTAACATATTTGTTTAGAAATATTATACATCTACAATCTAAGTTGCAAAGATATATTAACATTTAAAGCTCATATCAAATGCATGCCCACTGTGGTGCATCAGTACAGAAGATGAAAGAAAACCAGATATCTGAAATCAGATAAAAAGAAGATAATCCGAAAATTGTGCGTGCCCACCCCTAGTAGTGGGCCCGCGAGAACGAGCGGGAGTATAAAACGCGTACGCCGCGCTCCAAACAGCCAGACACACTGAGACCACGACACGAGCAACATCTTACCGCGCTCCCGCCAAAATTGCAAGCCGTCTCGCGTTCCCGCCGATTTCCAAGCAGAGACGCAAAACTACTTTGCACCGTCGCCTGGACGTCTCCGCAGTTCACTACATCATCACCAGAGAAACTTCGAGACCACCGAGCGGACATCTACATCTCCCGCCAAAATCTCAAGACATCTCTCGCGTTCCCGCCAATTTCCAAGCAGAGACGACATCTTACCTCGTGCCTTCGCCTGGACATCTCCAGCTTCATCATACCTTCACCTGGACATCTCCAGCTTCGCCACATCTTTACCTAGAAGATTCTCAAGACCTCGCCAGGAACAGACTTGAGGCAACCGTCTCCTACGGCACACTGCTCACATCACAACACAAAAGGTCCTTCTTAGGGCCACTTTTAATTTTCCTCAAAAGTTTACAGTTTTTTCTCCTGCTCACAACAAAAGGTCCTTGTTAGGGCCAATCTGAACTTCCTCAAAAGTTTCAAGTTACTTCCTAATTGCCAACTTCCATATTTCCTTTCCTTCCCCCACTTCAAGCATCAAGCATCCTGCTCGCCTCACAAGCAAGGCGGATTAAGGAGGACTTCCGCCTGGACGCAGCTTGAAGACCGGAAGATTGCAACCAAGACAACATTTTGAATTACCTTTGATTGAACAGTACTGACTGCATTAAAAATATACACTTTCAAAAACGGGCTTTCAATTCACACCACACACACAACCTCCAAAGTGGTGACGCCCGACGTGATTTAAAACAAAAAATTTGGTGACCCGTAATAATCAAGTACAGTAACATTTTTAAACATTTAATCAAAGTGCAAGAACAATGGAAGCCGCCAAAGTGAGCATCAAGATGCCGCCATTCTGGCGTAAAAACGTCGGTCTGTGGATCGCACAAGCTGAGACCCAATTTCAACATGCTGGAGTTACCGTAGACAGCACAAAATACTTCATACTCGTCGGTGGCTTGGATCAAGAAGCACTTGAATGTGTCGCCGATGTTATCATGTCACCTCCGGCGGAGAAGATGTACGACACGCTGAAGAACGCTCTCATCGACCGGTTCAAAGAATCTGAGGAAAAATCCCTAGCAAAGCTGTTACATGGACTCTCCTTGGGAGACAAGAAACCTTCAATGCTACTCCTCCAAATGAAGCAGCTTGCAGGATACAAACTTCAAGACAGCCCAATTCTTCGCAGCCTGTGGTTCCAGCACCTGCCGCAACAAGCCCAGACGATTTTATCTGTGTCGCCTGACCAGCCACTGGACCAACAAGCCGCAATAGCTGACCGCATTATAGAAGTCTGTCAGGGACCTTCTATCTACAGTATGACGCAGTTACCTGCACCAGCTTCAAGCCAAGACTCTCTACGCCCACTTGTTACACAGCTCATCATGCAAGTAGGGGAGCTAACGAGGAAAATAGAACAGCTGGAAACAAAACTGCAGAGGCAAGGCAGAAGTCACAGTCGCGGACGCTCCGGGAACCGTTTCTCATCAAGCTCATCAAGAACAGCTGACGGTCTTTGCTTCTACCATAGTAATTTCGGAAACAACGCCAGAAAATGTCAACAGCCATGCAAAATGGCGGAAAACTTCAAAGGCGCTCAGTAATAGCAGCTTGCTCGACGCCGACGCCAACACAAAGCTGCAGATTACATGTGTGGGACTCGCTGTCATCTCAAAAGTTTCTGATCGACACGGGCTCAGACATTTCCGCCATACCACCCCGCCGCTTCTCCAACAATGCAACCAACACCCAACAGACAGCATTTCCGGAAATCTACGCAGCAAATGGCACCAGGATTCGTACTTATGGTACACAAGACATCAAGATCAGTCTCGGACTTCGCCGTGAGTTTGAGTGGACTTTTATCATCGCGGATGTCGGACAACCCATTATTGGAGCTGATCTTCTCCACCAGCACAACATATTAGTGGACCTACGTAGACAATGTCTTATCGATGGCACAACTCAGCTAATCTCAAGAGGACACAGAGCACCAGGACCATCGGCCAAGCTATCGATGATAAACAATCTTGACCCATACCACAAGATCATCTCCATGTATCCCACATTGATTCACTGTCAAGCAAAGGAAGCGCCACAAGCAACGAAACACACAGTGACACACATCATCGAAACCAAGGGACAACCTGTCACAGCCAAAGCACGAAGATTAGCACCTGGACATCTGGAAGCCGCCCAACAAGAATTTGCCAAGATGATGAAACTAGGGATATGCCGCCCATCCAAAAGCAATTGGTCCAGCCCGCTGCATATGGTGAAAAAACCCAATGGAGGTTGGAGACCATGTGGAGACTACCGCGCCTTAAACGCCAAGACCACTCCGGACTGCTATCCCATACCGCACATCCACGACTTCGCACACCGCCTGCATGATGCGAAGATATTCAGTACATTGGACCTAGAACGAGCGTACCATCAAATCCCGGTCAACCCTGAAGATGTGAACAAAACTGCCATCATTACACCATTCGGATTGTTCGAGTTTACAGCCATGCAATTTGGCCTCTGTAACGCAGCTCAAACATTCCAGAGATTCATTCACGAAGTTACCAGAGACCTGGGATTCTGTTTCACCTATCTGGATGACATTTTGATTGCGTCCAAGAACGAAGAACAACACACCGAACATTTGAAGACAATTTTCAAAAGGCTGTGCGAGTATGGACTGGTTATCAACCCCGAAAAGTGCAACTTCGGAAAACGAGAAGTTAGCTTTCTGGGATACAAGGTTACCGCAGCTGGAACTTCGCCACTACCTGAAAAGGTGCAGCAGATCCTCGAGTTCCCCATACCACAAGAAGTGAGAGCACTCCGAAGATTCCTTGGCATGGTCAATTTCTATCGAAGATTTTTACCACACGCAATTAATGCGCAACGTGTTCTATTTGAAGCTACATCAAACTACAAGAAAAATGACAAGAGACCCATCACATGGACGAGCGAGTTGGAAAACGCCTTTGAAAAGTGCAAGGCCGACTTGGCCCAAGCCACTATGCTAGCACACCCCAAACCTGACGCGGAGCTATCACTTGTGGTAGACGCATCAGAGTTCGCCATGGGGGCAGCCCTGCAGCAACTTCAAGAAGGATCATGGCAGCCACTTGCATTTTTTTCAAGAAAATTCAGCGACGCACAGAGAAGATACAGCACGTACGACCGAGAACTGTCAGCTATATACGAAGCCACCAAGTATTTTCGGCAGTTAATAGAAGGACGAATTTTTCACATCCTCACCGATCATAAACCATTGACATTTGCGTTCAGAAACAAGAGGAACTGCTCTACACCGAGACAAGAACGGCAACTGGACTACATCTCACAGTTTACGACAGATGTGAGGTATATACCTGGACCGGACAATGTAGTAGCAGACGCCTTGTCAAGAGTAGAGGCCATAACAATACCTTCAACAATCAACTATGGAGATATCGCTAAAGCGCAATCAACCGACCAAGAGCTAGAAAAACTCAAGAAGGAATCATCTCTGAAATTGCAACTCCAAGAAATACCTGGTACAGCCCTTGCTCTCTGGACAGACACCTCAACGGGAACGTCGAGACCTTTTATACCCAAGGACATGAGACACGAGATAATCAGGATGTACCATGAAAATGCACACACCGGTACAAAAGCAACGTACAGGACTCTGAAAACGAGATTTGTATGGCCTGGACTACAACGTGATGTCACACAATACGTACGCACGTGCATCACGTGCCAGAAAACCAAGATCACACGGCACACAACAAGCCCGATACAAAGTCTCCCCACACCGGACTCAAGGTTCAGCTATATCCACATAGACCTTGTAGGACCACTGCCATCATCACAGGAACACACATACATCCTAACAATGATTGACAGATTCACCAGATGGCCTGAAGCGGTCCCACTGAAGGACATTACCGCTGAGACAGTCGCAAAAGCATTGTTGACAAATTGGATCGCCAGATTTGGCGTACCGTCCCACATTGTAACTGACCAAGGACGCCAATTCGAGTCACAACTGTTCAAAGACGTCACACGCCTCATTGGAGCCAAACATATACACACCACCGCATATCATCCGCAGTCAAATGGATTGATCGAGAGATGGCACCGCACCTTAAAAGCCGCCATACGCTCCCAAACAACGTCAAGATGGACTGAAGTCCTGCCAATGATCCTCTTAGGACTGCGGAACGCAATCCGGGAAGACATTGCGTACTCACCAGCTCAACTCACCTACGGCACAACACTACGCATGCCAGGTGACTTTTTTGAGAACTCCACAACAACTGAACCTGATACCTTTGCAAATAAACTACAGCTAACCCTACAAAATATCAGACCGGTACCCACCTCAAACCACAAGAAGGAGCGACCATTCGTGCACAAACACCTACAAGAGTGCACACATGTATTTGTGCGTGTTGACTCACACAAAACACCTCTACAAGCGCCATATGAAGGACCTTTCAAAATCGTTCAGAAAAACGATAAATACTTCATGGTTGACTTCAGTGGGAAAACCAAAACAATCTCAATAGATCGTCTGAAGCCAGCATACATGCCAGATGAAACATACACATCACATGGACCAGAACATTCACAACGGCCCGAAGCAGATGTACCAAACACAGCAACACCAAGGCCACTCAGCCCAGGACCTTCAAATCAACCCGAAGCAGAAAACACCAAAACAAGGTCAGGAAGACGAGTGACCATCCCCAAAAGATACTTGTAAAAGTATTTCCTCGCCCCGCTGCAGCCGACTCCCCAATTTCACCCAGCGCAACGAAGCACTGGAGGATTGGACGTCGCTCACCATAGCTGCACAGCGTAGCAACAAACAACAATCCCGCTGCCCAAGCAGCAAACGCCGAACTACGGCACAGCAATCAATGCTACAACAGACAGCAACCGCTGAGCAACAAACAACCAACCCCGCTACAACAAGTAGTACAATTCCTCACCACAGGACAACAGCCTGGAAAAACCAGAGGAACTCCATAAATCTGGAGACAACCTGACGACGCCTCAAGATCCTCATCAGGACCGCTGCAGCTGACTTCACAATCCTGCCTCCGCATCCGCCTAGGAGGATCGTAAGCACACACAGCTAACAGCGAACACACACCAGATACAACGTAGAATCTCTTACCCTGCTACGACGAGTAGTACCTTCATCTTCTGCACAAAAACATCGCATCAATAACGCTCACTTCAAGACGTCATTGACACTGGAGGGGGCCTCTGTGGTGCATCAGTACAGAAGATGAAAGAAAACCAGATATCTGAAATCAGATAAAAAGAAGATAATCCGAAAATTGTGCGTGCCCACCCCTAGTAGTGGGCCCGCGAGAACGAGCGGGAGTATAAAACGCGTACGCCGCGCTCCAAACAGCCAGACACACTGAGACCACGACACGAGCAACATCTTACCGCGCTCCCGCCAAAATTGCAAGCCGTCTCGCGTTCCCGCCGATTTCCAAGCAGAGACGCAAAACTACTTTGCACCGTCGCCTGGACGTCTCCGCAGTTCACTACATCATCACCAGAGAAACTTCGAGACCACCGAGCGGACATCTACATCTCCCGCCAAAATCTCAAGACATCTCTCGCGTTCCCGCCAATTTCCAAGCAGAGACGACATCTTACCTCGTGCCTTCGCCTGGACATCTCCAGCTTCATCATACCTTCACCTGGACATCTCCAGCTTCGCCACATCTTTACCTAGAAGATTCTCAAGACCTCGCCAGGAACAGACTTGAGGCAACCGTCTCCTACGGCACACTGCTCACATCACAACACAAAAGGTCCTTCTTAGGGCCACTTTTAATTTTCCTCAAAAGTTTACAGTTTTTTCTCCTGCTCACAACAAAAGGTCCTTGTTAGGGCCAATCTGAACTTCCTCAAAAGTTTCAAGTTACTTCCTAATTGCCAACTTCCATATTTCCTTTCCTTCCCCCACTTCAAGCATCAAGCATCCTGCTCGCCTCACAAGCAAGGCGGATTAAGGAGGACTTCCGCCTGGACGCAGCTTGAAGACCGGAAGATTGCAACCAAGACAACATTTTGAATTACCTTTGATTGAACAGTACTGACTGCATTAAAAATATACACTTTCAAAAACGGGCTTTCAATTCACACCACACACACAACCTCCAAACCACAAACAAACACGCTTACAAATATTGAATATGTACTTACAAATTAAATCTAAACCTCAAATGAACATAAGCCCTGCAACTTTTGCTGACCTTCCCTGAAACAGGGGTGATATTGGCAAAGTGAAGCATTTTTTACAGTATGGGTGGTCAGCCTCATACCAACGTATAAGTCAAGGAAATTCATAATAAAAAAACTTTAGCACCTTTTTTCGTTTACGTTTTGAGTATTGTTGATCCGCCTACAGGGTGGCCTGTAAAAGTTGGTATCATTTATCATTGTGAAGTTATTACAGGGATAATGTGAAGTCAGCGCAAGTCGCAGGAACAAGCGGGCCTCTTAATTAATCAAAATATACATTTAGAACTTGTGTCAAAATATACATTTAGAACATGTGTCAAAATATACATATCAAAATTGTGTCAAATATTCATTTAAAAAATGTGCCAAAATAAACGTCCCACACCTGTGTCAAAATATACATTTTAAACATGTGTCAAAATATACATTTAGAACATGTGTCAAAATATACGTTTCAATATAATGTCAAAATATTCATTTAAAAATGTGCCAAAATAAACCTCCGACACTTTAAAAATACTTTTCACTTGTCAAAATATACATTTTAAACATGGGTCAAAAAATACGTTAAAAATATTATGTTAAAATATAAATATAACATTTTTGTCGAAATATACTCGTATATAAAAAAAACATGTGTCAAAATGTACATTGAAAATTATGTCAAAATATAAATTAAGTACGTATGTGTCGATGTTTCTGTATCCTGCAGCCGTTTCACTAGGGGTGGCAGGTATATCTGAAGATGTGTCTCCACTTTTTTCTGTCCTTGCAAACCTCTTTCATCTCTTCAACATTCATCACTTTCTTCGTACACACTCTTCTCTTATTCTCAATATGCAGGTTCCATTCTTTCGCAATCTCACCTATTTGGTCTTCCCCAGTCCTTCCCCTTTTACGCTTTCCTCTAACATTTCTCCTGTGCACTTTCTTCGTTGTCAAATTAGACTTTTAAAATAAGTGTCAAAATGTACATTTTATACTTGTGCCAAATTATACATTGCATATTTGTGTCAAAATATCTATGTATAAAAGACTGTGTCAAAATACAATCTTAATATTGTGTCAAAATATATATTGCCTACAAATATATGTTTCATAATACATGCCCATTTAAGGCTTGCTCCAAAATATACAGTCAAAATAAGTGACAAAACATTGAAAACTCTGGCAAAATATACATATTGCATTTGCCAAATTTTTGTTTTGTAAAACGCTCATCAGATAAAACAGTATATTGTACTTATATTTTTTCTATTTCGTCAGTGAAACAGATTTTTTGGTCGCAACGCAACTAAGCTACACATATAGTGAAACATCTTGCCTGCGTTATCCCCGAAGGGGTCGCATGTGGCGATTCGGGACCTATTTATTTTTACGGGTAAGGGGGCTGGTCTCACACCAACCACTTTCAGTTGAAGTGGGGGTTTCCCAGCTCCCGAGGGAGCTGGTTCTAATGTCTTGTGAAGGGTGAGTATACCTTGAGATCAAACCCTTGCTCTCGGCATGGAATGTAAGCATTCTCCCAATTGAGCTGTCGACCTTTATACGAGCTTGGTCGTCGTCGCTACAAAGCGCCAATTCTCAAGCAAGACCCAGTTGCTGTTAGGCTGGATGGACCTTTGATGACCGGTCATTGATAAAGATTTATGAATTTTTCAACCCAGCGAAGAGCAAATTTGAAAATATAAATTGTATATTTTTTGTGCTTCGTCGGGATTCGAACCCACAACCTTCCATTCAGAGTCCGAAGTGTTACCACTGAACTGCGGACCGGTCAGTAAAAAAAAAAACGTAGAAGAGGAATAATAGTACGATATGAAAGAAATATACGATTGTTTCGAGTAAAATAACAAAGCATCAAGGTGTCGTCTCATCCTGTAAAAGTGATGGCTGTGCAATAAATTTCCAAATCTTAAATTTCCGTCCGTAACAAAATACGTCGCTCTAATTTGAATTTAAACGAAATGCTCAGTTTCGCTAAAAGGGCAGCAATCAATCTTTCCCTTTGGGTGGAAGAGCAGCTTTCACTCCGGCCCGAAAGCGCGGGATACAATGACAGAGAGCTTTCGAAAACTCCGCCGGAATATTAGATTTTATAAATGTAAAATTTTGATGAAAGTATTTGGATTGAAAATCAGTTGTATCGCATTTCAGTTGGCAGTTGTATTGGAGTTGTTAACCCTTAAATAAAGTTGATATTTAAACTGCTTACGACGAAGAAAAAACGTTGCAAAAAATGTGCTTCAACAAAGTAAAAAAGTAGCACCAAGTTATCTACGGAAAAAAATGTAACACTGGTTCTACGTCGTAGCACCAATGACGCCCGAACATTAAAAATATCCCTCGTCTTTATGACGTCATATACTCGCATAGTGAATTCCCGATAATCAGGGAATATTCGATAGCTTACAGCATTTGATAGCCCCTCCGGCAGGTCAAAGAAAGCACTAACAATACATTATTTTTCATGTAAAATACTCAAAAATACACATAAATAAAATATTTGATTAAATATTTAAAGTTGTGAAATTACTACGTTCAATTACTTTTCAAGCATGATTTTCTTACACATGATAATGTAAATACTCGAATATAGGTCATACTTCAATCGAAAAGTCTGCTGAAAAATGACATCTTCTTTGAATCATTTCACAGATTAACCAATAAATAAGGTATTTAATCTTATTTTGCATTAAAAAATATTTTCTTGTTTATTTAATTTTTTGTTTGTGTCAAATTTCTAACCTCAAAATGTATGAAACGCCCGATTCAAACGGTTCCGTATGGGGAGAAACCAGCGCCTTACGTACATAATATGTAGTTTGTCGAGCTCATGTTTATAACTTGGACTAATGAGACCATCTTACTTATTTTAAAAACAGGATTTACTCTGTTTTCATTGAGTGTAATTTATTCTTTCATGTTTACTTGGAAAAAAATACATTCAAGAACTAACGATAAAGTTCTGACGCAAAACGTAACTCAACTTATTTGGTTGGAATAGGCTAACATAGTCGTAGTACCTACTAATCTGCCTGCGCATATGTTAGTCCTCAAATTGATGTAATGATCCTTCAGAGAAAATGTAGGCATTCCAAAAATATTTCTCTCGGAAATAAGATAAGCAGAATGTTATTTTTGTAACAACGTTTTCCACTCAAGATAAAAAAGGACGAGTTGTTTAAGGTTAAAGTCAGATTGTTTCCTTTTTTTGGATGATAAGTGGTTACGAGTAAGACTAATAAATATAAACATGTTTTTATAATGAGAAATTATAATAACACACAGAGTTTTATTTTCACAAATTGAGCTCCTTGACTGATAGGTTGGTACGAGGCTGACCACCCGTGCTGTAAAAATCGGTTCACTTTTGCCAATGCCACCCCGGTTCAGGGAACGGCGGCAGGAGTTGCAAGGTTTATGTCCATGTGAGGTTTTCTTTATTTGTATGCACACATGCAGAATGTGTAGGCGCGAACCGACATGTGCCTGTCTGTAGGCATGCATTTCATATGAGCCTTAAATGTTAACATATCCTTGCAGCTTAGATTATAGATTATAGAGTGTTTATTTCACCTTGAGTAGGTACTTAAGACTTGCTACCCTCATTTTCAAAAGAACACCGGCAAGAGAAAAGTTCACTTAACCAATATCACCCCTGTCTCAAGAGGAAAGTCGGCAGAATTTTCAGACTACATGTTCACGTGTCTGTTTGTTGGTATGCAAAAAATATGAATTTTAAATGTTAATACATCTTTGCAACTTAGATTGTAAATAGATTATGGATTGAGTAAACTTTGCCGCTATTTTTAATTTGGGTTTGAAAAAAACATCCAAAAGGAAACATTATTACCGACACCAATGGTGAAGATTAAACTCTAGCCCTTTGGCGTTGAACGCAAAAATAACTACTGCTGGTTCCCGCACAGATAAACCGGTGAAGATGAATACAAAAGAAAAAGATACACTAAGAAGGTTCTACCTACTGGTTTTTAAGGGATTTCTATAAGTTTTCTTTTCAAATTGTAAGTAATAAATAAACTAGGTTTGGCAGAACAGTACATGGCCTTAAATTGATTCTTTCATCATTTCACATAATCTGAAGAGGTACCACCCGCACATTTTTTTTTTGCTATACTAGGTTCCATACAAACAGTGATATGACTGTAACTCAAAAACTTGACGTGATAGGACCCTGTTGTCTTTAAAAGTTTGATTATAATCAAAAAGCGTAATCTAAATCTGTCATCAGAACTCCAGTTGGAAAAATGTTGTTGGTCAGTGTAAGCATTGGGACCATTTGAAAGAGGATTTACGTTGCAATCTGTCTCTATCTTTAGCGTTAAACAGTCACTTACTTAAGTGCCGGATCTAAGCTGGGAATCGCTTTAACTTCCCTAGCTTTTCCTTAGAGCTACAGTTCACAGGAAGTCCCAGATTTCCCTAAGTGATAAATTGCTGGACACCTTAGTATTCCATGCAGCCAAGACCCTGTCTCTGATTTCACCGTAACTTCCTATCCTTATTTTTCCGTCAACAAAGAAGAATCAAGGTTATTTAGAATTAAAAAAAGAAACCGGACTTATAACGGAATTTCAATGAAAAACGTTACGACATATTATTGTACAAAACTTGGAATAAGATTAAGGACAAACCTTTTTTGAAAAATAGGCTGGTATGAGGCTGACTTTTATGCTGTAATAATTTGGTTCACTTTCGCCAATGCCACCTCGGTTTCAGGGAAAGACGGCAGAATTTGCAAGGTTTATGCTCATGTGAAGTTTAATTTATTTTGTATTTTCACACGCAGCATGTGTAAGTGCAAATTAAAATGTGTCTGTTTGTAGGCGTGCATTAAATATGAGCGTAAATGTCAACTTAGAAAATAGATTAAAGCTACAGACTATTCTGTACGACGGATATTTACGACAACAATAACGGGTTCACTCTGTAGAAGACCTTCCATAATCTACTTTATCAATGAACTTACTTGCAAAGGTATAAAAAAATAAGATTCATAATAAATACACCCTCACAATCTGATTGACATTTCGGTTTGAAGAGAATGCTTGCATTCCATGTTTTACAGTTTCTGCAGTTTTTGCCATAAAAAATTTAATAAGAAAAAATAAATATATGGCCGTTTTTCAGAAAAGTGCAATTTTATGTTTTTTTTGTATGGCAGCCATCTTGAATTTTCAAGTTGGTGTAATGCCGTGTTCTTCATCCTTAATACATGCCCAAAAAAGTCGATGTAGCCAAAATTTGGTATCTTTAGGTCTAATGAACTAAATTTGATCTCTTTTCTATATAAGTTCTGTTTTTCCTTTTTCTGTATAGAGTTCTATATTCTTATTTTTTTTGTATACAATTTTTTTTTGTATAGAATTCTGGATAATTTCTGTTTTTCCTTTTTCTGTATAGATCGTAATTAAATTTTTCATCTTTTACTTTTACTTTTATCATACTTGTATACCCACGCACAGGCTATGCCTATGTGGGTTTCTCATTTAAGTTTTTTTTTTGAAAATGATATTTTTATCTGTATTTTTGAAGAGGAATGTTAATAAAAAAAAATAAAAAAGACTTTGGAAAGTGACACACACATACAAACGGACGTTTTTGCAAGATAGTGTTTTTTGGCATGTCCTGCACCAGACAACCTCATCTCCGTAAAAACCTCGAAAAAAGTTTTCACACCAAATCAATACTTTCTTTTTAGCATTCGGCTAGCAAGAAAGTAAAAATATGCGATTGACTCGGCACAATAAAAAACTATACCTACCTCAGCTATGTGACGTCACACATGTAAAATCACATTATATACCTAATATTCTAAGTGCCGAAGAAATGTTGACATTTAAGGCTCATTGTGAATGCACGCCCACAAGCAGACACGTGTGAGTTCGCGTTTACGCAAAAAAAGTGAACAAGAATTCTAGCCCCCAAAAGATTTGACAGATATAAAAACATTGTATGGATGAGAGAACAGCACCTCTGGCGGTCAGATTTGGAACTAATCCGGTTCAATGACAATTTTTTTCCCAGGATTTTAAATATTCGAAGTCTATAATATCTATAATCCAAGTTGCAAAGATATTGTTACGAAATTAGGGTTCAATTGTCTTTCCAAATTAAAAATACACAGGTCTCCTTTAACACTTATTTATTTTACACTGTTACAATATTTATTTTCACACTACTTTCTCGATTATTCTACTTGGTTTTGGTTCACTGATCAGATGGCTTCGATGTGTTTGTTAGTCGCTATGATACTGGCCCGCTCTGCAGGCCATTCGCACCTTTATACTCTTCAGAGCAGTATGATCCAGAACTAAAGTCGCCAGACGGTTCCAGAGTAATTATTACTTCTCGACGCTTCACGTACTACCTAGAGATACAACCAAAATCCTACCTACAAATGTAACACAGTATTCCTATAATTATAACAAATACCTACTTAGCCTAGAGAATTCTACACTTATACATAATTATCGATCTTACCTACCAATACTTTTGAGGATTCTTATAACTATAACTATCCATACTTATTTCAATATTTATATTTACATAACACTACCCCCCACCTAGACTGTTTCGTCCCGGAACAGTCTTGACTCTGTGTAGGTAGGGGCATGCTGATCCACGTCGACACCCTGTGGTCAGGAAGAAGTGGCAGTCCACGGATTTCTCCCCACTGGCTCTCGGCTGCGCTTGCTCGCAGCACACCATGACGCTGATGCCGACTCCCGAGAACACTGCTTCAATCATACTCCGGATTATCCGCCAGTCTCGATTAGCGCGGCCGCCACCCATCTTCGGTATTGCCAGACGCGCCTGCTG
This sequence comes from Agapetus fuscipes, assembly GCA_951799405.1. Taxonomy (NCBI): domain Eukaryota; kingdom Metazoa; phylum Arthropoda; class Insecta; order Trichoptera; family Glossosomatidae; genus Agapetus; species Agapetus fuscipes. The sequence goes on from OX637362.1 coordinate 9,740,753, forward strand.
ATCCTCCAACATGTAGTCACGCAGCTCAACAAGGCCGTCCCACAATGCCTTGTAGTCCTCTTCCAGGTTGCTGGAATCCGGGACAACCAGGCAGTATGCTTGTTGACGCCCCTTCGGTAGTCTCAGAGCTCTTCCTTGCGGGCTGCTCGAGGGTTGCGGTTCTCCGAATTTGTATCGGAAGACCCGTGCAATTCCTCTAGACATATCTAGATCTTCCGGTACACTGCATGCCAGTGTGTGGTCCCTAGTGACCTCAAATAAGTCCTTGTGGACTTCTGTGGTCACTCCATGGCGAAACTTCTGCCCTGCCTTCGCGTTCTCCCAAAACGTCTCAAAGGCTGGTGATCTTTCGGATGCGACGCACTGTCGTACTTTTTGGGCTGGTTGGTCATCATTATCGCCTAGGTATGGTGAGAGGCGATTGTAGTGCACGACCCTTGGTTTTCCGTTTCGTCTCTTTTTTATGCGGTAGACCCATAGAGTAATAATTACTATAGAGGGCGCGTGTGCGACGTTTTCCATAGCGCCTGGTGTAAGCAGATGTTCTATAGCTACTTCATTATAGATATATGCAGCTGTAGTGATGTGCGCGCAACAAAATATGTTATTGATACTTTAAAATCCAAGATTTTAATCTAGTATCGAAAAATAAACTAAATTTGTAATAAAAGCCTTACATTTAGGTTTAAACAGATCATATGTATGGGGATTAAGGTTTTACTGAAATTCGAAGTGGTAGAAAAACTGTGTTTCGTGGATTGACAACTACACGACCATTTTTGTTTTTCCTTATATTTGAGTTAAATTGGTTCTAATGCATGTAACAAAAGTCTCCTGCGTACCATATTTACATGTTTATTATTTGTCAAAGATTTTAACACATTTCAATACAATATCAAAACAATACAATAAATAATATAACCAAACACAAATCTGTAAAAGACATTTAAACAAAACATACGCGGCTTTGAATATTTGGTGCCTAGTCAGTTTTTTTGATGGCATCGACCCACTTCCGTAAATAATGCGTATTTTGTGGAAACCTATAAAAATACAAATGTATGAAATATTCAGTATTTTTTATTATTATTGACTTATAGGTTGGAATGAGGCTGACCACCCATACTGTAAAAAATGGTTCACTTTGGCAATGTCACCCCTGTTTCAGGGAAGGTCAGCAAAAGTTGTGGTGATTATGTTCATTTGAGGTTTTGATTTTATTTGCAAGTACACATTCAGAATTTGTAAGCGCGAACTACACGTGTTGGTTTGTGGGCATACATCTGAAAGCTTTAAATGAATATATCCTTGCAACTTAGATTATAGATTGAATGCGATTTGATCGTCAACGAACGAACGTCATAGAGCCCAAGTAGTAAAAAAAAATCCACTTTTTGAAAATACTGAGGGGGCGGAATTCCATATAATTGTAAAATTTAGGAAAATTTTTATGATTCTCATTGAATTTTAGTAATATGAACGAAATGTGAAGCGCATATCGATATCACAAATATCAATATGCGCTTCACACAGCGCATCACTAGCAGAGCGGTGCTTAGCGGACGGGTAAAGGCGACGCGGTAACTCTCTCTCTTCACCCCCGCAACACAAAGTTTTAGATCGTTCGACTTGGCCAAATTTTGTACTCACCGGTGGAATGTTATGTAGCTATTCTGCTTTGTTTGCTTCCTTGTGTCATTTTTACAAGTTTTAACACAACCATTCATCATTTTTACTAAGATAATTGAAATACAAGTCAACTGTCAAAAAATGGGAGCGCCCCCCCCGCGCGCCTGTCAGTTTGCGATCACGTGATCGGGTTTGGACCAATGAGACGATGTTCGCACTTCGAAGCAAAAAGTGCTTACTGTTCGCACTTGGAAAGGCTCTCTCTATGTATATTATTACTCTATGGGTAGACCACATCGTTGATGCGCTCCAAGATCTCGTACGGCCCGTCCCAGGAACGCTGAAGTTTCGGACAGTATCCTTGGCGCCTCTTGGGGTCAAAAAGCCACACCCAGTCACCAGCTTTGTACCCCATGCTGTCAGCTCTGGTGTCATAGCGCTCCTTCATTTGATCGCTGGCTTCCCCGATGTTCATGCGGACCTGATCATGGATGTCATCCAGCCTCCTGCGAAGGTCTGTCACATAGTCTTCTCCGGCTAGGTCTTCACCTGGTTTGCAGCCAAATTTGAGATCACAAGGAAGTCGCATTTCTCGCCCAAACAGTATGCTGCTGGGAGTCTTCTTCGTCGTTTCCTGAACAGCCGACCGGTAAGCCAATAAGAACAAAGGCAGATGTCGGTCCCAGTCCCGCTGATGGCTGGACACTACTTTGGCTAAGTACCTCCCCACGGTACGGTTCATCCTTTCCACCATTCCATCAGACTGTGGATGTAGCGCAGTGGTCCTGGTCTTGTAGATCCCTAGCCGCTCACACATTTGCTGGAAGATAGCAGCTTCAAAGTTCCTTCCCTGATCAGAATGTAATTCCAGGGGTACGCCAAACCTGCTGATAAATTCGGTAACTAGAACTTCAGTCACGGTTACGGCCTCTTGGTTAGGGATTGAGTAAGCTTCCACCCACTTGCTGAAGTAATCCATCACCACCATGATGTACTTGTTACCCTTCTCAGTTGTAGGAAATGGGCCAGCTATGTCGATGGCAATTCTTTCAAAGGGGCTGCCAACATTGTACTGACGCATTGGTGCTCGCCTTTTCCTTTGCGGTCCATTGGCCGTTGCACAGGTTACACATTTTCGACACCAATCTTTGACGTCTTCGCTGCAGTTGATCCAGTAAAATCGCTCTTTCACTTTCTCCAGCGTCTTCTTAACGCCTAGATGTCCTCCAGAAGTTCCTCCATGCAGCAGTCCAAGGATTTCCGGTACTCGGCTCCTCGGAACGAGGGTTTGCTTTCTTCTAAGTGTGCCGTCTTCCTTCTCGATCTTTCGTTTCAGAAACCCTCCTTCTATCACTATGGATCCCCATTGAGCCCAATAAGCCTTGACAGTTGGTGATAAGGGGGCGAGTTTTTCCCAGGTTGGCCTTTCTCCTTCTCGCGCCCATTCCATCACATACTTCAAGTCCGGATCATTCAGTTGGTCTTGCGCCAATTTTTCATCTTGCCAGTCCTCATCTTCGGTGGTCGTCCTTTGGACAATTGCTACCTTGTCCTCCATCTTGCTGCAATGTTTGCAGTCACTGGCGCATGGTCGTCTGGATAATGCATCCGCATTTCGATGAAGCGTGCCAGGTCTATGTTCGGAGTCATAATCATACTCCTGGAGCCTTTCAATCCATCTAGCCACTTGCCCTTCTGGGTTTTTGAATTTCAGAAGCCAAGCCAGTGCAGCATGATCAGTCCGTAGTGTGAATTTTCTCCCGTACAAGTATTTGCGGAAGTGTTCCACTGATTTTATCACGGCAAGAAGCTCTCGTCTGGTCACGCAATAATTTCGTTCTGGCTTGGAAAGCACTTTACTGAAGTAACCCAGAACAGTCTCGTGCCCATCCTGTATTTGGGAAAGGACGCCTCCTATCCCCACATTACTAGCGTCGGTATCCAGGATGAACTTTCCATCTTTTCGTGGGTAGCTCAAGATGGGGGCACTTGTTAATCTTCCCTTAAGCTCTTCAAATGCTTGTGCGCAGGAATCACTCCAATGGAAGCGAGTGTTTTCTTCCGTAAGCTTGGTGAGCGGTTTTGCAATGTCCGCAAATCTTGGCACAAACCTCCTGTAATAAGTGCACAGCCCCAGGAAACTCCTTGTTTCATGTTTGTCCTTCAGCACGGGCCAGTCTCTTACTGCCTTGATTTTGGCAGGGTCAACTTCAACTCCACGTTGAGAAACTATGTGTCCCAGGTAATTTACTTGTTTCTTGAACAGGTTACACTTTTTCGGGTTGAGCTTCAGTCCAGCGTCTTGTAGTCGCCCGAAAACTTGCTCCAGATTTCTCAACTGATGGTTGAAGTCCTTTCCCAGGATGATTATGTCATCCAAGTATACCAGGCAGGTTTCCCATGACAGTCCTCGCAGCACATTCTCCATCAGCCTTTCAAACGTGGCGGGGGCATTGCATAAGCCAAATGGCATCACGGTGAACTGCCAAAGTCCAGATCCAGTCGAGAATGCAGTTTTCTCCTTATCTTTGGCATCCAATTCAACTTGCCAGTAGCCACTTTTCAGGTCCAATGTGGAAAAAATGGTGCATCCTGCCAATGTGTCCAAGGTGTCGTCAATCCTTGGCAGAGGGTAACTATCCTTTTTCGTAACATCGTTGAGCAGTCTGTAGTCCACACAAAATCTCGTGGTACCATCCTTCTTTTTCACCAGTACCACCGGGGATGTCCAAGGGCTACTTGATGGTTCTATGATGCCATCCTTGCTCATGTCTTTGATGATCTTGTCAGCTTCTTCCCGCTTTGCAAAGGGTAGTCTTCTTGGAGCCTGTTTTATTGGTCTCGCTTCTCCGGTGTCTATGCTATGTCGCACTACCTTGGTTCTTCCCAGACGGCCATTAGAGTCCTCGAAAATGTTCTGGTAGCGGCAGATCAAACTCCTCACTCTCCGTTTGTCTTCCTCGGTTAGACCTTGGGAAGCGTCGTGGACCAGGGCTTCCAATTGTGTTGACAATTTGTTTCCTTCGCATGACATGTTTGTCATCTGTTGCACAATGGAAGTTATCCTCTCACATCTGCCCAAAACAAAACCTTCATTCATTTTAACTGGGTAGCTGTTCACATTCATGATCTTGACAGGAATGGTCTCCTTTGCGCGAATCACTGTTCTTGCCACCATGACTCCTTTGTTAACATTGTCCATGTTCTCCGGTTCTATCATACAGATTTGGTCATTTGTACTACTGGAATCCAGGCGGGCACTCACTATCATCTCGGATCGCCCCTTCACTTCGGTATTCTTGGCTAGGATAACACGTGCAGCCAGTTCTTTCCGTCTTTGCAGGATGACTTCTTCATTTCCAATTTTAATGGACCCTTTCTTTAAATTTAAACTGCACCCAAATCTGTCCAGTATGTCCATTCCCAATATAACGTCTTCTTCAATGTTGGCCACTAACGTCCGATGATCAAAAGTGGTGCTGCCAATTTGGAAGGTGGCAATCGTCTCCCCATACACCTGTGCTGACTCTCCCGTGGCGGTGTGCAGAGACCACTTTGTTGGTGCAATCTGCTTACCTCGTGCCACTATGTCGCGTCTCAGAATTGTCCTGGTTGCTCCCGTGTCCACCAGTAGTTCACGAGTTACTCCATCTATTATGCCATTGATAAAAATGCTGCTGGCTTTTCCTCTCACGGTTGCGACAGTAGCAGCAGATTTCAGGGCCTCTCCAGCGTGGGTCAACGGTTGCCCCTTCCCATTAACCCTTTCTAGTTTTCCGCAGCCTGTTTTCTGGGTTTCTGAGGCTTGGGACACTTGGTGCTAAGGTGGCCCAGCTGTCCGCAGTTCCAGCAGCGTGGGTCTCGTCTTCGAGGTCTCAGACGTTCCAGCACTTTTTCAATTAGCTCCTCGGTTGTAGGTAGCTTGACCTCCTCTGCCTCGACTGCACGAACCCTGGCGTGGCCCCTGATGGACTGTTTGACAGCCTCAAACTCGAGAGCTTGGCTGAGCGCCTCGTTCAAAGCCTTGGGATGGGCCAGTTTTACGGCTTGTTGCGTCTCCCATTCCCGCAATCCATTTAGGAACTTGTCCACTGCCAAGCTCTCACAGATGTCGTCGGAGGCTGTCGGGTAAGCGTCTCGTACCAGGCGGGCGATGTCCATTTCAAACTCCTGGAGGCTCTCGTTGGGCTTCTGCACCCTTGTGTTCAGCTGCGACTTGTACAGCTGCTCCAGGCACTTGTGGCCATAGCGCATATCCAAGCGCTGCTTCAGCTGCCCAAAGTCACCACGGTTGTCCAGGGGTATGGCCTGCAGAACCCTGAGAGCGTCTCCTCGGAGCGACAGGCTGAGAACCGAAGCCTTCTTCTGCTGGCTCCAGGCTCCCATCATGGCAGCCGTCTCAAAGAGGGTCAAGTATTCCTCCCACGACGTCTTCCCGTCGAAGGTTGGGAGGTTGTGCTTGGCTAGGGAAGGGTCATCATCCCCTCTTGTGATCCTGGTTGGAGTTGAGCATCCCTGGTCGGTCTCGTCGTGAAGGCCGCCTTTGGGGGAGATTCTGGTGGACTCCATCTGGCACTTGTCAGCCAGCTCGGCACGCAGACGGTCTTCCAGGTTTGACATCCGAGTCTCCATTTCCCCCTTCAGGGCCGAGAGGTTGGTTGTCATCTTCTCCTCTATTTCTCCTTTCAGGGTTGTGAGACTATCCGCTATCTCCGCCTTCAGGGTCCTGGCGTTGTCAGCCATCTCCGCCTTCAGGTCTTCCCTCAGGGTCTTGGAATTGTCAGCCATTTTCTCCTCCAGGGTCCTGGCGTTGTCAGCCATCTTCTCCTCCAGGGTCTTGGCGTTGTCAGCCATCTCCACTTTCAGGGTCTTGGCGTTGTCAGACATCTCCCCTTTCAGCTTTTCCTCCATGGAAGTGAAGTTTCCGGTGATGCTGAGGTTTAGCTCGTCCAAGGCGCGGTCCCCTCCAGACGCCATGACAAAATATGCCGGGTCTTCGCCTGACTGTTCTAAGGCCTCCATGAGGCGTGCCTGTAAGGCCGCCTTCCCTCCTGAGGTCTCCAGGTCCCTCTCCAGAAGCTCATTTTTAAGCTCAGTGACTTTGAGGTCCTTGATGTTCACTTTGGTTGCCATTTTTTTCAAAATTTACTTCAAAACAAAAATATTTTTAAATTTATTTAATACAAGTTTTGAGTTTTATATATATAGCTGTTTTGAATACGTACTTTAGCAAAATAATAATTTATCTGATTACACTGATTGGTAGGTACTGTCTTTTAATATTTATTTTTAATTCACCAATATTTTTAACATAATAATGTCTGATAGTAGGTACATAATTATTTATTTCGTCTCAAGTCTTTCAAACACACAGGTAGGTACTTAATGTACATTCACACACTTGTAAACAAAGGATAGTTATTCAAAAACTTTTTCTCGATGAATCTGGAACGTTCTTTTGTAATATTTTTCAAGATTTTTATTTATTTATTTTATTTTTTTAATCACACACAATAATAAAAAAACTATGGTCCAATTTGATGACTTTCTCAATGCGGTAAAATAGTCATTATGTTATGTCCAGAATTATGTTCCATATGATGTTCCAGAATTTATAAGCAACTTGCTTTTGCGTCTTTTCTTTTAACAAAAATTTATTTAAACACTTGTTTTCACAAAAGTCAGTTCACACAAAGTTCAATTTGAATAAAGTTCATTTTAACACTATTTAATTTATTTTATTTATTTTTAGACAGAAGATCTTAATTTTTCTTGACAATTCCGCACCTGACGCCAATTGTTACGAAATTAGGGTTCAATTGTCTTTCCAAATTAAAAATACACAGGTCTCCTTTAACACTTATTTATTTTACACTGTTACAATATTTATTTTCACACTACTTTCTCGATTATTCTACTTGGTTTTGGTTCACTGATCAGATGGCTTCGATGTGTTTGTTAGTCGCTATGATACTGGCCCGCTCTGCAGGCCATTCGCACCTTTATACTCTTCAGAGCAGTATGATCCAGAACTAAAGTCGCCAGACGGTTCCAGAGTAATTATTACTTCTCGACGCTTCACGTACTACCTAGAGATACAACCAAAATCCTACCTACAAATGTAACACAGTATTCCTATAATTATAACAAATACCTACTTAGCCTAGAGAATTCTACACTTATACATAATTATCGATCTTACCTACCAATACTTTTGAGGATTCTTATAACTATAACTATCCATACTTATTTCAATATTTATATTTACATAACAATATATTGACATTTAAGGCTCATCATGCATGCCCACTATCAGGCAGATGTGAGGTCACACTTACACACACTGCATGTGTACACACAGAATAGACCAAACCTCACATGAATATAAACTTTGCAACTCGTGCCAGGTGGCATTTGCAAAAGTAAACCTTTCGAATGGCCCCCTGTTTCAGGGAAGGTCGGCAAGAGTTGGAGGGCTTATGTTCATTTGAGATTAGGTTTTCATATTGTAGGTCCACATGCGGCATGTGTTAGCGCAAACTTATTCATGTTTGGTTGTGGGAATGCATTTAATATGAATCTTAAATGATAAATATCCTTGAAGCTTGGATTATAGATATTATAGGCTTCGAATATGGGGGTCAGCCTAATACCAACGTATTAATTGGAAATTGTCAATAATGTATCTTTGCAACTTAGATTATAGAAATATAGTCAAGGTTATGACTCTGGATGAAATGAAAGAAGTATGCAAGGACAGGAAGAAGTGGCGGCTAATCTGCAATGCTGATTTGTAATGTTGGTTTATTAGTTTGCTACATTTTTTGCATAAGAAATTTTTGTCATTTTTTTGTATGGATTTATTTTAGATTTTGTTGTTTACTTAAATGTTATTTATTACTCGTATTCCTTGACTTATAGGTTGGTATGAGGCTGACCACCCATACTGTAAAAAATGGTTCACTTGGCCAATGTCACCCCTGTTTCAGGGAATGTCGGCAAGAGTTGCAGGGCTTATGTTCATTTGAGGTTTGGATTTTATTTGTAAGTACACAATCAGCATTTGTAAGCGCGAACTACACATGTTTGTTTGTGGGCATACATCTGAGAGCTTTGAATGAATATATCCATGCAACTTAGATTATAGATGGAAAAAAAAGAACAAGAACGCATTACAAAAATTAATTGATAATTTGGACATGCCCCGCCGGTAATCGAATCCGCAATCATCCGATTACGAGTCCACGGCGTTAACCACTAGACTACGGACAGTTGGCAATCGCCACTTACTCTAGTGATTATCAAGCTGACAGAGGGCTCTTGAGATATGATTCACACAAAAAGAAAATGCTCACCAAATAGAACATCATGTACCTATGTATTTAATTATTTTATGTAGGTAAGCTTCGACACTGGCGCTCCTGCCTAATGAGGCAAACTGCCATAACCAAAGAAAAAGAAGAATTTCATTGCTTGCCATTCCAAATTTGGCACATAAAAAAAATGGAACTAAGCTACACATTAAGTGTAACTTCTTACCGCGTTATCCCCGAAGGGTATCGCATGTGCCGAGTGGAGCTTATTTATTTTTACAGGTAAGGGGGCCGGCCGGCCTTATGCCAACCACTTCAGTTGAATTGGGGATTTTCTCAGCTCCAAGGAGGCTGTTACTCATTTCTTGTGAAGACCAAGTAAATACCGAAACGGGAAATCATTTCTGACACCCTCGGTGGGATTCAAACCCGTGCTCTCGGAATGGAATGCAAGCACTTTTCCAACTGAGATATCGATAGGACTTATGACACATGGTGAAACAATAAATAATTATGTAGGTATACCCATAGGTAATCTAAAATATAAAGATATTTAATAATAAAAAAGGTATACTTGACACTGGCGCCCCTGCTCTCCGCGGGATTCGCCATACAGAAGAAGAAGAAGAATAATAAAAAAATTACATTCAATGCAAGTTTAGGGTCTGATTCTAGCAAATGGTGTTAGAAATGATTTCCCGTTTCGGTGTTTCTTTCAAGCCCAAATTAAAATACTCGCAAGATTTACGTACTCAACCTTCACAAGTCATGACAAACAGTCTCTTTTGGAGCTAAAAACTTCACTTACAGTGGTTGGCGTAAGGATGTCTGTTATGGGGCTTCCACACGCTTGCCAACCCATCTCAAGTCAAGCGCACAGTGTGTCGTCTAGAATATGCTAGCTGGACAAAATTTTGTCTAATGGACTAATTTTGTCCAGCTAGCATGTTCTAGACGACACACTGTGCGCTTAGCTACAAGCCAAGTGCACAGTGTGTCGTCTAGAACATGCTAGCTAGACAAAATGAGTCCATTAGACAAAATTTTATCCAGCTAGCATGTTCTAGACGACACACTGTGCGCTTGACTTGAGATTGGTTGGCAAGCGTGTGGAAGCCCCATTAAAATATTATCTGTTGAAATAAGTACTTACGCTCCATGTGCCATAAGCGACACCTCTTCGGAGACAATGCGGTGAGAAGTTACATTGCATGTGCAACTAAGTTGTGTCAAAAGATAACACTGAAATATGAACCCGTGATGGGAGTCGAACTTCTGTTTTTGATCTGAAGCTTTCTACCCCCTGAGCTATTAACCAGATGTTACAGTTCAAATTCACAATGACAAGTATGTCCACAAGTGGATTGGCATTCCCAATGTTGTGTCGTCACCCACCCAGATTGCTGGGAAGAGGCATATATACATGTGGCGAGTTGAACATAAACAAATATTTTGCTATTGGTTGCTAAGGACTGTAGTCCCATGCAAGACTGACGTTTGCTCGCCAACAAACAACAGCATTCTACCAAGGTGAAAATAGCCATGATAATTGCCACTCTTCGAAAGAAGCGGCATTGCAAGAAGAAAAATATACACAAACCATAAAAATACAAGAAAAGGATTCTACCAACTAAGATACTCGTATCAACCGCAAAACTAATCATCACTAAAATTGGCGTTTTGTGTTGACGTTGAGACAATTCACTGTTTTAGTTAAATATTATAATTAAATTTCAAAGTTAATTACACTTTTCTATTTATTGAATAAACCTTAATGGGAGAACCTTCATTATTCTCAACATTTTATTAGTGACGTCTTCAGTAGGCACCCTATCTGCATGACAATTGAGGATGAACTGATTTCAATATTACAAAATATGTACATTCAAAACAAAATCAAGATGATAAGTATTATAGCATTCCTAATAATAATAATAATAGTAGGATGATTTATTCGGTGAGCGCTGTTTTTGTGTGCATCACTCCTTAAGAGCCCTCTGGGAGCTTGGTCGTCGTTGTAGAAAGCGCCAATTCTCAAGCAAGACCCAGTTGCTGTAAGGCTGGATGGACGATTTGCGACCTTTGGTACGGGTTTATGAATTTTGCACCCAGCGAACTGCGAAGAGCATATTTGAAAATACAAATGGTATATTTTTTTGTGCTCCGCCGGGATTCGAACACCCAACCTTACATTTACAAGTCAGAAGTGTTAACCACTAGACTACGGACCAGTCACCACCACAATCATAATTGTAACCTTGTTTGAGGGTACATAATAATTTGTGAATTCAAATCAGTTCATCCTCAATCGCCGTGCAGAGGATGCCTCCTGAAAACCTAGGCCACGTTGCAAATAAAACATCCAGAATAATAAAAGTTCTCCCATGACTGTTCGTCTAATATTCAAAAAGTGTAATTAACTATGAAATTTAATTACAGTTTATAAACATTAACTATATTGGTATTCCCAAAATGCATTATTGAGTGCCAAAGTGCATTAAAGTGTTTGCAAGTTGAGTACACAGCATTCAATATAGTTTAGTGATCTGATATAAACCAAAAAAACAAGAAAAATATTACAACAGTTATATTTTTTGAAGGTTTATCAATTATTATTAAAGCTGACTAACTACAGATGGAATCACTGACAAAGTATGAAACATCTACACATAGATTTGTATCAATATGTAAGCAAAAGATGGAAAAATGTACCATCTTTAAGTACTGAGATAACAATATCAAGCCACTACTGATGGAAGCAATTGCAATAACTCAAATCGATATGATAGATAGCTCAGCTGCTAGAATGTTTGCGTTTCATTTCAGACTGCTGGAGTTTGATCCCCACCGAAAGTGACGGTGACGATTATCCGTTTTAGTGTTTATTTCAAAGCCAAAATAAAAGTACAGACAAGATTTACTCAGCCTTTACAAGAAATGAGATCAAGACCCTTCGGGAGCTGGAAACACTCAACTTCAAGTGTAGAAGAAAAAAAGTAAACAGGTTCCACATGCGACTCCTTCGAGGACAATGCGGTAAGAAATTGCACTTTGTAAATAGATTAGTTGCTTATCGCTAATAATTCTATTGTTGTGGTCAGCTGTCAAATGTTATTGATTCATTGACATCACAGGCGTGGCTGTGTGAGTGTTTTGAAAAAGCAAAATATGATTGTGATGATGATGATGATGATGATGATGAGTTAATGATTTCTTTATAGCGCCGTTTTGTGATGTCGTCACTCCAATGGCGCTTGTGCAAATGATGCCAGAAATTTGCTTCTCTTCAGTGCATTCCGAAACTTTCCATGGTCCTCTAGCTCTCTCACATGATGTGGCAGGTGGTTCCAGGCCAGAGGACCAGCAACTGCAAATGCACGCTCTCCAAACATTGTGTTAACTCTTCTTATCGGTTCTTCAATCTTTGATTTAGCTCCAGTTTCAGCTGAGCACAGTGTTAAGCTTTTTAGGTGATGTCATCAATGGAATATTTGATTTGAGTTCATCCTTAATCATTGTACAGAAAAAGTGCCTCCTAACAAGTCAAGAATAATTGGAGATTTAATCATACAAGTTCAGCCGTTGACACTGGAAAGTTTAATTTTCAGCTCCAATAGACTATGGCAACAGATCCAAGAATCTAGCTCCGTTTAAAAGTCATAGGTGTAGTAGGAAGAATTGCAAGGAACAAGCGGCTGTCGGAGGTTTTGAAAATGTCAGTACGCGATGACATATTGTTAACAACACTGATGTATGGAAGTAAAGGTTGGACTGCGAGTGACAGTAAAATGAGTAACATATGGGATGTACACGTACAAAGCGAATGTAAAAGACGGAAATGAATTAAAAAGGTGATGGATATGAATGAATTAAAAGACATGCAAAGATAGGAAAACATGGAGGCAAATCTGCAGAGGCTCTGCCCCCCCCTAGCGGAATGGCGACAGTGTAACAGTTTAGTTGCATTTTTTAGTTCCTTTTAATACAAACACACATCAATGTACCAAGGGTGGTAAGTATCCAATAACAAAATATAAGTTTGCCAGGTCCCTAGCTTCCCGGCTAAATGATAGTTTTTCAAATATGCTCCTCGCTGGGTTGAAAGAGTCATCAACCTTTACCAAAGGTTCATCCAGCCATACAGCAACTGGCTCTTGTTTGAGAATGGACGCTTACCATATCGATAACCAAGCTCGCAGAGGTCTTTAGTGTGTCATTAACAAAAAAGCAGCGCCAACCGAATAAATCATACTTATAATTACAAAAGAATCTGCCGTCATTTTTATTCTTTCTTTATAACTTGAGAAAAAGCAGTTATGAATTAATTTTGACATTACGGCTTCTACTGTCTTTTGATAGTTGGCTGGTTTGACAGATGTGAAGTTTGCTTTTGATAGTTCGGGATATGTAAAGCAAATAAGGTCCCCAAAGAGACGCTCTAAACAAATATTTCGTTACCTTAGCACACCTAAGGCTGTAAAAATCTAGTTGATTGTATTTTTCATCCAATATTGACATTCTGTGAACAAAATTTTTCATTTGAATACAATTTGGCATTTGGCTGCTACGGCTGCATGCAAAATGGCACGCATGCATGACTATATGCAGAGAACATAGAGAAATAAAGGATACATTAAAATGGAGGGTCAAATCACACATTTTTTGAAGTTGTTCTGCTTTGATGGCGTTCTGACAGTCGGACAGACAGATTTTTGAAAAATCCAGATAATAATGACCGAAGTGTTTGCTTAAGCGTTTAAAAGGCTTGTTTTTCATATTTTTCTTCATGTTCATGTGGTTTTACACGCTAAAAATAAATTAAAACAACTTTATGATATGCAAGATTTGACATATAACCTAAAAATCAAAAAAATCTCTTGGCAAAAATTGAAAGGATGTGTTGACGAAAAAATAGCAAAAACTCTTATTTGTCGTTTAAGGATATTTTTAACTAAACATATGTGTATAGTTCAAAAGATCAATTTGTTAATTTTTTGCAATATTCTGACTTTTTGACACAGGTTAGAAAATTTGACGTTAGACGACATAAAGTTTTCTTCTTCTTTGCAACGACCGCAAAACGAAAGGTACAGGCCGCAAGGAAAAGTACGAGCGCCTTAATTGTTAAAAAACGGCAAACAACGATTTAAAATAATAATAAAACGATTAAAAATATTTTCAAATAATTTTAATATAGAAATTATATTTTAAATAGTTTCATGTTTCATAAATTTTCAAAAAATAAGTGCAATAATATTTTTTTCAAAAACGCGTCGTGAAAAATAAATGTCAAAATAATCTTGGAAACTTTGGAAGGATCTAGTACAGGGATGGCGAACCTATGGCACGAGTGCCACAGGTTGGCACGCGAGACGGTTTTGCGTGGCACGCGAATGAGGAGAAAAAATAAAAGTGTATAAGAAAAAATAAAAAAGTTATAGAAGTGGTATTAAAAAAATTTTAAATAGCGACGTGTATTTTCTTCTTAATTAATCTACTTAATTATTTTCCTCGGAGTATTAATTTTTGCTTTTATCAAAAATCTGAAGTTACACAAACATTTGATGCATTTTTATTTCCATGACATGTGGCACGCGACATATTATTTGATTGAAAAAAATTTTTTTTGGCACTCAGTCTCAAAAAGGTTCGCCATCCCTGATCTAGAAGCAACCATATTTCTTCGCCGCTCCCCTCTCCAGTCCCCTCTACTGCAAAAGTGAAAATCGCCACCGTCCGTGGGTATATAAAGCAGGCCGTTTGCGTGAGCTGGCCAGTTTCTCTTTTTTCTTCAAACAGCAAAGTTCGTGAGTGTAGTGTTGATAGTTTAGATTCAGTGCGGGTTGACAGTATTTTTTTTCTGTGAGTAGTGGTGAAAGTGATTTTTTTAAAAAAAAATTTTTTTTGCGAACAATAAATTAATTAAATTCTCGACTTAATTTTAAATAAAGTGCAGTGACCGCGTAATACTAAAAATGTTTTTGGATGTATGCTTAACGCTAGTTTTTCCAAAATCATTGAAAATTATTTTTGATTTACTATACTAACATTAATTTTGTGAAAATTCAAAATTAATTTTACAATTGCATATTATAATTTATCTTACATAATTTATTATTATTTAATTACTTTCAGCTTTTAATGTTAACACAGCGTTGGCTATCCAAAATATTTTGCGGACAAAATATAAAAATACACACACCTATTTTTTTTAAATAAATGCTTAAAAAAAGTGACAATGAATTGTGCCTTTTTAAATTCAAAATTAAACATCTAATTAAAAAAAATGAACCGAACAGTACAGTTTTTGTTTAATAATATATATTTAAAAATCATTTTTAAAGTAAAGCTAATTTATTTTTTGAAATATTTTTCATAGCGCCAGTGTTCAAAACTAAAAACTTTTTTCATTTTTATAAAAATAAAATAAAAGTGATAGTGAAAAGTGCTGAGAAAATATACAAAATAAAAATCAAACATAATTTTTGAGTTATGAAGTGAATATGGGTACCTACCCAGAATATGGATATTTAGTAAGAATTTTATAATAAATATTTAAAACAATTTTAAATAGTGTGAAGTGCCATGTTGTAGCCAAGACGGGAGAAAAGCAGCCGGGAGCTTGAGCGAAAACATGTAAATTAAATATATTTTTATGAGTGTAAAATTATATTGTGTGTTCCTGAGGTGGTTCCAGAAAACTGTGAGTCATTTTTTTTATTTTTATTTTTTAAAAGCCATCATTGTTTTATTTGTAATTAAATTATGCATATTTGAAATCCAATCAATTAAATGCAGGCCTAACAACATTCATGATTGGATGTAAGCTATACCTATATTATTTTTAATTTCTATGAATATTTTATGAGAAAATAAATGTTTTTCAATATTTTATATGGCAAGCGTACATGGTTAATAAATTACAAATTAATTATTCCTGTTCCAAAACAATGATGGCCTTTTAAAATGATATTTGTATTGATTTTTTATGTTTTTCTTTCTTTGTTTTGGTTCTTCTAAGAAAGAGTCTCAGTATTTTTGTTCTGAAATGTACACTGAACTCTTTGTTATTGGAAACAAGTGTCATATTACATTTAATAAATATCGTTAAATTTCAATGCTTTATTTATTATATTTTAACATTTTATTTTATCTCATTTGTACACAGTAATTATTATTTTTTTGAAAATATAAACAAATGAGTAAACAACCCCCAACCAGTACATGACAAAATTATCAAGTTATTTGAATTTGAACAAACTTTAAACGTGTACCTACCTACTACCTAAGTTAAAAATAAATTTTAGATAATTTTTATAATGCTCTCCTTGATTTTTATGAAATATAAGGGTCATTGTGGTTTACTCTAATTTTTCATTTTTATCAAGTCCATAAGGAAATGGAGGAGCACTTGTAAATTGCATTTTTATCCAAATGAATTTTGTCATGCCAATAAAACAGTATATATTTCAGAATTCCATTCAGGGCCCTGCTATTGAGTGGAGGAACTGAAATTAGATATACGAGTACATAGATGGCGTAATCAATATTTTATATTTAAGCGCTTTTAAAACAAAGAATCGTTAGACTGAGAAGTTAAGCCTTTACAACAATAAGCACCTGATCCTTCAGGATCAGGGTAAGACTCACTTTCATTGCGGATTCCCGTGAGGCTGGCCCCCTTACAAACAGGAGAAAGAGTAGAGAGCGCATGCTTTCTGAGTAAAAGGACTGAGTTTGGATCCTAACGGTTCTACCAATATTTTATTTTTCAGGGCTTTTAAAGCAAAGAGTGGTTTAGCTGGTAAGTTGAACCGTCATAAACATAGGCACCTGATCCTTCAGGATCAGGGTAAGGCCCACTTTCCATGCGGATTTCCGTAAGGCTGGCCACCTTACAAACTGGAAAAAGAGTAGAAAACGCATACTTTCTTATTGAAACGACTGAGTTTGGATTCCAATGGTGTTACTGTTTTTTCCCAGGACTCTTAAAGCAAAGAGTGGTTTGACTGAGAAGTTAAGCTGTCATAAATATAGGCACCTGATCTTTCAGGATCAGGATAAAGCCCACTTTCCATGCAGATTCCCGTAAGGCTGGCCACCTTACAAACTGGAAAAAGAGTAGAGAGCGCATGTTTTCTGATTAAAACGACTGAGTTTGGATTCCAATGGTGTTACTGTTTTTTTCCAGGGCTTTTGAAGCAAAGAGTGGTTTGACTGAGAAGTTAAGCCATAATACAAAGTCATTAACATAGGCACTTGATCCTTCAGGATCAGGATAAAGCCCACTTTCCATGCGGATTCCCGTAAGGCTGGCCACCTTACAAACTGGAAAAAGAGTAGAGAGCGCATGCTTTCTAATTAAAACGACTGAGTTTGGATTCCAATGGTGTTACTGTTTTTTTCAGGGGCTTTTGAAGCAAAGAGTGGTTTGACTGAGAAGTAAAGCCATAATACAAAGTCGTTAACATAGGCACTTGATCCTTCAGGATCAGGATAAAGCCCACTTTCCATGCGGATTCCCGTAAGGCTGGCCACCTTACAAACTGGAGAAAGAGTAGAGAGCGCATGCTTTCCGATTGAAATGACTGAGTTTGGATTCCAATGGTGTTACTGTTTTTTTCCAGGGCTTATGGAAAAAGAGTAGAGAGCGCATGTTTTCTGATTAAAACGACTGAGTTTGGATTCCAATGGTGTTACTGTTTTTTTCCAGGGCTTTTGAAGCAAAGAGTGGTTTGACTGAGAAGTTAAGCCATAATACAAAGTCATTAACATAGGCACTTGATCCTTCAGGATCAGGATAAAGCCCACTTTCCATGCGGATTCCCGTAAGGCTGGCCACCTTACAAACTGGAAAAAGAGTAGAGAGCGCATGCTTTCTAATTAAAACGACTGAGTTTGGATTCCAATGGTGTTACTGTTTTTTTCAGGGGCTTTTGAAGCAAAGAGTGGTTTGACTGAGAAGTAAAGCCATAATACAAAGTCGTTAACATAGGCACTTGATCCTTCAGGATCAGGATAAAGCCCACTTTCCATGCGGATTCCCGTAAGGCTGGCCACCTTACAAACTGGAGAAAGAGTAGAGAGCGCATGCTTTCCGATTGAAATGACTGAGTTTGGATTCCAATGGTGTTGCTGTTTTTTTCCAGGGCTTTTAAAGCAAAAGGTGGTTTGACTGAGAAGTTAAGCCGTCATAAATATGGGCACCTGATCCTTCAGGATCAGGGTAAGACCCACTTTCCATGCGGATTCCCGTAAGGCTGGCCACCTTACAAACTGGAAAAAGAGTAGAGAGCGCATGTTTTCTGATTAAAACGACTGAGTTTGGATTCCAATGGTGTTACTGTTTTTTTTCCAGGGCTTTTAAAGCAAATAATGGTTTGACTGAGAAGTTAAGCCGTCATAAATATGGGCACCTGATCCTTCAGGATCAGGGTAAGACCCACTTTCCATGCGGATTCCCGTAAGGCTGGCCACCTTACACACAGGAGAAAGAGTTAGAGAGCGCATGCTTTCTGAGTGAAACGTCTGAGTTTCGATCCCAATGGTGTTTCTGTTTTTATTTTTATTTTCAGGGCTTTTAAATCAAATAGCAGTTTTACTGACAAGTTGAACCTTCATTAACATAGACACCTGATTCTTCGCGATCAGGGTAAGACTCGAATTCCATGTGGATTCCCGTGAGGCTGGCCACTTTACATAAACACATGAAAAAGAAGAGGGTGCATGCTTTCTGATTGGAAAAACTGATTTTGGATCCCAATGGTTTGAATAATATTGTATTTTTCAGCGCTTTTAAACCAAAACATGGTTAGACTGAGAAGTTCAACCTTTCTAAACACAGGCACCTGATCATTTGCGATCTGGGTGAGATCCCAATTTCCATGCGGATTCCCGGGAGGCTGTCCACCTTACAAACAGGAGAAAGAGTAGAGAGCGCATGCTTTCTGAGTAAAAGGACTGACTTTTAATGCCAATGGTTGTACTGTTTTTTTCCAGGGCTTTTAAAGCAAAGAGTGATTTGACTGGGAAGTTACACCTTCAACACAATGGGGACCTGGTCCTTTGCAATCAGGGTAAGACGTTTATTCCATGCGGATTCCCGTGAGGTTGGCCACCTTACAAACTGGGAGTACATGCTTTCTGATCGAAACAACTGAGTTTGGAGTCCAATGGTGTTTTTGTTTTATTTTATTTTTCAGGGCTTTTACAGCAAAGAGTAGTGTGACTGAAAAGTTGAACCTTCAAAACAATGGGCACCTGATCTTTCGTGATCAGGGTGAAAACCACATTCCGTGTGGATTTCCGTGAGACTGGCCACCTTACAAACAGATGAAAGGAAAGAGAGCGCATGCTTACTGATTGGAAAGACTGATATTGGATCCCAACGGTTTTACTAATATTTTATTTTCCAGCACTTGTACAGTATAAAGTTGTTTGGCTAAAAAGTTAAACCTTGATACCAATGGGCACCTGATCCTTCAGGATCGGGCTAAGGCCTCCCATTCAATGAGGATAATCGTGAGGCTGGCCACGTTACAAACATGTGAAGGAGTAGAGAGCGCATGCTTTCTCTGTGGAAGGACTGAGTTCATATAGAGTTTTTTTGAATTTTTCCTCCTTTAGACAATGCTTCACGCATTTGGAAGTTGAGCCTCCATGAAAGTATTTTGCGGATCGTCGTTGGCCTGGCCATCTCCAGAAAATCGGATCAGATCTACAGCAATGCTGTTGAAAGACTTTCAATTGCAAAATTAGCCATCTGATTGAAAAAATAGATTGATGATAGGATTATACTTTTAGAAGTCTCGGTTTTGCTTATGTTGTATAATCTATAATCTATAATCTAAGTTGCAAGGATATATTCATTCAAAGCTCTCAGATGTATGCCCACAAACAAACACGTGTAGTTCGCGCTTACAAATGCTGATTGTGTACTTACAAATAATGTGATTGCATTAAATTGAATAGGTGGGTAATAGTACATTATTTAAGGATAATAATAGTAATGGGGTAAGTAATTTAAGGTTTAAAGCTTACTTTTAAGTTGATTCTGTAAACTTATTTAGGTTAGTTGCATATTATGTATATGTTACACATTAAACATTTTCATAAGTTATTCATTTAAGTTACTTTTATAAGTTATTCATCGAATTTACTTAAGTTATTCATTTAAGTAAAATTTATAAGTTTTTTATTTTAGTTAATTTTATAAGTTATTCATTTAAGTTC
The DNA here is from genome assembly GCA_951799405.1 of Agapetus fuscipes. NCBI lineage: Eukaryota > Metazoa > Arthropoda > Insecta > Trichoptera > Glossosomatidae > Agapetus > Agapetus fuscipes. Next base: position 9,760,927 of record OX637362.1, read on the forward strand.
CTTTTATAAATTATTCGTGTAAGTTTAGTTGATGAGGTTTCTTTCTTAAGTTGTTTTTTAGATTAGTTTTACAAAAGTTTTTTTTATTATAGGTAAAACTATTAAGTTCATTTTATAAGTTATACATTCAATTATTTTATAAGTTATGCAAATAAGTAATCCTATTAAGTTTCTTTTATAAGTTAGACGAATAAGTTTTTTTAATAAGTTATCCATGTAAATTTCTACAATAAGAAATCCTTTTAAGTTTATTTCATAAGTTATACAAATAAGTTTTTATAATAAGTTATATTTGTAAGTTTCTATAAGTTATACTATAAAGTTTCTGTGATAAGTTATACTTTTAAGTTTCTTTTATAAAATAAACATACGTAAGTTTCTATAATAAGTTACACATATGAGTTTATATTTTAAGTTCTTCAGTTAAGTTTCTATGATAAGTTATTTATTTAAGTTTCTACAGTAAGTTGTACACCTATGTTTCTATTGTCATAAGTTATTTTAATAAGTTAATTAACATTTAAGTTTATGAATGTAGGTTAATTGAAGGTTTTCGATTATTAAATTATTATATAAATAAAATGGATATATTCATCCCACCTTGAAAATGAAACTTTTTTTGTTACTATTTATTTATTTTATTTCTAAAAAAAGTCCCAGATTAATGTCTTTATTCCTATCGGACTAGAATATTTACACATTTAAGTTTATTTACTATATTGCGAACAAACATTGTATGAGTACCTTTGTATCCAAATTATTTTTCATTCCAATAAACAATTTTCTTGAACAAAAATGCGTTTTTTTAATTGAAAACCTGAATGGGTCTGCATTATAAACACTCCTCAGCGTAAAACACACATTTCAATACAAATTGAAGTACCTTATAGTGACACGCTTAGGATAGTTTATAATTCAGACAATTTTATTTCAGAGAAGCGACAAGAGGAAAATTTCATAAAAGTGGGGAAAAAAGTTTTGCAAATCTTTTTTTAACTAGAAAAAAACCATTCCACATATTCCAAATGAGCTTCAAAATCAGGAAGAGTCCAAAAAACTCGATGAACCTACACATAATTTGGTATCTCTAGTTCTAATACTTTGGAAGTTTTTGCAAGATAGTGTTTTTTGGCATGCCCAGCACAAAGACAACTCATTTCCGTGAAGACCTCGAAAAAAAAAATTCCCACCAAATCAATACTTTATTTTTAGCCTTTGGCTAGCGAGGAAGTTAAAATTCCGGCCAAAATAACACCTCATCTAAATCTAAATTTAAGTTGCAAAGGTATGTATCATTTGAGATTCATATTAAATGATTAAAGATTTTAAATTATGATTACGGTCGTTAGACATTTTATAAAATGAAAAAAAACGGATTTTACTGACCGTTCAAAAGAGAAGAACGATTTCTCTAAATTTCGTCGGAGTCATATCCGACGTCCTCAGGAGGCGTGTGTCTTCTACAAAGAAGAACCAGTTCGTGATCGTTCTTCTCTTTTGAACGGTCAGTAAAATCGTTTTTTTTCATTTATATTATATTAAATGCATTCCCAAAAGCAGACACGCATAATTTCGCGCTCACACATGGCGTATGTGGACCTACAATATAAAAAACCCAACCTCAAATGAATATAAGCCCTGCAACTCTTGCCGCCCCTCCTCTGAAACAGGGGTGACATTGGCAAAGTGAACCATTTTTACACTATGGGTGGTCAGCCTCATACCAATCTATAAGTCAAGAGATTCTTCATTGGACTATAACCCTGCAGGAGCGTGCATCCCATATAGGTTAATGAACACTTATAAGTAGATAATATATGGTAAAAAACCATTCAAGCTTGATATTTAGATTTACAATTCAAATTTTAACTTCAATTGCAGGTATCGTTAGCCCTTTAGTCAATTTCAAATGGAAGAAAATATTAATTCTGAAATGTATTTGCCTATACCCAGTGCACGCGCCTGCAACCCTGTAATTTTTGCTGTCTTTTTTTTTTTTGGAAAATTTTATTGGAAATGGTCATAGTTTTATTAAATTATGAAATTCTTTCATTCTTGATAAAAAAGGCAGTCGCGAATATTTTTAGAAAAAATGTGACACATTATTGTTCGACATAAAAGACTTTTTCATTTCAAATGTCGCCTTGAATCATGGAAACCTAACTCTTGTTTTTTGACAGCTGTCAAAAAACCAATGTCCAAAAATCACACTTTATATAAAAAAAAGTTACAGCGCAAATAAACTGTGGAGAAATTTTAGAAAGAATATAGTTTTGGTTTTTATTCATTGCTTGAGAAATTAAAATACTTTAGGGGGAAACATATGATCTGAATACGTCTAGTGGTGAACGCAGACAATGAATTCGACTCCCAGTTAATCTAATCTAATCTAAGTTGCAAATATATGTATTATGTAACATTAAGGATTCACATTATATGCATTTTTACAAGCAAACATGTATAAGTTCGCGCTTGTACATGTCGCATGTGAACCTACAACATAAAAACCCAAATATCAAATGAACATACATCCTGCACCTCTTGCCGACCTTCCCTGAAGCAGGGGTGACATTGGCAAAGTGAAACATTTTTACAGCATGGGTGGTCAGCCACATACCAACCTATAAGTCAAGGAACATACACGACAAATTACATTTTATAAATCAATAAGTAATATTATCATCAAAACTAAACAGAAAACAAATTCCAATTTAACAAACCCTAGCCGCCAATATACAGTTCAACCGCCATTTCTTTTTGTCCTTACATACTTTTTTCATTTCATCCAGCCTTATTAATTTCTCTTTCAGTCACCGTCCACGACTCGCTTCCATACATCAGGGTCGGCAACAATATACAATTGTGTACCGCCATTTTCATTTTCATGACAAGTTGATGATAAAGATGGTAACAAGAGAAGACGGACTAATTCCAATTTAAATTCTGTTGTAAGCGCTTACAAAGATGCTTCAACTTAGCTTCAACTCTCCGCGAGGTGCATTCAAATTTATTTCCAGAAATACCCGTAAGCTTGCATTTTGCATTTCCGTAATCACGAAAGTGCACTCGGATTTTGTAGTTTTATTTTTGACTCACTTTGTCCACCTCCTCACCTGAACGTAACAGCAAATACAAGAAGCTCGAGTACGGAAAAATGCGTAAACACTCTAGAGAAAGACTGATGAAAACTAAAACATTTACTAGAGGTTCTGTTTGACTGTGGAGTATATATTTTTGTTTACGCGATAGTTGAGTTTGTACGGAATTTCTGCAATTCAGTAATTGAAACATTGTGAGACTTGAGAATAGAGTAATCACTTAGCTTACAAATACAACTCAACACCTGTCTTCTTAGCAACAAAACCTTATTTGAATTATTTTTAAAATTAGTGAATGAAACAAGCTGGACCTAGCTTGTTTCTGGTTGGTATGCGTAACTAGAATAGTATGGAGCAATACAGAGTTATATGGAGAGGTTCACTACAGTAGGGTTCGGAGTATTCAAGAGGCGTCCGTTTAGACGCTATGTATTTGGACCGCAATTGTGTGAGAGACCAGATGCGCTAATCTGCTAAATTCCTTACAACCTTAAGGCGACGAGCTTGCGATTCGTGTCCTTAACAAGTCGGGAGCACTAGCGCTTGCGAAGTAACTCCATAGATCGCAAAATAGCACTTCAGACAGAAATATTGAGCCGTAAAGTCGATAAACAAGAGATAGAAATCAGTACATTTTAAACTGACATTGTGTACAATAAATTGCAGTTTGTTTAAAAGAACCTAGCTTAAATAATAACAATATTTAGTATGCTCCCTGAAAAATTCATTGAAATCGGTGGAGCTGTTTAGGAACCCATAGGAAACATACAGAAGTATTAGATTTAATATATAACATACTGGTTATAATAATTATCAGACAATATTTATAGTGCCGTTTTGTGATAAATCACTGCAAGGGCACTGTTCAACTGGAACATCTCCAAAACAAACATGTTCTCAATCCCGACTTAAATGCACTTGCACGCTCTTAGCTCATGGGGTAGGGTATTCTACCACACAGGGCCGGCTATGCAAAAGACACGATCCAAGTATTTTGCTTTATTAGATCGTTTTGGAAGTATTGTAATACTATGGTAATGCTACAAGATGGATCAGCGTTGTACCTGTACAATCTAATTACAATTAATTGATTGTAGGTCAGATTGAGTTGTCGCCCTGCACTCAAACATCACTAGTGACCGGCGTAATGACGTCACTTCACACGTCTGATTGCGTCACACAATGCCACTCCTTAATGAGTTAGTTTATCTTAATCAACTATATAGTATCAGATTGAAAAGGGGAAGGCTGTTTTTATGTTTAATTTTCAAAAACTTTTACGCAAGTGTACATAAAACAAGCACGTGTAAAAATATAAACTTGAATTCCTTGGCTTATAGGTTGGTATGAGGCTGACCAACCATACTGTAAAAAATGGTCCACTTTGCCAATGTCACCCCTGTTTCAGGGAAGATTGGCAAGAGTTGCAGGGCTTATGTTCATTTGAGATTGAGTTTTTATATTGTAGGTCCACATGCGGCATGTGTGAGCGCGAAATTATGCGTGTCTACTTGTGGGAATGCATTTAATATGAACCTCAAATGATGCATATCTGTACAACTTAGATTTAGATTTAGAATGCAGTTATATTTTTATTAAGCGAACGAAAAAAGGCGGCAGGAGTCACAGGGTTTATGTTCATTTGAAATTAGGTCATAATTACAAACGCATTATTTGTAAATGCAAACTAGTTTTTGCTTGTGGTAGTGCATTAAACGTTAACCTCAACTTTGCAAATAAATAAAAGACCAAAAAAATACGGAAATTGTGTTTGTACTTGGTTAATTTTTTTTAACTATTTTAATATTAGGTACACTATTGTTACTATTTTACTGGGGTTCTCTTTTAATTAAACTACAATTATTTATTTTACCATAATTAATTTTACACGGTTTCGTTCAAAATTTACAACAATGGATATTCTCTGCTTATTGGTCTTCACGCCAAAATGCTTGGAGTGACTCATCTCTCTACGCACCTTTGCAGTTTCTATACAAATGTACAGAAAAGATCTTTCTCGCATATTTAATATCATTCTTCGATTTCTCGATCACACCAGAACGCCGTTCTATGCACTACTACTATCATGGACTACTCCTAGATTGTTCAACACACACTATCGTACATGTATAGGTGCGCGTAGCTACTTTGATTTCATAGTTGGTAACAATACGAAATCATGAGAAGGATTTTGGCCTCTTTCATCAACCGCTGCCACTCAACTTAGATTTCTACAAAAAAAGTAAGTAACACAAAATCACAGCATGTATGTTATAACGCACGATGTAATTTCATGGATATCATCATCGTCCTCATGTCTCTACGCTCTCTGGTCACGCCACCTCCTCAGTAGAGCCTCTATGTAATGTGCGTGTCCTGTACCCATCACCTGTCGGGCAGGCGCTAGTACTGCTCCGTCAGGCAACATCCTTTCGTTGCTTCATTCCAGCAATATAGTCGTTAAACATGATAGAGTACGCTCGTGGGATCTAAAATACCGCTTATGCGAAGAGATTCACGCTTCTCTTTTACTTCTTTCGGTGCCACTTGTATCGGAGATCGGCTTTCATCACGGCTATCATCGAATTTAGATTATATTTGCGGCCGTTAGATATATTTATAAAAGACACTAAATAACCAGATATTTGTACGAACCGTTAGTTAGCGAGTTGTAGACAAGAGTATCAGGGTTGTTGTTCGTTTGCTGCTTGTATATTTTTTGTGATGCAGTATGTATAAGCGCGAACAGACACATGTTTTCTTGTGTACATGCATAACAACCTTTACTTTAAAATATCTTTGTGACTGAGATAATAGGGTTGTATTTAATGTATTTGGATGGTTACGTATTGCACACACCGCGTGATATTGGCGAAATAAAACTGATTATTATTATTAAAGCAACTGTGTAAGCTGCTACATGATTCTAGCGTTAGAACACACCTGTTGTGGTGTCATTGAAGCAAGGAAGTCGTGTGCAGGTCCCTATTTTCTCCACGCATTTAGTTAGTAAGAAAACATCAAGGAAAAAACAACTGTTATGATTTTACTTGGGTTCTCTTTTAATTAAACTGCAATAATTTAATTTAACAAAAAAATATTTTACACGGTTTGGTTCCCAATTTACAACAACTGATTACCTCTGCTTATTGGTCTTCACGGAAAAATGCTTAGAGCGACTAATCGCTCTCCGCACAATTGCAATCCCTATATATAGGTACAAAAGAGATCTTTCTCGCATATTCCAGACATTTTTTTTATTTCGCACTCACACCAGAACGCCGTTCTATGCACTACCGCCATCATGGACTACTCCCAGATTGTTCTACCCACACATACATAAGAGTGCGTAGGTACTTTGATTTCATATTTCGTAACACAACTTTATTGAGGTATACTTCTCACACACTTAAGTTCCACTTTCGTAAGTTACTGTTTCAGTGATATCTGTTGAATGGCAGCGGCAGTCTGTGATATATATACAGCGTTGCTATTGATGGATCCGTATTGCAGGTTATCTTATCGGCGGCGAGCAAGCCACGCCAGAAATTAATGGGGCGGAAAACGCTTTGACCGCCCCTTTACATACAGCAGCATAGTAGAGCACATTCATAGCGCCGGAGAACTGTAGACAGATGGTATTGTAGCGAAAATATATTGCAGCAATAAAAATGAAATTAAAAAGGTAAAAAAACTGTAAGACTCTGAGTGATCTGTACCCTTAGTACAAGTAGCAAAACTTGAGTAAAGTAAAAAAAGTATTAAAGAGCGATTTTCCCCAAAATCTGCCGTTTTTGTTTCTTACAGAAAATCAAGTTTAAACAATAAAAAAAGCAGATTATGGGGAAAACCACTCTTTCATACTTTCCGTAAACTTTACTTTACTCAAGTTTTGCTACTCATACTCTCTCTCAGGGTACTGGTCTGAAATGACTGGTTTATGAATGAGTGCTGTATAAATGAGAATAAAAGTACCAGGTATTTAATTTATTTATTATTTTTGTTACTTTCTTGCTAATAATGATAATAATCATCTAAGTTGCAAAGATATATTGACATTCAAAGCTCATATCAAATGCATGCTTACAAACAAAAACGTGTAAGTTTACGCTTACAAATGCTGAATGTTTACTTACAAATTAAATCCAAACCTCAAATGAAAATAAGTCCTTTTGCCAACTTTCCCTGAAACAGGGGTGACATGGGTAAAGTGAACTATTCTTACAGTATCGGTGGTCAGCCTCATACCAAACTACAAGTCAAGGAATATGAATGAGCGCGGTTATAAACGAGAATAAAAGTACCAGGTTTTTAATCTACGTATTGATCTTTTATAGATTCGTTTTTAGATATTGTGGTTTTACACACACGTGTTAGATGTAATTTGGTTTTTGTGTTCCTGAACTTATAGGTTGGTATGTGGCTGACCATCAATACTGTAATAAATCGTTCATTTTGCCAATTTCACCCCTGTTTCAGCAAAGGTCGGCAAGAGTTACCTACAGTTTAAGATTTAGATTTTTATGTTGCAAGTTCATATATGGCATGTGTGAGCGTGAACTTATACGTGTTTCTTTGCAGGCATGCATTTAATATGAATTTTAAAAACAGTTTATTTTTACAACTTATTATAGATTATAGAAAATACAATGCAATGATTCGGGAAAGAATGCACGATGAACGGCTGAAAGAAATTTTGTACCGGCGAAGCAAATGTTCAAGGTTGGCGTAGAATGGATTGATCAAATAAATGAGATTGCAAATTACTGGAACATGTAGAGTGAGAAAATGAGAAGAGCGTCTATGAAAAGAGTGATGAATGTCGCGGAAATAAAAGAAGTGTGTAAGGTCAATCAGCAAAACAAAGTGGAGGCATAGCTACAGAGTAACTGGTCATTCCTAGAGAAATGGCGTCTGTATATACATTCTAAAAGTATACAAGAAAACAATCCAATATATTTTTTTGAATTCTAGTGAAATGAAGAGTTTTATCTATCAAGAAGGTTCTCATTTTATTGATTGAAGTACATATATGTACACCATGCAATCTTTAATCTATGTTGCAAGCAAACAATAACAATTAAGAGGTATATTTAATGCATGCTCACAAACACACACATATAATTTCTCGCCAATGTGTGCTCAAAAAATAAAAAATAAAATGAAAAATCTCAAATGACGACAAACTTGCGTAAGTTTCATCGTATTAAAAAATAATTTTGTTTTTCCGTACAACAAAAAAAAATCCTCTACAATGTTGTTTTCTCTAAAAAGCTTTTTGCTAGAGAAACAATCCGGCTACATCACGAAAACAAACTCGAGTTAAGGTGTCATGTACAAACACACATTTGCTTTCTAAAAGCAAAATAGCACCATCTATGTATTTAAAGTGAAAGCTTCATGGATTACACTACTTCATTTTAAACATATTAGGATTAAACATTTGTTGATACAATAATAAAGAAATAAATGATTGGTTTTATCTGAAAGAATTTATTTTACTTGAATACATTAAAAAGTATTATTCTTCATATGCTTCGATCCTAGGATTGGTTTGCATTCATTTTATAGTCAAAGCACTTATTTTGAATTTCACGTAAGAGGAACAGTACTTGGACGCACATACCTCGTACAATCGGCTCGAATCCCGGCAGAGCACAAAAAAATATAATTTAAATTTTCAAATATACTTTTCCCTGGGTTAACAATTCATATACCTTTACCAAAGACTGATCACCAAAAGTCCATCGAGTCTGATAAAAAATGGATCTTGCTTGAGAATTGTCGCTTTTTATGGCGACGAACAAGTTCGCAATGGTCTCTTGAGATGTGATTCGTACAAAAACAACGCTCACCAAATAAATCATCATAATATTATACTATTATAATCGTATTCTAATAGCATACCTTGGGTGGCACTCTTTGTAGGATTGTCGTAGATCACGAGTAGCGACGTCCAAAAAAAATCCCAGATTTTGAAAGTTCTTAGTTCTTTCTGTGTTGATCAGCCTCGACTGTAGGGAAGTTACTGGAAAGCTCGCGAACAAATAATCGATCAATTTAGTGCGCCGCAGAAGGACACGCGACAGACAATTATGGTGATGTATCGAAGTCTCTGAAATTGGCTCGAAAACACGCCTCATGAGCTAAGGTATATAAGGCGAGTCGTGTAGAGTGCCAAGTCAGAAAAATAAGTGTTTTTTTAACGGTGCTATTATTGAAAAAAAAATGGATATATTTATTTCCTTCCACTTCCATTTTTTGAGTCGTTACTAACGTTTTCGGAGAGAACCTCCATTATAAAATTGGCACTGAGTGTCATAGAGGTCAAAATGTGAGAAACAGAAAAATGTACATAAAATTGTCAAGTCAATAGCTCAGTTGATAGAATACTTAGTGCCATGCTAGAGCTCTAGGGTTCGATACCCAACAAGAGCGTTAGAAATGATTTTAAGTTTCAGTGTTTAATTGAAACTCAAAATAAAAATACCGGATAAGTTTACCGAGCCTTCCCAAAACCTAGCCCCCTTGAGAGCTGGAAGCATTTTGTTTTATTTTTTTACATTACATTTAGTTAATCTCACTCGATCTTATAAGCTAAAAGCAGAAAGTTTTTAAAATCTACAATCTAAGTTGTAAATATGTGTTAACATTTAAGGCTCATATTGAATGCATGCCCACAGACAGGCACATAATAAACCTTGCAACTTCTGCCGCCTTTTCCTGAAAACGGGGTGGAATTGGCAAAAGTAAACTTTTACAGCACGCGAGGTCAGCCTCATACCAACCTATCAGTCAAGAAGCACAAAAAATAAATAAATAAAATACTAAAAAAGGCAGAAACATTTCTCATACTAGCAATTTCTTACGTGTAAATATAAATATTATTATAAGACTGGGGTGCTGGGTGGTAAAAGTTGTTTGCGGGATTTACCTTGCTCACGTGTGGGACAGCCACCGTCAATCAAAACCAGACAACTCTGACACGTGTATGTACGCGCATACTCATGCTTATATAGGCTTTTATGAATAACCATGACGCAAGTATGCTTATTCTTCTGAAGAAAATATGTACAACAATAATTCTGTAAATTAGTATGAGGCTGAGCTAATCTTTCCCTTGTTTAAGGAAAATTTGAAAAATATAAAACTTGATTTGTAATATAATTGTACTGTTTATTGGATATTTTTTTTATAAAAATTGTTTCACTCTGTCAATGTCACACCTGTTTTACGAAAGGGCATTAAAGTTGCAGGAACTTTGATTTTTCCATTTGAGAATCGGTCGATAGCTCAGTTGGTAGAGTGCTTGCATTCCATGCCGTGAGCTCGGGTTCGAATCACACCGTTGGTGTCAGAAATGATTTCTCGTTTCAGTGTTTATTTCTAACCTCAAAATAAAATACCGGCAAGGTTTACTCAGCTTGTACAATAAATTAATACCAGCCTCCCTGGGAGCTGGGAAACCCCCACTTCAACTGAAGTGGTTGGCGTAAGGCCCTTATTTGTAAAAATAAATAAGTTCCATTCTCCACATACGACCCCTTCGGTGATAACGTGGTAAGGAGTTGCACTACAAGTGTAGCTTAGTTGCTTGATGATGATGTAGCTGAGATGCTTTGTTTGAGCACATGCAGCATACATAAGTGCAACTTTTACCATGCCTACTTCTGGGTATGCATTTTACGTGAATCTTTAATCGTAACATATCTTTGTAATTTAGATTTAAGATAGATAAACTAATAGACATATTCGTATATTGGATATGAAACTGTGTATGTAAATTTAGCTAAAAATAGACTGTTGGGATTTCAGCGCTTGCCTTTCCTTCCAGAGCTTTCTTCCCGTACAGCCCACTTAAGCCTTAAATCATTAAGGGATCAGAATATAACGTTACAATATGTATTTATGCAAATTCTCCACTTTAATTCCTTTAGGCAGAAATATAGCGTGCGAGTGCGTGCTCGCGAACCTTAAAATTTATAAAACACACGTACGGAAAGTGTGCGAATGAAAAGCGTGCTGTTTGAAGCGTGCTGGTAGAAGCGTGCTGTTTGAAGCGTGCTGTTTGAAACGTGCTGTTTGAAGCGTGTTGGTAGAAGCGTGCTGGTAGAAGCGTGCTGGTAGAAGCGTGCTGGTAGAAGCGTGCTGTAGAAGCGTGCTGGTAGAAGCGTGCTGGTAGAAGCGTGCTGGTAGAAGCGTGCTGGTAGAAGCGTGCTGTAGAAGCGTGCTGGTAGAAGCGTGCTGTAGAAGCGTGCTGGTAGAAGCGTGCTGTAGAAGCGTGCTGGAAGAAACGTGCTGGAAGAAACGTGCTGGTAAAAACGTGCTGGTAAAAGCATGTTGATGATATTTTTTTTAAAACGACATTTCACTATGTACTCACTTCAAGAGGCGCTTGTGCAAATGATGTCAGAAATTTGCTTGTCATCCGTGCACTTCGGGTCTTCCCATGGTGCTCTATCTTTCTCAAATAATGAGTCTTCAATCCGTGTTTTGTCTGTGGTTTTTGCCGAAACTGATTCTGGTTGAAGCACTCTTGTAGAAACGTTCTTGTAAAATCGTTCTGGTAAAAGCATGCTGGTAAAAACGTGCGGGTAAAACGTGCTGGTAAAAGCGTGCCGATAAAAGAGTGCTGGCAAAAAGCGTGTTTGTAAAAAAAGTGCTAGTAAAAACATGCTTATACGCTAGGTATCATGATGACAAAAAAAACATGTTGGTAAAAAGCGTGCTTTACAATATCGTGCTCAGAAAAGCGTGCCGGCAAGAAAGCGTGCAGAAAGTCGGGGCTAGTTGAATCAACATCGATTTGCGTTTTACTAAAATGACATTTTTAAGCTTTATAAAATGGAGGGCGTACCTAGGAGAACATTTTCAGTACATTTCAACTGAGTTTGATTTATTTCCTCAACAAAGTCTGCACGCTTACTTCATGTAAAAGAATTTTCATTTCCGGTACATGAAAGAAAATTTAATGCATGTGCCATGGCGTGCCTGCACTTGTTTTAAAGATAATTTATATGATATCACAAGACAAGACCGGTCCGTAGTCTAGGTGGTAACACTTCGGACTCGTAACTGGAAGGTCGTGGGTTCGAATCCCGGCGGAGCACAAAAAATATACCATTTATATTTTCAAATTTGCTCTTCGCTGGGTTGAAAAATTCATAAACCTTTACCAAAGACCGGTCATCAAAAGGTCCATCCAGCCTTACAACAACTGGGTCTGGCTTGAGAATTGGCGCTTTCTACAGCGACGAACAAGCTCGCAGAGGGCTCTTGAGGTGTGATACACACAAAAACAGCGCTCGCCAAATAAATCAGCCTAATTTAATTTTTTAATTTAATAATATATAATTCTTCGTAGGTATAGAATGGTATTCGAGAAGTTGTGTGACAAAGACTGGTGTTTTAACCTTGTGTCTTAAAACTTTTTAAAATATTTATTTATTTGAGAAAACTACAGCTTTATAAAAAGTAATTACAATGGTGTTCTTAAAATTAATATAAGCCAAAATTGTTTCTTCTATTTAAAATTATAGAGATAGAATAATAATTTGATCAGTATGCTGAGCTAGTATTGACATATAATAGAAAATTGAGAAGACAAGAAAATAAAAAGAAAAAGAGAGCAAAACAAAAAACAAAAAGCAAAAAGACACAAGTTGACAAGCAACAGGAAAGAAAAAAAAGAAAAAAGGTGTAAAAAAATAAAATTAAAAGTAAAAGTAAAGTGGAAAGGAATGAGGAAAAGGAGGGATTATTACGTAAGTGAAGGAGCTTGATTGAGGGAGTTAGGGGACAGAGTTGAAAAATATCTCAATTTATTGCGAAAGGTTGTTAATGAGTCATGAAAAATATCTAGATTTTTGAAATTTTGGTTATAGTCACGCTGTATTCTGAATAAAGTTGAGTGGTATCGGTAATTGGTATGACAGATGGGTAGGTGAAATAAATTTTGCGAGCGGGTATGTCTGTTTGGTATAAGAAATGATATGTTACATAATAAATCAGGGGAGTCAATTGCATTATTGCATATTTTCTACAAAAGTAATTGATCAAAGTAAGTCCTTCTATCTTGTAGTGTGTTAATATTGAAAAATTCTATGGAAGATTTGTAATCGCTGTGTTCAATGTATTGTCGTTTCTCTAAATATTTAACAAAAATCTTTTGAATATTTTCAATACGGTTAGTGTGAATTTTGTAGTGTGGATTCCATATTGGAGTACAAAATTCTAAATGAGGGCGTATATGTGAAAGGTATAGTGTTTTTAAAGTGTTGATATTATTAAATTGTTTACCGGTGCGGATGATAAAACCCAACATTCGGTAAGCTTTGGAGGTAATTGAGTCAATATGCTTGTCATACGTCAATTTGGAATCCAATAAAACTCCCAGATCTCTCACACTAACAACCTTTTTCAATAACAAACCATTTATGGAATAAGGGTGTGTTATAAGGGTCTTCGCCACATGCGAAACACTTCGAGGATAAAGCGGAAAAAAGTTGCAATGTATGTGAAGTTAAGTTGTGTTTTATTTTTTGACAGCTAATGTTGGCAGAGCCCGGTTCAATATGTTGACCCGGGAATTTCTGGAACAGAAGAACGCGGCAAGAAGTTGCACTATATGCGTAGCTTAGTAGCGTCCCTAGCAATAATAAACTGCAATAGGAATCCGATCTTCAATAGGAGAGATACAGAAAAAAATAATTAAGTACATTAACTTTTTGTGAGAAGTATTTGTGAATTATTTTTAAAATGAAATTTCTCGTTTGACAGCAAAGTTCCAAATAAACAAAACGTCAAATGAAACAGATTACTCAGCAGTTTTCTTACCGTGTTGGCATTGTAACTTGTAGAGTTTATTTTTGTTGTAACAGTTCCATGATATATTTACATTTAATAAGTAACTTGTACTACATATGTGTGTTTCTCTTGTTACTTGTATGTACGTGTAAAGTCTGTTTTGACGGAGACAGTCAACAAAAATAAGAGAATAAAGAAATTGTATTCAACAGTGTCCACGAGTGTTAAAAATACTCTTCAACCGGTTTTTTATTTTTAAATTTATTCTGAAACCGTAGGCATGTCTGGTCAATAGCTCAGTTGGTAGAGTGCTTGCGTGCCATGCCGAGAGCTCGGGTTCGAATCCCACTAAGGGTGTCAGAAATGATCCCGTTTCAGTGTTTATTTCAAACCCAAATAAAGTGACAAGGTTTACTCAGCCTTCAAAAGAAATGATTACCAACCTCCTCGTGAGCTGAGAAACTGCCACTTAAACCGAAGTGTTGTGCGTAAAGCGGGCCCCCTTACCTGTAAAAATAAGTTGGTCCCACTCGCCACATGCGACCCCTTTGGGGAAAACGCGCTAAGACGATGCACTATATATGTAAACAAAAATAAGTTACCGCAAATGTTTTGCAAATACAAGTTTTTGAAGTATAAAAGAGGAACGATAGACTTTGTAGATCAGTATCTGGAGGGGCAAGGTGTAAGTTTTGCCCCTCAGGGGGTATATAAATACAAAAAAACAACAAATGGAGAAACTGCAACGTATTCTCCAATGCGAGATATGAAATACATAGATCTAGTGCCTATGGTATTTTCTCTCTCAAACAAAAGCCAACCTTCAATAGGTGGCTTTCAATGTTGGACGACTTTCCCGTACCAAAGAAGCGAAAATCAAAGGACCGCCACTCACCTCAAATTGTGTTCTGCTGGTCCAAGATGATGCTCGTTTTCTCAGGATCCTGTGGTGCTGAGCTCTGTTCACAAACTGCCACACTTGCAAGTTATATGGAAAACAATCACACTCACTCACAGATTTTTACGGTTAAATTTCAAATCGGTCGAGAGACATATAAAAACGTGTCTACATGCGAACACGACGGAAGCGGAAGTTTTTAATCCATTGCTAGTTTCACGTCGCTCAGTCAAAAAATTGATATTGCCATCTTGCGATTTATTTGCACCTTTATTTCAGTTTGTAACAGACCAACATGACAATTCGCTTCTTAGACTAATTAATTAAAATAAAAATAGATGACGCTATTCATGCGTCACCAGTATCAATTATCTAAATCTAAATCTAAATCTAAGCTGCAAAGATATGTATCATTTGAGATTCATATTAAATGCATTCCTACAAGCAGACATGCATAATTTTGCGCTTACACATGCTGCATGTGGACCTACAATATAAAAACCCAATCTCAAATGAACATAAGCCCTGCAACTCTTGCCGACCTTCCCTGAAGCAGGGGTGACATTGGCAAAGTGAACCATTTTTTACAGTATGGGTGGTCAGCCGCATACCAACCTATCAGTCAAGGAGTACAAGCTATTAATACAATCAAATATATAAAACAAATAAACTCGAAACAATTAAATAGTAAAAAATTACAAAACTACAAAACATATTTTTTAAATTTAAAAGCCTCAGCTTTAACCGCCAGCATTACAGATCAACCGCCATTTCTTTCGATCCTTGCATACTTCTTTCATTTCATCCAGAGCCATAATCTTTTTTATACAAGCTCTCCTTTTATTATGACTCTGGATATCCCATTCATTCGCTATTTCGAAAATTTGGTCCATCCATACATTTCTTATTATGAAATCTCAAAATTATGTTAGCCTACTTTAGACAAGTCAGCCTTTCTTTCTTGGCACAAAAGGGTTAAAGTTTATATTGAGTTTTTTCAAATACCATTTTCATCTATAAAAAGCATTGCCCTTGTCATTTTTAACACGTAGAACGGTTGCAGCAATCCGTAAGTTTGCACTTACAATAACTACATTATTCTCGACGTTTCGTTGGCGACGTAGCCGACGTCGTCATCCTCAGTCGTCGTACAAACACCCTTTCTGCACTCTCTGAATTCTCAGTTTTTATTATTAAGAATCATTTCAACCTCAGTCGCCATGCAGGTGTCTCCTGAAGACGTTTACTACAACGCTAACGAAATGTCGAGAATAATGTAAGTTTTCTTTTAACGGTTCGCTCTAATCTAATCTAATCTAAGTTGCAAAGATATGTTACATTGAAGATTTACATTACATGCATTCCCACAACCAGACACGTACAAGTTCGCACTTGTACATGCCTCATGTGAACCTACAACATAAAAAGAAAAAAACAAATCTCAAATGGACATACACCCTGCAACTCTTGCCGTCCTTCCCTGTAACAGGGGTGACATTGGCACAGTGAACCATTTTTACAGCATGGGAGGTCAGCTGCATACCAACCTATTAGTCAAGGAACCATATCTGAATATATGTTTTAAACTGTGTAGTTATTATAATTTTAAATATGTCAAACGACCGTAATTCCAGCTTTAACTTAACCATTTGCAAGTTATTGCTAAACAAGTTTACACACTGTCTGAGTCTGTACAGGCCATCAGACGTCAGATCCACTCGGTCCTCTGCAATGTCAACGGACGCCCAAAACACTAAATAAATAAACAACGAGCTCCCCGCTGTCCGGGCCAGCAGAAACACTCGCTCATACAGGAGGAAACAGAGTTAGCGCAGAGGGCGGTGCACACTTAGTGGGAACACAGAACTAAGTACTTGTGAACATGCCAAAAAAAAAGAATAATCCCTACTAGAGACATTAGTACACTTTGCGTTTTGGAATTCGTAACTGAAAAACGTATATAGACCAGTGCTGTAGATAAGAACGGGTTCCTCAAAGTATTGTTACAAACTAAGGATTTTAAGTACCCACGTGCGCCAGGACATGTACGCTAGTGTGTAAAACAATCTGGTTCTAGCATGATGGTAGTAGTAAGGTGTATAGAACGGCGGTCTGGTATGAGCGAGAGATCGAATGATCTTGAATATGCAAGAATGATCCCTTTTGTACCTATATTTACGGACTATAAAGAGCATCAGTGGCTTAGTTGCATTCAACATTTGGATGTGAATACGATAAACGCAGAGATTATCAATTGTTCTAAATAAATTCTGTTAATAAAAAATGCAGTTTAATTAAAGAGAGCCCCAACTAAAATCGTAACAGTATCATAGAAGTCAAATACTACTTTATCTCGAGATGTGTTTATTCTTGAATGAAGATGCACAGACTGAATTGTCTAAAATAATTGTTGATGTTTGTGATCGGAAATTGTAAATGCACAAACTTTGGTACAAGAAACTCGAAAAAATCCTGTGAAATATATTATATAAGAAAGAATAAAGCATAATGAGATAGAGTGGATGCAGTAGGCAATTTTTGAGAGATAATGTCTTTGAAATGAGCCATAAAAGACTCAAATACATCGTACATAATGAAAGGACGATAAAAAAATTGAGAAGATTTAAAATACAAAAACAAGACCAAGTTGCTGGAGGACTGGATGAACCTTTGGCGACTTACCTTTTATATGGCATTAGAATTTTCAACACAATAAAGAGCATATTATGGAAATCATATAATGATTGTGTTGATCTTTTCAAAGTATCACACCCTCGACCTTCCGATAACGTGTCTGTACCGTTAACCAGTAGCCTACACACCAGTCTACAACTTC
Organism: Agapetus fuscipes; assembly: GCA_951799405.1. Classification (NCBI taxonomy): domain Eukaryota; kingdom Metazoa; phylum Arthropoda; class Insecta; order Trichoptera; family Glossosomatidae; genus Agapetus; species Agapetus fuscipes. The sequence goes on from OX637362.1 coordinate 9,778,565, forward strand.
AATAGGTCCACGCCCAACGTCCTGGAAGAACTCTTAAAAGTGAATAGATAGATGGACATTCCCATATCAGGATTTATGAGCAGTTTTTTTTTTTGTGAATGACAGACCAAAAGGTCTAAATCAAGAAGAAAAAAAAAACGTACAAAAATCTACTACGAAGTCTTTTCTTTACAAAGTTCAATAATCCAAATTTGTGCCATTATCAAAGAAATAATAAACAACAAAAGCTATAAATCTACCCTAAACAGATTTCCTCCAACACCCACTTTTGATTATCACCCAGCATTCAACATTTCCGCATGATATCTTTTGATTATGAATGAGGACGCTTGAATCTTCAGATAATTGCGTACGCGTAGCATTTGAGCTTATGGCTGGTTTTAGTGTCGCGCTGACAACACGCTGACCGTCAGCGCTGACAGCCAATATATGAACTTGTCGCGCTGACAGCTACGCGCCATTCTAAAACGCTTCCTACAAGTTCATATATTTTGAACGGTCAGCGCTGACGGTCAGCGCGTTGTCAGCGCGACACTAAAACCAGCCTAACACTGGTAGATTTGAGTTGAATAAATTAGTGATTTATTTTTTTAGAGATACAGGTTTAAATAAATGAGAAATGTAAGCTGAAAAAAAACTGAGAAAGTCTATATAATCTATAATCTAAGTTGCAAGGATATATTAACATTTTAAGCTCTCAAATGCATGCCCACAAACAAACACGTATAGTTCGCGCGTACAAATGCTGAATGTGTACTTACATAGAAAATCCAAACCTCAAATGAACATAAGACCTACAACTTTTGCCGACCTTCCCTGACACAGGAGTGACATTGGCAAAGTGAAATATTTTTTAAAGTATGGGTGGTTAGCCTCATACTAACATATAAGTCAAGGAATAAGTAAGTGTTTAAAATAATTTGATGAGATGTTGGAACATGTTGAAAGAACCGATTACCAAGGACTAACAGAGTGTACTATTCAAAGAGAAATTTAAAAATAAAAAAAAGAAAAGAAAGACGTATAAAATGTGACTTGATTAGATTACTCAAATTGTCAAAAGACGGAGAGTAAAAAACTCTGATAAAATATTAAGAAAATACTAATCTTCTCAGAAACTTTATTAGAAATTAAAAATATCGTGTACTTCATCTGATAAATTGTATAAGTAAAATATTGTGGAAGAGTCATGAACATCGTGGTGACGACAACCATAGTCTATGGTTGCACCAAAGGACCAAATCTCTATTTAAGACTACAGCATGCAAGGTCAAGAAAAAAGTTAAAATGATAAAGCATGTGAGAGAGCTAGAGGACCATGGAAAGTTCAGGAATGCACTGAAGACAAGCAAATTTTTGGCATCGTTTGCAGCAGCGCCCTTGGAGTGACTACATCACGAAACGGCGCTAAAAAGAAATCATCAACTCATCATCATCATCAGAGAAAAGAATATGTTTTCTGCTTAATGTAAGCGTGCCATGCAAAAGTGAACGTTCTAAGTTGAAAAAAATGAAACTTTTTTTAACCGTTTCGAAATTTATGTCTTTCCAAACAACAGCAGCTAGCATCAGCAAACAATATATTCTGTAAATAAGACGTCCATTCATCCCTTTCTTTTGCCACTCAAACCCTTAGGAAGGAAAGAGAGAAGTGTGAGACCTCAACCCCTTTACAAAGTTTGTTGAGCTTCAATGCCAAAATAAATCGACATCGTTCAGAAAGATTTTTCGTTCACAAAATGGAATTATGGACTGTTAAAAATTGTATTGTTATGATTATAGTTGTTTTTTTAAATCAAACTGCAATTTATTATTTTTCAAGATTTATTTTACATAACGTCGGTTAACAATATACTGACGGTTTTCTAGCGCTTAGTTTATCGACTTCACGGCTCAATGTTTCAATCGATTCTCGTCTCTCACAAAATTGTGGTTCAAATATATAGCGTCGAAACGGACGCATCTCGCATATTCCAGACCTTTCTATAGTGAACCTTTTTACACTCCTCGGTATTGTTACCTAGTTATGAATACCAACAACTACGTGCCTGGGCACATGCATACATTCAAACTCACAGTCGCACACACACACATAAGCAAGCCACGCAGTCGGGCTCATACGTTCGTAACAGTATTAATGTAATGGAGCTCACAGCTTTCGGATTAAAAATCTGAGGCTTTAACCATTAGGCTACAAATGTTCTAAAACACAGTTGTATTTTAAGGCGCTAAAAAAACTGAAAAAGTGGTTTTGTCAATGAAATAGGAAGATTAAATTTGTCGATTCACATCCAGCCGATGGACTATCAGAGTATGGAAAATATGGTTATGATGGTTGATCCAAAACGGCGCAGGACAGTGGGAAGACATAGATTAAGATGGTTGAATGCAGTGGTACTGGACTGTCTTTGAAGGCGTTGGATAGCCATGGGTGGTTGCGGTTGATCAAGGAGTCCTAAACTCAATCCGGGTTATCGTGCCATTGATAATGATGATGGAATAAAAACTGAGAAAAAAATAATGTAAACAAAAACAAAATTAAAAAAATGCAAACTGGATTTTCACCTTGAAAAGCTGAAAAAAAACCCTTAGAGAGGCTTTGATGAGCTTTTCTAAATGACTTGAAAATTTTTAATTCACTTTGAATACATTAATTTTTTTTTTGCTTTTATGGTTGACCAAAACTGGAATGTTAATCACAACCTTTTTCATTTTTTTAAGTTGCACATTTTAGCAGTAAGCAGTGGTGAACCTCAATACAGAAAAATAATAAGTGCCTCAATGAGTTTACGTAAAATTATATTCGAATCTCACTTATGTATCTTACATTAGATCTGACTTTAGTCTATTGGCTGACGCTGTGGAATTGTATTCAAAATATCGTTGAAGAAGACGTTTATTCCTGGCTGAGCACAAAAAAAATATATAATTCATTTTCAACTTTTCCTTACGTTACAAAATAAAAATGCGATTCAATAAAAAAAAATCGGCAACCAGAGGTCCATTACACATTACTGCAACTGGGCGTTGCTTGTGAATTGGCACTTTTAAATGCCACAACCAAGGCTCAAAATATTATCTTATCTGTGGTTCATTTTCATACAAAACCTCAAATACCACTGTTAAATTATTATTAGAAAAAATAAATACAACATTCATAAAAAGGGAAAATAAAAATGTTGTACTTCACTGTATTAATTAAAATTTGCTGTTTTCTTATGGAAGGGAACTTTGCCTGTTTTTTTTATTTAAAAAAGTTAATATTCATTTTCAAAACACAAACTTAATTAAAAACCTCAAAACGCGTCACGCGTTCTGAGCCTAAAAATACATTTTGAAATTCTCAAAATAAAAGAAACCACATCAAATAAGGCTACACAGGTACTACGAGAGCATTCAACTTTTTTGCATAAATAAACCCACAGAAAGTGTTATGAAAGTGTTATGTATGTTATTTTTAAATAACATTTTAAATTATATAAGCGTGAAGTCAGCGCATGATGGCTGCAGTGACGTCGGCGTGGCCGTAGCCGAACTACGTCCGAGTTTTACCGAGGGCCCGCGAGGCTCAACTCACCGTGACTCGGAAACCCGAGACGCCAGGTGGCCAGGAGGGGATCACGCGCGGACGAAGGAGGAGGTCGGACACAGCGCTGCGAAATGGCAATGACTGCCTGGGTTTCCCAGTTGGGACCCTCGTGGACTTTGCCGCGAGGCTTCCACGTGGGGACATAGGCATGGAGCATCCGCCATCCAAGCCACCCGCCTTATGGACCGGAGCCTGGTGCAGAAAAGCCTCCACCCTGGGGCTCTACGTGTTGAGGCATCCGCCTCATGGACTGCGGCTCTCGGGAGGCGAAGCCGCGAGCCGTGAAAATCACCTCCCGAGCTTGATGTAAGCTCGCCTAGGACTCCAGCCTACAGATCAGTGCTTCGTGAAAGTGAGCCGCGAGAACTGTGATTGTGTTTGAGTGTTAATACAGGTCTGGCTATTTCCTTCTCCACTATTCCTCTTTCCCTTTTTATGGATTTAACTTTTATATTTGACTTTAACTGATTAAATCTCTTTTGTTAACATTAGCTCTTGTCTTATCAAATATACAGCCCTTCCCAAAATACAAGGTGAGCAACACAAAGAAAGAACCCCACGCCCTGAGAGGGATGCCGTTGATAGCTAGCCGGAGTGAGTATCCTGTAGGTACATCCTGAAGGTACCTTTCCACATCTAAACATAACAAAGGTTATACTGTATCAAAAAAATAAAAAAAATCAATTTGATTCCAACGCGTTGAATACTCACACAGTTCGAAACCTTAAATGAATAAATACTTAAATGAATATGAATATTTGGATGATTTATTTGTACAGCGCTATTTTTGTGTGCAACACACCTCAAGAGTCCCCTGCAAGCTCGGTCGTCGCTATACAAAGGGAAAATTCTCAAGCAAGACCAAATTGCTGTAAAACGCAACTAAGCTACACATATAGTATTACTTCTTGCCTACGTTATCGCGGAATAGGTCGCATGTGGCGATTCGAGACCTTTTTATTTTTCCGGGTAAGGGGTCCGGCCTCACGCCCCCCGATCAGTTGAAGTGGGGTTTCCCAGCTCTCGTGGGGGCTGGTTCTCATTTCTTGTGAAGGCTGAGAAAACATTGCCAGTACTTTATTTTGCAACGCAAAAAATGCAACTAAGCTACACATATAGTGTAACTTCTTGCCGCGTTATCCCCGAAGAGGTGGCATGTGGCGATTTGAACCTATTTATTTTTACAGGTAAGGGGGCCGGCCTTACGCCAACCACTTCAGTTAAAGTGGGGATTTCCCAGCTCCCGAAAAAGCTGGTACTCATTTCTTGTGAAGGCTGAGTAAACCTTGCCGGTATTTTATTTTTGGGTTTAAAATAAACACCGAAACGGGTAATCATTTCTGACACCCTCGGTGAGATTCGAACCCGAGCTCACGGCATGGAATGCGAGCACTCTACCGACTGAGCTATCGACCGGACTTTTGGAATTTTGGGTTTGAAATAAACACCGAAACAGGAAATGATTTCTGACACCTTCGTTGGGATTCGAACCCGAGCTCTCGGCATGGAATGCAAGCACTCTATCAAATGAGCATTCGATCGGATACATCCGTCAATAAAATAAAATAAATCACGACCTTGCGATTATGAGTCCGTAGCGTTAACCACTAGACTACAGACCAGTGTGAAGCGCGTTGAACGACGACTGGGAAAACCGTTTGGCTGAGCCGTTTTGATGAAGATAAAATTACTCGGATAGTGAATAAGACAGCTTCCACTTTATTTTGTAATAATGTATTGTTTTTGCTGGAGAGACGCCTGAGTGCTTAGAGCACTTCCTCTCCTAGTCTCCCCCATCCAAGGTTCTCCCAGCTTCCGAGGCTTTGATGGATTGCGTTATGAGATATCGGATTCCTGGAGTACGAAGAGGCAAAGAGAAAACTCAATATTCTGCGAGCTGTGAACCCAAAACGGATACAATGAGAGGAGTTTGCAGTGTAAACAAATATCTGGATGGGAAGTGATATATATGAAAACACGAAATTTCACTGGAAGATTCGTACTAATCTATATTATTTGTACAGCTTTAAGATGTTTCGTGTAATCTTATCTAATCTAATCTAAGTTTCAAAGATATGTAACATTGTGGATTCACATAATATGCATTCTCACAAGTAGACACGTACAAGTTCGCACTTGCACATGCCGCACGTGAACCTACAACATAAAAACCCAAATCTAAAATGGACATACACCCTGCAACTCTTGCCGTCCTTCCCTGAAACAGCGATGACTTTGGCAAAGTGAACCATTTTTTACCGTATGGGTCGTCAGCATTATACCAACCAGTATGGAGGGTCAGCCTCATACCAACCCTCGGCTTCATACTACTGTTCCAAAAACGTGGGTTATATATAATATCTGCAATCAAAACTGGATAAAAACAGTGTTATTGGAATGTTGCTTATGCTCAGTTGGCATGGAATGCAAGCATTCAACCAACTGAGCTATCGACCAGTCTTTTTTTGAACGAGTTGATTCTGTAAAAACTTGGTTAAAAATTTAGAGTGGCAAATTTTACATTCGTTCATGTCAAGTTTGGTTTATTTAGTGTGTACACATACAACATGTGTAAGCGTGAACTTACATGTGCCTGCTTGTGGGCATACATTAAATATGAGCCATAAGTGCCAATATATCTTTGCAACTTAGATTATAGATAATAGAAGTACTCACATTACAAAACAAAAAAAAATATAGATTTCAACTTAAAATTTTCACGTAATTTGAATAATAATAATAATAATATTAGTATGATTTATTTGGTGAGCGCTGTTTTTGTGTGTATCACACTTCAAGAGCCCTCTGCAAACTTGGTCGTCGCTGTAAAAAGCACCAATTCTCAAGCAAGACCCAGTTGTTGTAAAGTTGGATGGACCTTTCAGTGACCGGTCTTTGGTAAAGGTTTATGAATTTTTCAACCCAGCGAAGAGCACATTTGGAAATATAAATGGTATATTTTTGAGCTCCGCCGGGATCCGAATCCACAACCTTCCATTTTACGAGTGCGAAGTGTTGCCACTGGACTATGGACCGGTCCAACGATGCAAACGACACGCGGTGTACCTGAGCGGTTACCCACCCAAGTAGGTACCATCTGCGCCCAATGTTGCTTAACTAAATAAATATATAGAAAGTTATTCTCTGAATTTGTGGGCTCCAAACTTGGCGAAACTTTTCACCTTGCCTATATATATTTCATTGTACATAATGTTGTACTTGGGTAGGCAAGGCATGTAGACGCATACATACATGGATGGCGCTGTGCTGGAACTTTCGGTGACAATACATTACTCTGGTGTCGATACATTTTCATTACGAACTCAAGTCGTTCAAATCAAACAAACCAACTTCACTCCGCTCGTTCCTAAGTTGTGCCACTTGCTCGGCTGAGCGGAAGCAAATAACTGTTACGGTAGCTCTGAACACACTGAGATACATTTGATGGAAAATTCACCTAGTTAGTTTTTATCGCGAACGGTATGGATACACCGAATTCCCTGAAATAGCGAATCAATGGAATATCAAAGTCATATAAAATCTTTATGTAATAATAAAATTAGGATGATTTATTTGGTGAGCGCTGTTTTTGTGTGTATCACACCTCAAGAGCCCTCTGCAAGCTTGGTCGTCGCTGTAGAAAGCGCCAATTCTCAAGCAAGACCCAGTTGTTGTAAGGTTGGATGGACCTTTTAGTGACCGGTCTTTGGTAAAGGTTTATGAATTTTTCAACTCAGCGAAGAGCACATTCGAAATATAAATGGTAAATATATTTTTGTGCTCCGCCGGGATCCGAATCCACAACCTTCCATTTACGAGTCCGAAGTGTTGCCACTGGACTACGGACCGGTCCAAGATGCCAACGACACGCGGTGTACCTGAGCGGTAACCCATCCAAGTACTATCCGCGCCCAATGTTGCTTAATTTCTATAATCAACTTCTATAATCAACTTCTATAATCAACTTCCATAATCAACTTCTTAATCTATACTCAAAGTTGTAAATGTATATTGACAATTGAGGCTCATAGTTTAATGCATGCCCGCAATCAAGCAGGTTTGCGCTTACACATGCTGCATGTGTACTACAAAATAATCTGGACCAATTGGTGAATTTGAAACCAAACCAAAAATACTCAGAAAATGTTCGATTAGCGGTATACGGTGGTACATAAGTATGGGCTGCGTTGGTCACATCGCTAGGTAGGACCATGACAGGTGGCCGAAAATAATCGTCCAGTGGTGGCCCTGGATGTCCAAGCGGGGAGCGGGGAGACCCCTACAGAGGTGGCTGGACGATATTAAAAGAACTGCAGGCAGAGTATGGCTGAACACAGCAGCCGATATACAGAGATGGAGAGGATTAGAGGATGCCTACGTCCAGGAATGGACTCAGAAAGACTGAGGAAGAAAGAAGATGAAGAATAATCAAATTAATATTCATGAAACGCTGACAAAAATACATTAATTTTCTGTTACAAATTGCAACAAAACGCTGGTTTTTTTTTCACCTCAAAAAGGTAAATTCACTTTTCTTTCATTAAAAGCATCATTATTCTCTCCGGGCTGATTTAATCTCACATTAAGATGATTGCAACAATAGTTAATCTACATCTCACGTAATAAAAACCCACATCAATATTCTCGCGCCACAATTCTCCCCTGCTTTGCATCTATTTGCATATCTCCCCGATGAAGTTTCTCCCCTTTGAAGACGGGCGAGGGAACAAATGACTGAGACAGTTGCACTCAACCGTTGGTCTATTAGGAAATCATGCAGAAATGTCATAATATTCTAAAGGCAGTGCCTTGCTGTGAAAGCCTGCTTACTATTTTATTGATCGTGGGGTCCATCTGATATCCATGAGCCGCTTCAAATCCTTGAAGGTCTTGGGTGACCTTTCCTTGGTCTTTAAGAAGCAACATCTTTAAAGATTTTTCCTTTAAAGTTGTTGCTTATTTGGATTTTCTCTTCAAATTTTGATTTTTGAGTTCTTTTTTTGGACTTCATTTCAACCCATGAATCATTGTATAACATAATGAAACAAAGAATTGTTGTCTTGAATGCAATGCTTGAAAATGTGCTACAAGTGAAAAAGTATGGACTATCGGTTATGATCATTTGAGGAAGGATACAGACAAAACGAAGTGTCGGCAGGAAGCAGATCTCGTGGCTCCGTAATATACGAAATTTGATAGGTATAAGAACAGTGGAGGACTTATTTAGAGATGTGAGAGACATTCTTCCATGTGATAGTCAACATCAGAGAGAAGAGAAAAAGAAGGTGAAAGTATACGCGATGAAATATATAGTGTAAACCTATATTTTGATGAAATAGAAGGAAGCAAATGAACCAGTTTTAAGATAAAGCTGGTGGTTGAATCAGTTGAGGCATATTGATTTCTTTCTATAAACATTTGTAAATATAATGACGATTTAGTTGGAGCGCTGTTTTTGTCTGATCACACCTAAAGAGTCCTCAATAGGCTTGTTCATGGATGATCAGCGCCAAGATCCAGTTTCTGTCGGCCGGATGAATCTTAGTTTTTTTTTTTTTTTTTAAGAAATCCTATGCTGGAGACTCCCTAGATTCTAAAGACTCTAGGGGTCTATGACACATGTTGTAGTGCCGCAGAGGGGTACGAGCTTGGTCGTCGCTACAAATCGCCAATACTCAAGCAAGACCCTAGTTGCTGTAAGGCTGGATGGACCTTTGGTGACCGGTCATTGGTAAAGGTTTTATGAATTTCAATTTATAATTTTTGGATGAAATTTTTTCAAGCAAAACACTGTTTATTTTCACTATAGACTTTATTTAAAAGATTAAAATCTTTAAAACAAAATTACGAACGTTTTCGACCTAGAAGGTCATCATCAGGTATGATGTTTGATGATGGTTTTATGAATTTTTTAACCCAGCGAAGAGCATATTCGAAATATAAATGGTATATTTTTGTGCTCCGCCGGGATCCGAATCCACAACCTTCCATTTACGAGTCCGAAGTGTTGCCACTACGGACTACGGTCCGGTCCAAGATGCCAACGACACGCGGTGTACCTGAGCGGTTACCCATCCAAGCACTGACCACGCCCAATGTTGCTTAACTTCGGTGATCTATGGGAACCGGTGCTTTCAACATGGCTAACGTCGTAGTGCCTGTTTTTGGTAAAGTTTGGTAAGTTTTCTTGATTTACTTAGACTCTGATATATTGATTACATTTCATATAAATCCAATTAAGTAAATTGTAATTTGATTTTAAGTTTTTAAATCTTTTCACTTTCAAATTGTTTTGTGTTCCTTGTCTCATAGGTTGGTATGTGGCTGACCCCCCATACTGTAAAAAATGGTTCACAATGCCAATGCCACCCTTGTTTTATGGAAAGTCAGGGGTCTATAACAACTTGTGTAAGTGTGAATTTACACGTGTCTGCTTGTGCGCATAGAAATGCTCCTCAAATGTGAACGCAACTTAGATAATAGATTCATAAAAAACGGGAGAATTTGAAGTTTTACACATTTCCAGGCGCCGATGATCTATGAGCTGGACTGGTTGAGCGCCACTGCGATAGAGTAATGTCATAACACATCCTTTCTCACCAGTTGGAGTCGGTTTGCAAGGAGAGAAGTGAGGTAATGAACTTTGTGCCCAGAATGCAATGCAAATTGCAGAGACGATGAAGAAATGGTCCGTAGGGACCAGCTCCTCATTTGTTATGGCTGCAATCCATTAATTTGCTAATACAAATACTAAGTTTGTTGATACAATCTGAGTTTCGAAGAGTTGTTGACATTTATGGTTTGCATTCCTTGACTTATAGGTTGGTATGAGGCCGACCACCCATACTGTTAAAAATGGTTCACTTTGCCAATGTCACCCCTGTTTCAGGGAATGTCGGCAAGAGTTGCAGGGCTTATGTTCATTTGAGGTTTGGATTTTATTTGTAAGTACACAATCAGCATTTGTAAGCGCGAACTACACGTGTTTGTTTATGGGCGTACATCTGAGAGCTTTGAATGAATATATCCTTGCAACTTAGATTTCAGATTTTAGATTATAGATACATAGATATACACATACCTACTGAATATTATACAATATACAATTTTTACCAAAATTAAAAGCTTTGCAACTTTAAGGCTAGGTATTTTTAACGCTAGAATATGTGACTTTAAAATCATGAAAAAAAACTACCCATGCGATTCACATAAGTGCGTCTTTATCATTCAGTAAAAAGTCGCTATCCTAAAGTTAAAAATACCGGGCCTTTCAGTTATTAATACTGGAAACAATCTTCCCCGTTTGTCTATGATATTTTTTATCCGATGTTGGTCGGGAGTCAGTAGAGTATGGAAATATATAAAAGCTTTCACACAGTTTGTTTATGAACAAACCGGGCAGAGTGCGTTTGGTCTGCCACATACCAATCTATAAGTCAAGAAACCGGGTTATGACAAAAAAACTGAGACTTCGATATAAACTTTGACGGTTTTTAGAACCATCTACGGTCCGGTAAGAGATAACAATGGATGACGTAGTCAGTTCAACAAGGAGTTCTGTGGTATCTACAAAGAGCATGATGTGATCAGTATCCTTAGTACGAGTTGCAAAACTTGAGTAATGTAAAGTTAACGGCAATAATAAAAGAGTGATTTCCCCCAAAATCTGCCGTTTTTGTTTGCTTGAACTTGATTTTCTTCATCACTTTTACTCTTTTGCTAAGACCATAAAGTGTAAGAAACAAAAACGGCAGATTTTGGGAGAAATCCCTCTTTAATATTTTCCGTAAACTTTACTTTTCTCAAGTTTTGCAATTTGTACTAAGGGTACAGTTCCATCAACGTAGGGCACCTGCAGTGGGCTGGTGTCATAGTTATAATGGATGATGCAAGCCCCATTAAGCGCCCAACACTCAAACATCACCATGAAGGAGATCAGGACTGGAAGTCTAATCACCACGGTAATTCTTACCTACTGAATATCGTTCATATTAGTATGAAGACATGTCAATGTCTTATCAGCTGTTCACTTGCGGCCATCTTGTTTTCATACTAATCTGAACGGTATTCGGTAGGTAAGAATCACGCCTGGGTTGGAAGTCGGTAGTCGAATATCGGTAATATTTGTATGAAGACCTGTCAATCCAAGATGGCCGCAAGTTAACAGCTGATTTGTCTTCGTACAAATATTATCGATATTCGGTAGGTAAGAATTACCGTGGTGATGAGACTTCCAGCCCAGGAAGGTCAAAAATGCGATGGATGGACGGTGTCAACGCTGAAAGATGATGATAAATAGATGCAGCGAAAGACAATCATACGTGGCTGGAGAGCAAAGGCGATGGACAGGCGAGAGTGGAGAATAATCCTGGACTCAGCCAAGGTCCACCTAAGGCTGATGATGATGATTGTTTCCAGTACATTTTTTGCTGTTTATATTTTAAAGGTTTTTTGAATTCTCTCTTTGCTCAGCATGAAATTCAACCCGTTGTTTGCCAGCGACGTACAAAATAAACAGAGCGCGATATAAAAGTAACGCTTGCGAGCTTGTTGATAAGCCAGCAGGGTTAATCCCGTAGGGGGGAGTGACGTCACTATGCATTATTATTATTCACGTAACCGAGAAATGAGTGTCAGGTAGCTAGCATGTCAGATAGCTACCTGTGGAAAAAAGAAGAAGAAGAAGACATGATCTGTCAAAACATTGTACCTGTCACAGGAAAAATAATGTCATTACCAACTTGAAAGAAATTGCAGCGCATCTTTAGCCACAGAAATTGAACCGGATCCCAATGAGAGGAAGAAGACAGGCTGAGATTGTCAGTTAGGAGGGAAACACTTAAAATCCCCCGTTAAGCTCCGCATCGCGCTGCTAGGAAGTTTATAAAAGGCGTCGACCTCCCACAATCGAGGACACAAGCTCTTCAACACCTGAACCAATAACACCTACCAGGCGTGGCCAAGAACATCTATCGGAGAAGGCTTGAGTCGCCGTTGTTGCCTGCAACACACAGCCCCTGGCCGCGCCTGGGTCCCCCGTGGCGGATTCCTCGGAAGGAATGAGCCCCTGCTCTACCCGTCGCCAGCGCCCGCTTGGCTACTCGATATCCGGAGCCCCGTGCCCAAAGTTCCTCAGGAGGACGGAGCGCCTGCCCCGTCCAGCCGAGCGCTCCCGTCTTATCGCTGGCTGAGCCCCGTGCCGCAATTCCTCCGGAGTGTGGAGCCCCGACATCCCGCCAAAAGCGTTGCCGTGCCCGAGGCCGGCGCCCCAGCATCGACTACCCGCATCCCAGCATCAAGACTTCTCTCCATCCTCGTGAGCTAATCAAACCCTTTAAATACATTATCTAATTTAACTTAGAACCAGTCAGTCGTGCAGTTTAGCGTGGTGATGCTCTCATTTCTCATAATTTAAAATAAATCCCGTCTTTCCTTTACCCGGTTTTTTCTCACCTATATTTTTGAACCTCTTTAGCATCAGTGGAAAGCGAGCAAGGTGTTGGGCCTGAACACCACCCTGAAGAGTCTTGTGCTAGCCGGGCAACTGCAAAAGCGCACAACCTAACCTCAAAGGAGCCCCCTGTCCGTTGTCGGAATCCTAACCTCAAAGAGGTGACGGTTCGCGGCAGCGCGGGGGTCCAGCAGGGCCGCGCTTCCAATCTCTTCATCACAGTGGCGCCCAACGTGGGGCTCGATCCACATTGTATCTTCCCCATTAATAAAGGTTTATTTCAGCAAATTGTGTTCCAACGGAAAAGTGTTGTTTTTGTGTTTCGGGTTTTGTGGTACTTTGAAGTCGTTTCCACCTGGGATATTTGTGTTTTTGGTGGTTGTGCTTTGTCATCTTGAGGATTGTTAACCGTTTTTCGTGGTTTGATGATAATTGGAAGAATTCAAAATTTGAGTTACGTAATTCTAAAATCCAGACACGCATTCTCAAACATCCGTAAATTTTTTGACAATTTTTTTTTCTTTCCAAATTTTTTTGGGCGTCTCTATTTCCAGAGGCGTAACCATTCGTAAAATTTTCTCAACAAAATTTTTTAAGAGGTGCTCAACATTTAAAAAAAAAAAAAAAAAAAATTTTTTTTTTCAACAACAACTCTCCGGAAGGGCCAAGGAGAGCCTTGTTGGGGTAGTGGATGTTTTCACGAAATATTTTTGGATATTTCCATTAAAATATGTCACAGCGGCAGCAATAATAAAGAAGCTTGGGTCAAGCATCTTTATTTCCCGGGGAATGCCGAGGTCCGTTGTTTGGGACAACGGTAAACAATTCATCATCAAGGCGGTCGAGGAATTTCTGGAGATGTACGGAGGGCAGACAGGCGGACGTGAAGGGCGAGAGAAAGGCTGTTTGGCTTTTCAGCTGGGAGAATATCACGTGAAGGATATTCTCGGAGCTGGACCTGCTATGGCGGAAGAGTGAACTACTTTCCTACGAGCAAACGAAAAGTAGATGCGTAAACTCATTTACAAACACCAAGATGTCTGCGATGATCACGCATGACGTCTTCTCTATAAACTTATTACTCCATATCTTAATTTTGCAAATTCCATTTTTGTCCTGAAATATGACTTTGACCGTTCCCCGTTGAATTGCGCCCTCAGCAGGGAGTACTGTTCGGAGTCATTCCGTTAATTTTACTAAGCATCAAAACCTTTCTACATCAATACCTACTCGTTTGCTCCAGGGAGACCTGGTTGGTGTCCATATATTTTTTTTATTATTTAAATGAATGTTTCTTTTTCTTCTCATGTGTTCTTTCAACTCGCATATTCATTTATGCTCAACTGCAGAAAGCTGTCTGTTTTTGTCTCCGACCCACAGTATCAACTCCTTGCGAGTTGGATCAGGTAATTTGGCCAGGTCGTGAGTCGGAATCCAGCGGGTTCTCTTCGGAGAATGGATCTGTACTTTCTTTCTTGTTTACATGTTTTGGACGCGGGTTGTCTTTTGATTGCGGACTCAAAGTACACACTCTCATGAGTGATGTCAGGTAATTTGGCCAGGTCACAATCCAAGGTCACCAGCTGTTTATCCAACACTGTACCTTCTTTAATCTGTTTCATTGTTTTGTATTTTGTTACTTTGTCTACGTTTATTGCCTGCATGATTTTTCAACTTTCCAAGTTTTGATAAAAACTTGGTGGCGCTCAAAAAGGGAACAAGAAGGAGAGCTGAGCTAGTCCAGATGTAGACATCAAGAGAACATCTGTGAACATCATAGGCAATACACCTTGACAAAGGTGGTATGCTGCCGAACGCTGTGAATGCGTGGGAAGACGTAGCGAGCACGTCTTGGGAAAGGGTGGAGCCCTTGCCGGTAACGCTGGAGTGCGTTGGAGCAGTCCAAGGGGACTGGACACAATCTGGGATGATTGTGGGGCGCTTGGGAGAAGCGTGAGGAGTGGTTTGACGTAACCGGGATACTCCTGCAATCCAACGGGATTGGCAACGCCGGAGTGCGTTGGAAGTCTTACGAGACTTGAAGTCCGACGGGACTTGGTACCAGTCTGACGAGACTTGGGGGAGTCTGCTGACTCATTTTTTGAAATCACCTTGGAGTGATGGGTACGCCAGGCTTGCATCTTCGGATGGCGCCAACGGATTGTATCCCTGTGTTTATTTATCATGTTATTTATTGACGGAAGGAAGGTTTTCGCCATGTGGGCAAAACCTGAGAACACACTGGAACCCAAGGAGAAGAGTGGTATGAAGATTGACCACCTCCTGAAGCCAGGCCTAGACTACTAAAAGCATTGTTAGCTGGGAAAGTCACCACGGCGTAGTGTTTGCCGGGGAGTTTAGTTATTGTCATGTACGTCGGCGTATACTGCACTCAGGCAGTATATACCGAATGTTGACTCACTCGAAACCCCTCAGAAGGGCTTGCTTCGGGGCGTACGCTAGTTACCACCCTATACCTGCCCGGGCAATGATCAACGCTTCTTCGTTGTTCATTGAAGCAAAAACCCTAGCACCCAACTTTGTGACTAGGGCTAGAGTCCTAAATCGTCGCTGGTCGGAGCGGTCAAGAAATGCCGACAGAGTGTGGTCAGTACGGTGTGTCTTCAGACCGGTATTGTCACATCTCGAGCAGGAGATCTTCACCTCTACTTCAAATCATCACAACATCTGTCTTATATTTTTGTATTTTCTCATGTACTTCATGTATGTAATATGTATACCCTGTACTTCATGTATATAATATGTATAACCTGTACTTCCCAATCCCAGGATTACCTGTGTTGAATAGTGAGATCAGTGTGCCACGCCCTCTCGCGTTGCACTGGCCAATGAACGGGCCACCTCATTGTTTTTCCATGGTGTTCCTACCTCCTTTCCGCCTCTCTTGGTTTCTTATCGGTTCTTCCAAAAGAGTGTGAATCGAACCGAAGGATCATAAGTAGTTAGATCCTTTCCTTTTGTAACCCACATGTAACAGACAACTTGTTATTGTTTTGTATGAGAGCTCACCACGTTGTACTTATTCACTGCTGGCTGGATGATTTTGGTCTGTTAGGCAGGTAGATACCTAAAAATAAATTTCTGTGTACAAAGGCAAAATTTTTGTGTTTTCAAGAGCAATAAGTGAAAAACGAGCTAGACTCGTTAGTGCTTAGGGTCCTGTACCCCAAATGTGAATTGTGTGCCACCATTAAAACTTAGAACAAAGACCAAATTCTACCACTTAATAATCATGACTTAAATTTTTACTATTTTACAAGAACAAAACATCACTTTTACAATTTCATTTTATTTTGTCTTAACTATGTAATGTACAAATTTATTTCTGTGTCAATTTCAATTTGCTTTGTCTCATAATCTTTTACACCATTTCTTATACATATTTTAAACCTGTTTCAGAGCTACCTGTGTACAATTCATGTCGTCTGCGTACGACCTCTTCTCTGTATGTCTTGTTCCACCACCGCCACCTACGCTTCGCACTGACTGGTATACTGTTAAACATATATTTTAAACTAACTTATGTCTGAACACAACGTCAAAAACTCACTTCGCTGGATTCTCTGCGCGAGGTGCGTTTTTGCCTCAGCGACGAGCGGGAATGTCAGGTAGCTAGCATGTCAGATAGCTACCTGTGGAAAAAAGAAGAAGAAGAAGACATGATCTGTCAAAACATTGTACCTGTCACAGGAAAAATAATGTCATTACCAACTTGAAAGAAATTGAAGCGCATCTTTAGCCACAGAAATTGAACCGGATCCCAATGAGAGGAAGAAGACAGGCTGAGATTGTCAGTTAGGAGGGAAACACTTAAAATCCCCCGTTAAGCTCCGCATCGCGCTGCTAGGAAGTTTATAAAAGGCGTCGACCTCCCACAATCGAGGACACAAGCTCTTCAACACCTGAACCAATAACACCTACCAGGCGTGGCCAAGAACATCTATCGGAGAAGGCTTGAGTCGCCGTTGTTGCCTGCAACACACAGCCCCTGGCCGCGCCTGGGTCCCCCGTGGCGGATTCCTCGGAAGGAATGAGCCCCTGCTCTACCCGTCGCCAGCGCCCGCTTGGCTACTCGATATCCGGAGCCCCGTGCCCAAAGTTCCTCAGGAGGACGGAGCGCCTGCCCCGTCCAGCCGAGCGCTCCCGTCTTATCGCTGGCTGAGCCCCGTGCCGCAATTCCTCCGGAGTGTGGAGCCCCGACATCCCGCCAAAAGCGTTGCCGTGCCCGAGGCCGGCGCCCCAGCATCGACTACCCGCATCCCAGCATCAAGACTTCTCTCCATCCTCGTGAGCTAATCAAACCCTTTAAATACATTATCTAATTTAACTTAGAACCAGTCAGTCTTGCAGTTTAGCGTGGTGATGCTCTCATTTCTCATAATTTAAAATAAATCCCGTCTTTCCTTTACCCGGTTTTTTCTCACCTATATTTTTGAACCTCTTTAGCATCAGTGGAAAGCGAGCAAGGTGTTGGGCCTGAACACCACCCTGAAGAGTCTTGTGCTAGCCGGGCAACTGCAAAAGCGCACAACCTAACCTCAAAGGAGCCCCCTGTCCGTTGTCGGAATCCTAACCTCAAAGAGGTGACGGTTCGCGGCAGCGCGGGGGTCCAGCAGGGCCGCGCTTCCAATCTCTTCATCACATGAGAGAGAAAAACGACTCAAAGGTTACATTTAAACTGTGTAATTTTATAAGAACTCAGTTACCTACTTGTTTCAATTGTAGTGAAGGAATGTAAAGATAATTTCTTGTACTGTATTGTGTTAGGTTGTTTTTCTTTTTAATTTAATTTTATTTTATTAACAGACATGATTGTCCATTTACATAATTTTATGAAAAGGTAATTAACAGTGATTAACAAAGAAAGAAAAAAATCAAGGGTTAGTATTACATAAAATAGCACAATCAAATAAAATACCTGTACTTTCCTCAGCAAAACATGTGTGGCTGACCACTCATACTTTAAAAAAATGTTCACTTTGCCAATGTCAGCTCTGTTTCACGGAAGGTCGGCAAAACATACAATGCTTATGTTATTTTAGATTAATTTTTTATGTTGTAAGTTAACACATGCAGCATGAGTAAGTGTGAATTTACACGTGTTTTCTTGAGGGCGTACAATGTACATTCAATTTGAATACTAATTAAAATTATCTATGCAACTTAGATAAAAAATAATAATGTAGTGTATTGTCAGAACAATAATGATTTCAAGGTATATATTATATAATTTATGTTTCAAAGATACATTCACTTTTAGCATGTATTTTAAATACATCCCTTCAAGCAGCAACGTGTAGGCTCATAATTACACATGCCTCATATGTAGTGAAAAAATAAAAACAAGAAACTTAAATGAATATTCAACCTTGCAACTCTTGCTGACCTTTCCCGAAAAAGGCCTGACATTGACAAGATTTTTTTACAGTTTGGGTGGTCAGCCTCATATTTACTTAGAATTTAAGAAATATAGACAAAACCAGTAGAATAAAACTGTTCAGTGCATTCAGATACATGTATACCATTTTTTCAATTGTTTAAACTTCCAAAAAACATACATTTTCAAATGTACTTAGTATTCCGTGTGTGTATCTTATATAAACCACTCGCCAGGCTACGTACATTTACAGAGCAACACGACACGTGCTCAAAATAAACCAACTGCCAGAACACATTGCTTACAGCACGTGTCCTACCATTGAAGTAAAATATAAGTGGAGCCGAAACTAGCAAACGGCATTGAAGCAAACTACTTTGTATGAGACACAACTGTCAGCCGGACCTGTCAAAAACAAACATGTCTATAATCTCTATAATCTATAATCTAAGTTGCAAGGATATATTCATTTAAAGCTCTCAGATGTATGCCCACAAACCAACACGTGTAGTTCGGGCTTACAAATGCTGAATGTGTACTTAAAAATAAAATCCAAACCTCAAATGAACATAAGCCCCACAACTTTTGCCGACCTTCCCTGACACAGGGGTGACATTGGCAAAGTGAACCAATTTTTACAGTATGGGGGGTCAGCCTCATACCAACCTATAAGTCAAGGAATACGAATAATAAATTACATTTAAATATAAAAAAGAACAAAACCTAAAAAAGAAATCTATACAAAAAAAAAATTCAAAAATTTCCTATGCAAAAAATATAGCAAATTAAAAACCAACATTAGAAATCAACATTGCAGATGTCAAACACAAAAAAAAATACTTGATAGTCATGTGAAATCTTATGTTCAATTGATTTATCCAATTTAAGTTTTGATATCCAATAATTACATGTGCCATACTGTTTTATAATAAACTATTTTTTTGTAACATTGACAAATTCACTGTCAAAAGCAATTTTGGCACAAATTGGAAATCTTTGCGCAGATATAACTTTTTAGTAACGACAGCATTGCAAAGAAATTTTACAGCTTTTCTCACACTTTTCTATTAACAATCAAGGCACACTCGGAGCATCTATGTTATCTCTCTAAGGTAGCTTTAAGTTCAGGTAGGTTTAAATGGATTTAATTTTCATTTTCTCACAGAAAAAACGACAATACTATTCCAAAGGCTGGCGTTCTTTCTAGTACAGCAGATCCTGTAATAAGATCACAGCGACTAGCCAACCGCTGATAACACCCATCGGAGCAATGGGCGAAACTGTCCGGAAAGAATCAACCAGACCACGGCTACATAGCCCGAAAAAAGTAATTGTTGTGTTAAATGGATTTAGCCTAAAATTCTATTTACGTAAAAATAATTTCCAATCCTTTATGTAATAAGTCAATGTGTCTCAACAACCATGTGTGATCCTCTACAGCAAGTTAAAAAAAATACGTTTATACTAAACCATAGCGTTTATCAAAAAACATATGGAAACTAAGACTGCGCTGCTTGTGAGCGTTTAATTTTTATACAAATTTATAAGCACACTGGTGAAGTTTAAACGTTATTTTTAAAACGAAGCACTGTGTGGAGCACGGACAACAGTAAAAATGTTTTATAATTGTTTTGGTGGATTTTAAACTGTACCGCTTTATTTTATGTCTGTGACTGGAAGGAGTAATTCAAAACGGAAGGGAAAGTGTTTTTTTAACAAAAAAATATTTTATAGACCGTTTGTACGCATCCTGGGAACTTTCTAATGATGATGATGATGATTCGATGATTCCTAAGATGTCCCTTGAATTGACTAATCTATCTAAATCTAAATCTAAGCTGCCAAGATATGTATCATTTGAGATTCATATTAAATGCATTCCCACAAGCAGACACGCATAATTTTGCGCTCACACATGCCGCATGTGGACCTACAATATAAACAACCCAATCTCAAATGAACATAAGCCCTGCAAATCTTGCCGACCTTCCCTGAAACAGGGGTGACATTGGCAAAGTGAACCATTTTTTACAGTATGGGTGGTCAACCTCATACCAACCTATCAGTCAAGGAGACTGCTGTCGACAATCTCTCAAACCAATATAGGCAGTAAGTGTCATGTCTTTAGAGCAGCCATTGCAAAAGCACACTCAACAAACACTGTGGCAGCAGCGCAAAGACTCATTGACCAATATTTTTGCTCCACTTTTAGCAAAGTCGAATTGTTTGCTATTCAAACCAGTTCGCTTTATGAGTTTCACAAATTACAGTAGCGTCCTATCATAGAGTGCCCTATCATTGAGCAAAATTTTTACTCAATGCACTGTAGAATGCACAATCAATTTTTTCTTACTCTTTCTATGATGATTCTATTATAGGGTAGTTTTTAAAGTTTTATTTCTAAGATATAGCATAGTCAGCCTCATACCAACCTATAAGTCAAGGAATAATAATATAGAGTTTTTAATGATAAAATGTCTTTGCAAATTAGATTATATATTATTTCAAGAAGATTTTTGTTTGCTTTTAATAATCATGTATTTTACTCGACCGGAAAGCAGAGAATCTGTGTCGTGACAAAGGAGTTTTTCTATGAATTAGTAGTAGAATTTTATCAATGGCTTTCTAGTAACCCCCAACAATAGTTCTATTCCGGTCTTAGCAATTACAATGTATGTCAGGTGCTGTTAGGGCGCGTATGAACCGTTGTCTGATGACGACAAACATTTAGCCACCGTGCTCTGGGTGCAAACTACCCCTACGTACAACCCACCCGTGAACCAAGTCACCGATAACTAGACAATATGGCGTGTGTGTGCAGAGCTTTGTAAAGTATACAAACAAAAGGAAAATATAAACTTAAGTTAAATCTAAAATGTTTATCTTGTTCCTAGATAAAGGATAAGTAAAATAATGTAAAAAATAAACTTTTTTTTTCACGAGTTGATCTATTTCTCAAGCGTTTTAGATGTTATCACACCTTTGTCAAGAAAAAAGCTGGTTCTTCAAAGTTGATCTCTTGATAATGGTGTGAAAACATCAAAAGCGCTCGAGAAATTAATCAACTCGTGAAGAAAAACTTTGTTTAATTTTTACATCATTATTTTTAAAATGAATCTTCATAATGTCAATACACAAACCTTTAAACTTGAAATATTAGTATGATTCTTTCGTGAGCGCTGTTTTTGAAAAAAAAATCGCACATCAAGAGCCATTTGCGAGCTTGGTAAGCGACATTGAAAGTGCAATTTCTAAAACAATATCAAGAGAAACTATTCCATATTTATTTATAATCATAGATTAATGGTTTTTCAGGGTTTGGTGGTTTACACAGTGAAAGTCCATTGTATAATCAATCAAATAAATATACTGTTTTAATTCACTTTTTTATTATTTTATTTTAAATATGTCTAACAGTTTTCGCCTAAAAAGGCATCCTCAGGATGCCTTTTTAGGCGAAAGCCTTTTGTCTGATGCCCTTTGCCTCATTGTCCTGAGGATGACTTTTTAGGCGAAAACTGTTAGACATATTTAAAATAAAATAATAAAAAAGTGAATTAAAACAGTATATTTATTTGATTGATTATAGATTAATGGTATTTAAATAATATACGTAATACATCACAGACAGCACCAACCCGTTTGGCAAACTTAGTAACTTATTGTCGACGGTTTTTGACGAAATATCGAATGTCAAATTAAAAAAAGAACTGAATAGAGCAGCAGTGCAAAGGGGGTCAAAAAGACTGGGAAAAAATTTCGGCTAGGATTGGCCTAGAAAGGCTTAGGAGGAAGAAGAAAATGATTATGAAAACAGATACAAAGTAAAATACAATATTTACCATACAAAGGGTCCATTTCAATTTGCGATCGCTTACCTGGAAAAAAAGAGACAAAAAATATTAGTAAATTGTTTTTTTGATTGGAAAAGAGTGTCGCACAAAGGACTGTTCACATTTTTGATCCGACGCCTCTTTCAGTTCTTCGTAGACCTCACACCACCTACGCCGTAGCCCCTTTTATATGGCGTAGACCCCATCCCTATTCGGACCAGTGTCAGCCAAAATGTGTTGTTTCGTTTATAAATTCAATAGGTTAAAACACAGTTTTAATTCACTTTGTATTTCATTTTTTTTGGTCAAACTTTTTCGTCTAATAAGGCATCAAAAATGAAATATAAAGGGAATTACAACTCTGTTTTATCCAATTGAATTTATAAATAATACAATGGACTTTCTTAGTGTAATTTTATTTTTTTACTTATTGTGAATCAACGGCTGAAAGCCTTTTACATTTATAGATTTACACTTAAAAACAAAATGTGTTTCGTTGTTTTAAAGTTTTATTTAAATTACTGTTATCTATTATTTGTATTTCTTGACTTATAGGTTGGTATGCGGCTGACCACCCATGCTGCAGAAAATGGTTCTCTTTGCCAATGACACTCCTGTTTCAGGAAGAGTCGGCAAGAGTTGCGGGGTTTATGTCCATTTAAGATTTGTTTTTTTTATGTTGTAGGTTCACATGCGGCACGTACAAGCTCGAACTTGTACGTGTCTGCTTGTGAGAATGCATATAATGTAAATCCCTAATGTTACATATCTTTGCGGCTTAGATTTGATTAGATCCCAAATTCAGGGAAAGGTTGCAAAGTGTATGTTCATGTGAGGTTTTATTTCAATTTATAATTTTTGGATGAAATTTTTCAAGCAAAACACTGTTTATTTTCACTATAGACTTTATTTAAAAGATTAAAATCTTTAAAACAAAATTACGAACGTTTTCGACCTAGAAGGTCATCATCAGGTATGATTTGATTACAGAAATGAGGTTTTATTGTTTTTGTAATTGCGCATGCAGCACGTGTAAGCGTGAATTTACATATGCCTGCTTGTAGGCATGCATTATATATGACTTTTAAATGTCAGAATATCTTTGCATCTTAGAATATAGTTTATATACGAGTACTATAGAAGAAATGGAGCCAGATATGCAAGGCTGTTTTTGTTTTCATTTAGCGTACACAAAATAACCAAGCCCAAATCACTGTTGAAATTTGTGAAAAAGGGGTTTGGCATTCACTGGCTCAGAGTCTACCTAGACCCCCATCCGACAAAACCCCCACGCGGGGGTCCGCTGCCCGCATTGAAACCCTGCGGAATAAAAGAGCACAAAAAATCATTCCATTTCCGATCAGAGAAACTTCTGCGGTGGCAAACATGAGAAATAAAATACAAAAAAAATCCATTCGACACCTGCATACTGCCTACTTGCTACTTGCGAAAAGTACTTGCCCTGGTTGCACACACCACTGACCACGTTACAACGTGCACTTTTCTCTTTGAAAAAAAAATAGAAAAAAAAAATACTTTTGCAGCATGAATGAGTGTTCACTTTAGCTTTTTTAAATTGAGGAAATATCAAAAGGAATATTTCGTTTTTGAAAATATATTTTTTAACTCTTTCAAAAATTTAAACAATGTTCTTTTTATATATTTTTTTAACACCCTTTCCTGAAACAGCGTTAACGTTGGAAAATCAAAGAATTTCTACGTTATGGGTGATCAGCCTCATACTAACCTATTGTTACGATTTTACTGGGGTTCTCTTTTAATTAAACTGCAATGATTTATTTTAACTGAATTTATTTTACACGGTTTGGTTCACAATTTACAAAAAAATATGATCTCTGCTTGTTGGTCTTCATGGCAAAACGCTTGGAGCGACAAATCGATCTCCACACCATTGCAGTCCCTATATATAGGTACAAAAGAGATCTTTCTCGCATATTCCAGACAATTCTTTGATTTCTCGCTCACACCAGAACGCCGTTCTACGCACTACCACCATCATGGACTACTCCCAGATTGTCCCACCCACACTATAATACTCGTACATAGGTGCGCGTAGGCATTCCTATTTCATAGTTCGTAACACTATAATTCAAGGAAAAAAACATTATTTAACATTCGTTAACCTATTCAAATGTAAAAAATAAAAAAAAGTAAAAATTAAAATGAACAATTTCATACAAAAATCATAATCAAATTGATTGGAATCTCGTCAGGACAACGTTTGTCAGGTCAGCTAGTTAAAAAGAAAAATGACTCGCATGACGTTTTTGTGTGTCCTAAAATTTTAAATATTTAATTTCATGCTCGACACTTTTCCTGTCACCAAAGTGAGGTGTTTTTCAAGTGTTATCGCGGCTAGGGGCATTTTTATGAGCCAAAACATTTTATGTTCACGCATACAAATGTTGCAACTACGTATATTAAATGTGTATGTATGCATGTTTGAGTATAACCACTAAAAACTCATTGTGTACCCTTAGAGTCTGCTTACACCGGAGAAGTGAATAATTTAAGAAGTAAGTAGTTAAATGTATGCTTGAAGTGTGTGAAAAAATGAATTTTAAAAGTCGCGGATAGCGTAAGTTCATTAGCTTTTCGTTTGTTGTTATTGTGTCGACAGTTGCAATGTTTTTTTCCAGTAAAATATATATGCATAGTTTGCGCGTGGCAATACAAAAAAAAAACTTTTTTTTTCAAAACCAAACATGGATATTTTACAACGATAATGCACCAACGCACACATTATTCTTTGGTTGTGATTTCGGAACAACAAAACACCGTACTCATGCCTCATCTATACTGTTCACAGGACTTGGGTCCTAATCTATTTCTCGTACCACTTGCCACTTGCCACTTACCACTTGCCACTTGCCACTTGCCACTTGCCACTTGCCACTTGCCACGTGCCACTTGCCACTTGCCACTTGCCACTTGCCACTTGCCACTTGCCACTTGCCACTTGCCACTTGCCACTTGCCACTTGCCACTTGCCACTTGCCACTTGCCACTTGCCACTTGCCACTTGCCACTTGCCACTTGCCACTTGCCACTTGCCACTTGCCACTTCCCACTTGACACTTGTCACTTGCCACTTGCCATTTGTCACTTGCCACTTGCCACTTGCCACTTGCCACTTGCCACTTGCCACTTGCCACTTGCCACTTGCCACTTGCCACTTGCCACTTGCCACTTGCCACTTGCCACTTGCCACTTGCCACTTGCCACTTGCCACTTGCCACTTGCCACTTGCCACTTGCCACTTGCCACTTGCCACTTGCCACTTGCCACTTGCCACTTGCCACTTGCCACTTGCCACTTGCCACTTGCCACTTAACACTTATATTTTTTTTCCACATAGCTTTTACATATTATATAAACTAGGCAAGTATTTCTATTCAAGAAATGTTTCCTTATTACCCCGCCCTTAAGGGTCGAGATCCTTTGCACCCCCGGATATAAATTAATTCTCTTTCAGCCTTAGCGTCCTTGTAATAGGCTTTTTATTTAAATATTTTAAAATGAGCTCTGAAAAAAAACACTCTCACAAAATCTTTACACAACTTTTATATTTGCCGTAAAAACAAAAGCGATGTGATATTTTGAATAACACCAACATTACAACATATATGTCTGGTCACGTATTGTACCATCCGCGTGACTAGGCTGGAATGAAGAATTATTATTAATATTACTATAAGAATACCTGTGATGTGGCCGGTGAAAAGATCAGTTATTCGAATGCTGATATTCAATGCCATAAGGCTACGGTTTGATCCCCACCGAGGGAGTCAGAAATGAAATCGCATTTCAGTGTTTATTTCAAAACCAAAATGAAACGGCGGCTAGTTTCACTCAGATTTCACAAGAAATGAGAACCAGCATCCTGTAAAATAAACATACAAAAACCTCCAGTACAAGTAATGCGGTTGAAGTATGTCTGGCCTCTTCACTTGTAAAAATAAATACATAGCACAAGCCCTTCGAGAACAACGTGACCAGACACGCATTTTTTATACAAGCGTTTAAAAAATGGCCAAAAGGTATTTCTCAAAAATATTTTTGGATGTAACTGTATCTGTAACTCTGTCACCATTCCGCTAGAGGTGGCCAGAGCCTCTGCAGAGTTGCCTTCATTTTTTCCTATTATTACATACCTCTTTCAATTCATTCATATCCATCACCTTTTTCATGCATTTTCTTCTTTTACGCTCACTTTGTATATCCCATTATTTCACAATTTCCTCAATCTGATCACTACATACTTTTCTTGGTCGTCCCTTTCCTCTTATTCCTTTCACACTTTCTTTGTATTTAAACATTGTCAGTCTATCATCATTCATTCTTTCCGTATGCCCAAACCATCTCAGTCCCGAAAAATATGAAAAACAGCAATAAGATTAAAAAAGTAAACAAAAATGAAAATTGAATAAAAACAGCACTTATAAACAAAATTAGAACCAAATAAGAGCTAGAAAATAAAGAAAAAAAAAGTCCTCAAAAAGAGAAATAAAATAGAAATAGAGTAAAAGATAAAGAGAAAAAGAAAAGGGTATGAAGTTGCAATCTAACCTAATCTGATCTAAACTGCAAAGATATGTAACATTGGAGATTCACATTATATGCATTTTCACAAGCAAACACGTTTAAGTTCGCGCTTGTACATGCCGCATGCGAACCTACAACATAAGAATTCAAATCTCAAATGAACATACACCCCGCAACTCTTGCCGACCTTCCCTGAAACAGGGGTCTTGTCTTGTATCCTGCCGCCATTCCTTTAAAGGTGGCCGGTACCTTCACACAAGTGCCTCCACTTGCCTCTGTCCTGGCATACGTCTTTCATCTCATCTAGTTTCATCAATCTTTTAATGCACGCTCTTCTCTTTTTCTTCTCTTTCATGCACGTTCTTTCTTGGGGTGACATTGGCAAAGTGAATCATTTTCTACAGCATGGCTGGTCAGCCACATACCAACCTATAAGTCAAGGAAGCAATAAAAATAAATGAGTGAATTAAACATATTTTGGTACCTTTTATTTCTCAATCGGGTAACCTCTTGAAAAGTCCCTCCTTGCCACTGGTGCTCATATAAGTTGTGCTCTCTTGTTAGCGATAATGTATTTCACAATGATTTAACCTTTGTTTTGTGTATTTTTGACAAAAGCTACGCTCGCACAATACCGTTCACGAACAATTATCCAGTCACTTCGCCGGTACAATGGCCGGAGTAATTAATTTATAATTTCAGGCTCAGCCCGATGAAAACATTTCCTTTCAGGCCCACCTTGCGCGGCCTCCTTGGGAGCCTTGGTGTGTGACGCAGGTTCTTTCATATTGTATGAATATTGTGGTGTTTTAATACGGCTTTATGCTCAACAAAACAACCGGGATTTCATGTAAAGCCGGTAATGTAAATATCATCATGAACTTGTGATAATGATAATACTTACGATAGCAACGGCACACATTCATCCCTTAGCAGACGATATCAAAACTATGAGAACTTTTCACGACTCATTCCTTAGCAAAACAACATTGGCAAAGTGAACCATTTTTTTTACAGCATAGCCGGTCAGCCTCATTCAAACTCTTAAGTCAAGAGATATAATATAAAATTCATAATCTAAGTTGCAATGACATATTAATATTTATGATTCATATTAAATGTATGGCCCACAATCAGGCTTACAAACGCTGCACGCGTTCTTACAAATTAAAATCCAGACATCAAATGAACATAAGCCAAAATAACTTTTGCCGAACTTCCCTGAAACATGGATGTCATTAGCAAAGTGAACCTTTTTTGTCAGTATGGGCTGTCAGCCTCATATCAAATGTAAAAAATAAAATGAAAAAGAAAAAAATCTAAATAAAACACACATTTTCTGACATGTAGTTGTTTCTAGCCCTCAACATACAACATTTATATGAGTCGTATAACTGCAAACGCCGTGATCTCCAAATTCTATGATTTTTAAGATAATTATTGAATTTGATTTTGCGTAGTGTAACAAATTATTTGCTGTGTGCAATGTGATGAAAACGGGGTTGTAGCCGCGGGGGCCAAGAGGGCTGATCTTTCTAGCGTGTTTCGAATGGAACAACGTTGGTTCGATCCCCGCTTGGGTCACTTGACTTTAACTTTGACCCTGGTTCAACAGATGTTATTGGGTAATTATTATTTAATAATTCATTAATAATAAACAATAATGAATTATTAAATCTATAATCTATAATCTAAGTTGCAAGGATATATTCATTCAAAGCTCTCAGATGTATGCCCACAAACAAACACGTGTAGTTCGCGATTACAAATGCTGATTGTGTACTTACAAATAAAATTCAAACCTCAAATGAACATAAGCCCCACAACTTTTGCCGACCTTCCCTGAAACAGGGGTGACACTGGTGATAAAGGATGGTATTAATACCTGTTTCTGGCCAGGCAGAATAGGTTGGTGAATGGCATTCCTCTTCACAAATCTATTTAAAAAAAAAAAAAAAAACAACCTCACTAATCCTTCGTAACTTGAATTGAAAAAGTATGATTTCGTGCAAACGCCGTCATCTGGTTCAACTCTCGTCAACTGGTTCCAAATTGCGTTCAAAACACAAATTTATTTTTCTCAAAATCATCGCGTAAGGAGTTGACGGCGTTTGCATTTATACGACTCATATGTTAGTTCAACAAGATTTAAGATTGGTTACTTGCATTTAGTGTATGCTTGGACTCTTTATGTAACCAACTAACACTTACATACCTACCACAGGTATAGTATTTGGAAGCATTTTGTAGGCATGTAGGAGAATATATTACCCATAGTTTATCGTGCCTTGGATCGTTACCACGTCTTGGCCAATCATTGTTAACTCGAGCGGTAATTATTATACTGGAGGGTGAATAATTAAAATACATTAGCTCTACATGCAATGCTAAACGTGAACGAAGGCCCAGTATTTTCAACGTTAGTAAAGCGACTTTAAAGTGAGTGAAAAGGACGCGCTTATGTCAATCTAATCTAATCTAAATCTAGGTTGCAAAGATTTGTAACATTTGACATTCATATTAAATGCATTCCCACAAGCAGACACGCATAATTTTGCGCTCACACGTGGTGCATGTGGACCTACAATATAAAAAACTGTTATGTTATTTTAAAATAACATATAAAAAACAATCTCGGAGTGTACAGTGTGTTTTGTGGGCCGAACGGAGCCGAACGGTCACGGAAGCGGCTGGACTGCGCCGTGCGAACCAATCGGCCCACGCTCGTCAGTTCTCGGCCAGAGGTGAACAGATGCAGACGTCGGCGACCAATCACCAAGCGGTGCAAGAGGGGGCATCACTATGGAGCTCCCTCCTCCCCTTCTACATACTTGGATTTCCTGCCAGCAAGGCACCCGCCTTGTGGACTAGAGACGGGTGCATTAGGAGCCCCAGGCCTTCAGTTCAGAACTCCAGTCAACAGAGTAGGGAGTGTTTTAGTGACAAGGAAGAGGTCAGGCCATTCCCTTATTTCCCCTATTTCCCCATATTACTAAAGTAAATAAACCCTTATTTGTTCATGTTAAACTTATCTTTTAAATATACCACCCTTCCCAAAATACAAATAAGCAACACAAGGAAAGAACCCCACGCCCTGAGAAATGATGGTGAGAGTAAGCTGGATGTAAGTATCCTGGAGATACCTTTCCATTTTAACATAACAAATCCCAACCTCAAATGAACATAAGCCCTGCAACTCTTGCCAACCTGTGCGACATATTCAGAAATTCAAAAATAAGCCTGTGTCAGGAAAGGTCGGCAAAAGTTGTAGGGTGTATGTTTATCTGAGGTTTGGGTTTTACTTCTAAGAACACATTCAGCATTTGTAAGCGCGAACTACACGTGCTTGTTTGTAAGAATGCAGTTGATATGCGCTTTAAATGCTATAATATATCTTTGCAACTTAGGTTATAGATTGTAGTATCGTACACCTTATTATATAGATAATAATTGAAGAACAATGGATACTTGGTCAAAAGAGAACATCTTTAATCGGTTGAAGGCTTGGGAGAAAACAAAATAGTTTTTTTTTGCAGGAATATTTTTCAAAGAAGCGAATTGATATAATAATCGCTATTTTTAAATGGATTTGTGAAGAGTATTGCAATTCACCAACCCATTCAGCCTGGCAGAAACAGGTATTAAAATCATCAATTAATAATTTGTTATTGTTTGTTTTAATGAATTAATAATTAATAATTACCCAATTACATCTGTTGAACCTGGGTCAAAGTTATGGTTAAATGAGCCAAGCGGGGATCGAAATAACCATTATAATTATATTCCATTACAAATACGCTAGAAAGATCAGCCCAATTGGGCCACTCGGCCATAGAACCGACTAAGAATTCTCAGTTTTTCAGTGAATAGGCTCAAAAAGAAAAAAGAAAAATGAAGGTTTCTTTAAAAAATATATTGAATCTCTGAAAGAGCTTCGCTTCAATGCATAAAAACTGTTGTTTTTTTTATAATCAAAGCAAAAACAATGAAAAGAAAAACATTAAAATTTTACATCGCTGTTTTTTTATCGTTTAATGTCTGGCTTGTAAAAAGCGTATTCTAAACAATAATGCTTTGCGTAGATGCGTAGAGGCGTAGAAGCGTCGTCTTTTATTCCCTCAGGTAAACATTCAAGCGCCCTTAGTACAAATATAAACCGTAGACCTTAACTTCAAGTATATACCTTTACGTTAAAACTTAAACATTGCGTTTAAACCAAAAAATAATGAATCAACAACGCTCATTTGAAGAATTTTGCCTCATTTTGAAGAGCACAGCCATCTTTGAAAATAGATTTGTCAAAAAAGGCCGTTTGACCAATTTGATTCTGTGCAACAAAAAGCAGTGAAGCTCATCAATGAACGTACTCTCACCGCCAACCTACATTCACTTGAGCATTAAAGGAGGATTGAAATGCTCAGCCTCTTTTAGCGGTACTATAACAGAGTCTGTCTAAAAAAAATCTAAACTAAATCTAAGCTGCAAAGATGTGTATCATTTGAGATTCATATTAAATGCATTCCCACAAGCAGACATACCTAATTTTGCGCTTACACATGCCGCATGTGGACCTACAATATAAAAAAATCCAATCTCAAATGAACATAAGCCCTGCAACTCTTGCCGACCTTCCCTGAAGCAGGGGTGACATTGGCAAAGTGAACCATTTTTTACAGTATGGGTGGTCAGCCGCATACCAACCTATCAGTCAAGGAACCTATCAGTCAAGGAATAGGTTAGTGAATTGCATTCCTCTTCACAAATCTATTTTTTAATTAAAAAAATATACTTATATAAAATTTCACACTTCGTCCACACGACTTTTTGGCCAACGACATTTCGGTCAAAGACAAATCGGTCAACGACAACCCGTCCAAAGACAACTCGGCCATAGACAACTCGGCATGCGCATTGTCAGAAATGGAATATTTTTTGAATTTCAAATCTGATGGAATATCTCCATTTTTCCTCTCGTCGCAATAAGCGCCACTTGTTCAATGACTCACATTCATCCCTTTGCAGTCGACATCGAAACTATTAGAAATTGGTGTAAATAATTATAAAAAATTATAAAAAACACCGAGTTTTATTTTCACAAATTGAGTATTTATTTCAACCTCAAGTACTTTCGACTTATTCACGTCATTATCAAGAGTATCCTCTTGATAATGACGTGAATAAGTCGAAAGTACTTGAGGTTGAAATAAATACTCAATTTGTGAAAATAAAACTCTGTGTTTTTTATAATTTTTTATAATTATTTATAAAAATGAATTTTCACTGTGTGAATGCACAAACTTTAAAAAGTCTAATAGAAATTGGTGTTTTCACGACTCATTCATTTGCCTACCTGCCCGTTACTCGAACGACTAACTATAATTTTTATTTCCAATTCAATTTAACCCTGCCGTTTTTCAAAACCAATATCACTTAAAACTTCATTTCAGTTTTTCAAAGCAAACGCAACACAACACACAACACAACACTACGCAGCTACCGCCACTGTTACAAAAGATTAAAACATCAACCAGCACCTCAACAACACTTAAACATCTGCGGCACACACAAGAAGTGAGAAAAATAGGTAATACGAGTATGTATGGGAATTGCTTTACACAAGTTTCACAGACCTAGATGTATTTCCTGAAATTTTTGAAGTCTCCCGCATAGGATTCTTTCAAAAATAAATCTTTCAGTTTACGTGCTACACGCTGCGGTTAAGTTTTAACGGAAAGTTGTTTACTTGGCGTAGCCCTCTGCGATGCTACGCAGGACCGTCGTAGCGGCGTAGACCCTTAAATGGCGGGCATTAGAATAAGTGTTTTGTTTTATCTTAATTGCACATCGCTTCACAAAATCACAGGATCACCTTCCACCTTAAAGACAACATTAAATGAGGCTATATTACATTATGAGCTTAAAAAACAAAGTACCTATTTTATAGATATATACTGGATTTTTTTAAAATTTGTATTTTTTTTGTATGCTGTAGAAAATAATTAACTTTGCCAGTGTCACCCCTGTTTCAGGGGCGGTTAACAAGAGTTGCAGGGTATATGTTCATTTAAGATTTGGCTATTTATGTCGAACTGATACGTGCCTGCTTGTGAGAATAGATCTAATATGAATCCCTAATGTTACATATCTCTGCATCTTAGGTTAGATTAGATTTGTGTGTGAGGATATTTACTATTTTCTTCGGCTATAATCTCATGGTCAACGCTACAAAATCATAATTGGAACGTCTTGTCAACGCAGAGCACAATACAGTTTAGCTATTCAATAGGATAAATAAAAGTGTGTGCCTTTACCAAAGACTGGTCACTGAAGGCACATGGAAATTACAACAACTGAAACTTGCTCGAATAACTGACGCTTTTGTTTGTGCCGACCAAGCTCTGAGAAAGATCTTTATGTGGAATTCACACAAAAATAACACTTACCAAGAAAATGAATCTAATATTTACATTGAAATTTTTTAAGGTTTGTGCATGTATAGAGTGAAAATTATTTTTTAATTTTAATTAAAAATAACTTTGTGTACACAATACAGTTTTATTTTCTTATTTTTGTTTTGTCGCATTCAAAACTATGTTGTATAACAAAAGTTATTTTTGATTAAAATATTTATATTCAATTAGCAAATAGCTGGTCACGTATTGCACTCATTGCGTGAAAGTGTTGGAATCAAATTGATTTGTGATTATAATTGTAACTTTATAAGCTGACTCTAGCTTTACACACACCTTTTCGGGTTTCATTGAAGCAAAAAGTCGGACGCAATTTCTTTTACATGTTTTTAATCATCGCAACTAAGCTACAGGTATAGTTTCACTTCTTGCTCTCTAGGAAGAAATCGCACATGCCGATTGAAGATATTTATTTTTATAGGTAAAAGGGCATCAAACCATTCGAATAAAGTGGGTCCAGGCTGAGTAAACCTTACCTGTAATTTTATTTAGGGGTTGAAATAAACGCCAAAATGGGAAATAATTTCTGACACTTTCAGTGGGATTCGAACCCGAGCTCTCGGCATGGAATGCAAGCAATCTACCAACTAATCTATCGACCGGATATTCCTTGTAAAAAAGATCACAGCCTTTTTATTGTGAGAACTTTATAGGACGATATGATGAGAAGGCTTAGTAGTAATAGAAAGAATGGAATATAAAAGTAGAGATACGAATACGTACATGCTTGATTATTCAAACATGCAAGGAAAGTACACATATGAAGAGCAAAAGGCTCGCAAAACGGTAGATAAAGCAGGAATGCTTTTATTTTAGTACTGCGTATAATACAAAGATTCGTTGTCGGTAAATGTACGAAGACGTGGACCGTAAAAGTGGGGGGAACTATAGTAGGGATATGAAATTTCCGATATGGATACGGATATGAAAATGAGAAAATTATTATTTTGGTTTCAGATACCGATAAGGATTACAGTTTCATTAACATAATCTTTATCACGTCACTTTCACGTTGAAGAAACGCATCTTAGACATCGGCGAAACGTTCGGAAGCTCCAGTTCCCACAGATCACGGCAACAGATCCCGGAAACCAACTGTCCAGCATCAGACTTGGCTTCTTGTCGGCATGCATGCAATAAAGATCTAAAATGTTAACACAACACTCTTAAAGATCATTCAATATATTTAAGATTCATATTTCAAGCACGCTCACAAGTATTACACGTAAAATCCAAACATTATCCCTGCAAATTTTACTCATGAAATATTTTAGAATCGAGCACGCTAAATGCAGCATTGCGGTGAATATACAGAGCAAAAATACACCTGGCTGGTAACCTATTTATTTTCTCAATAAAGAGAATCCCTCATTGTTGACTCGATTTGAATGAAAACACACAACAAAAGCAGTTTCCATTATAAGTTTCGCATATGCGTTCCCGCTCATTCACTGCAAACAAACGGGGGGAAACTTTTGCGATGGAAAGTTTTTCACGTAATTGAATGAAAAGCTCCTCTCTCACAATATTTTTATCCAACATCCACAGGAGCCCCTCCGAGCGCACGCTATAATATGAACTAGTTATTTAAAGCAAAATTCACAATATACTATTTGTAGCTAAAATTATGCTAGACAGTTTTATTTTTATTTTTAAGTTTTTCATATAAAAAAGCAAAACTGATAAGAATTCAAACTATATTCATTTTACGAGTATTTTCTCTAGATTTTCGGCATTAACTATGTTAAAGTTCATTGATATACAATTATTATAATAAATTATACTTGGATGATTTATTTTATGAGCGCTGTTTTGGGTGATGAATCACACCTCAAGAGCCCTCTGCGATCTTGGTCATCAAGCGCCAATACTTAAGCGACCGGTCATTGGCAAAGGACTTTCAACCTAGCGAAGAGCGTATTTAAGAATATAAATGGTATATATTTTATGCTCCGCCGGGATTTGAATGCACAACCTTCCATTTACGAGTCCGAAGCGTTACCACTAGACTACGGACTGGCCCACCCCACCTCTTTCGTAGATAATTAAACATGTCCATACAATTTTTTTATTTTTTTTGACATGTTAGTTTCATTTTACACCTGAAGATGAGAGCTTTTGCTTTTTCCGAAACTCGTTGGGTACAAAATAATCTTAAAAAGTAAGTTTAATTTCATATTTAATATTAATATTATTAATTTGAAGACTACCTAAAATTCGTTCAAAAAGCTGTTGTTTTTAGGAAAACAATTTAGAAGCAAAGTTCTTTTTTTTTTACTCACTTAGTACTTAGCTGTTAGTGAAAATAATTCTTTCGTCACTGATACCGAAGTGAGTCTTTTTTGTTTGACTTTTATCAAGTACAAATTGCCTAAACAAACAAATAATAAACAGAAAAACCTGATTTTCTGATTATCTTTGACCCTAAAACAACCAGTTTACTAATTAATTATTAATCCTAAACAAAAATAAAGATTTTTTCAGCTTGAATGTTGTTTTGGGACCATGTTGTTTTTGTATTTTTACGGATTATGTATGCTTAAAAAAGTTTTGTTTGTTTTGTTTTTGTAATAAACATAAAAAAAACAAATCACCTAAATACAATATAAAATATATATTTTTTTGCGTTAATCTGTTTACACAGTGAAAGTCCATTTTTAATTATTTAAAAATTCAAATGGATAAAACTAATGCTAATATATAAATATTAGAATGATTTATTTGGTGAGCTCTGTTTTTGTGTGTATCACACCTCAAAAGCCCTCTGCGAGCTTGGTCGTTGCTGTAGAAAGCACCAATTCTCAGGCAAGACCCAGTTGTTGTAAGGTTGGATGGACCTTTCAGTGACCGGTCTTTGGTAAAGGTTTGTGAATTTTGCAATATAAATGGTATATTTTTGTGCTCCGCCGGGATTCGAATCCACAACCTACCATTTACGAGTCCGAAGTGCTGCCACTGGACTTCGGACCGGTCCAAGAAATGCCAACAACACGCGTTGTACCTAGCGGTCACCCATCCAAGTAGCATCCGCGGTCAATGTCGCTTAACTTCGGCGATCTGATGAGAACCGGTGCTTTCAACATGGTATCGTCGTTGATGTCGTCAATCTGTGGTACGTCCAGTTTGTAAGAATATTGATCGAACGAATATAATATTACAAACTGATTTTTTATTACTTATGCTTTCATTATCAGAAGGTCATGGGTTCAATTCCTTACGAAGCAAAAAAAATAAAAATACAAATGCTCTACTCTTATTCCGATCGAAAGCTCAATTGGTAGAGTGCTTGCGTTCAATGCCAGAAGACTATGGATCGATCCCACTAAGGAAGAGCAGGGAGAAATCTTTTCACGTATCGGGGCTTATTTCAAATACCGTAAAGGTTTACTTAGCCACCACAAGAAATGAAAAACTCCTCGGATGCAGCAAAACTCATACAACAAGTAAAATGGTTTACTCTAGGCTCAAGACACACCTTTTCAAAAAGTCTTGTCCGTGATCGGAGAGGGCCCTTGAGGTGTGACACACACAAAAACGGCGCTTTCTTATCACATGTAATTTAAAACAAATAAGCCTGATTTATATATATAGCAGAGGTGCCCATACGGTCGATCGCCGAGGATAGCTAAAATTTCAGTGATCGACCTTAAAACTGATTTGACGTTTTGCACTCAATGTAATTTTTGCATTATGCAAATTTTTTTCTTAATAACTATTTATACATTATGAATTATGAGTTATATTTGTTGGGCTAAACAGTTCAAATGTCGATCTCCTATTCATAATTTTTTGCCAAGATGATCTCCTCAGTCGGTGTCGACCCTGGTTTAACAGATGCCGTTGCATGCACACAAGCTTCTGCTTTCGCATGAAGACAACTGGACAGGCAAAAAAGGTTGGTGGATTGCATTATTTTCCACAAATCTATTTAAAAAAAAAAAATTTTGGGCAGCCCTAAAATATATAGGCTCCACATGCCACATGCAAATCCTTCGGGGACAACGCTGTAAGAAATTACACTTAATGTGCAGCTTGGTTGAGTTATGTAGTTGCCTTATCATACTATTATGATTTTATTTTTTTCAGAAAATATAATTTTCTAAACCTTCATAAGTTTTTTTGTTTTGTTTACTCTTTAAATAATGGCTGCCATAATTTAGCATTGTTTACTGCGCCCTAAACTTGTAAATTAAACTGAAATTCTCGTGCAATCTTGCGGGCATCTCTTTATAAAAGTCTAAATCAACACAATAAAAGTGTCCCTGCTGGGCTTGCCGCCAGACTTACTGCACGACCTGTTGAAGCTATACAATCTAAATTTATCAAGGTTTTACATGGAAGTAAGATGACATAGATAATATTTTAATTTTTCATCAAATAATTTGTATGCGTTTTTTTAATGCTGTGACAAAAATTGCATTGAACTAATTGTTTTGCAAAACTCATGATGCATACTTCAATTGTTCGGCCAGTTGTGTTTTACAGATGTGAAGCCTGGAGTCTGACTCAGAAAAATAAACACTTCCAGATCTTTGTAAAAAAAAAAGAAAATTGTTGCTTTCTCGGACCTTTGCCTAAAAAAGACAGATGACGCATTTGAACCGATCTGAGTGTCATATTTTAAGAATCAAACATTTTGTCAGGAATGTAATTAAAAAGACATACGTGGGCTGGATACTTAATACAGGATAATCAGCATAATATTGAAGAAGTCTTAAGATACAGTACGCAGACAATGTTGACGCGGAAACCCTTGGAGTAAGAGGACCATGTAGGGAAGCGGCACAAGACAGAGAATCTTGGAGAATTGTGGTGCGGAAGGCCCTGATCCCTCATGGCTTGTGGGCTGGATTAACTAAGTAAGGAATTCAATGTACAATGAATGGAATATTATCCAGAGTCATACTAAAGGAGAGCTTGGATGAAAAACGTTGTGACTCTGGATGAAATGACAGAAGTATGTAAGGACAAAAATAAATGGCGGTTGATCTATAATGTTGGCGGCTAGGACTAGGGTTTTTAAATAATAATTTTGTATTATGTTTTAATTTTAGTCTTGATGTCCATACATATTATTTGTTGATTTTAAAAATGTAATTTGTTGTATATGTTCCTTGCAACTTAGCTTACAGACAATAACGTTTGCTTCCTATTTGATTTTTTTTTTTTTTAAGAAATCCTGTGCGGGAGACTCCCTAGATTCTAAAGACTCTAGGGGTCTATGCCACTTGTTGTAGTGCCGCAGAGGTGTACGAGCTTGGTCGTCGCTACAAAGCGCCAATACTCAAGCAAGACCCAGTTGCTGTAAGGCTGGATGGACCTTTGGTGACTGGCCATAGGTAAAGGTTTATGAATTTTTCAACCCAGCGAAGAGCACATTCGGAATATATTGGAATAGGAATTTTTGTGCTCCGCCGGGATCCGAATCCACAACCTTCCATTTACGAGTGCGAAGTGTTGCCACTACGGACTACGGACCGGTCCAAGATGCCAACGACACGCGGTGTACCTGAGTGGTTACCCATCCAAGCACTGACCACGCCCAATGTTGCTTAACTTCGGTGATCTATGGGAACCGGTGCTTTCAACATGGCTAACGTCGTTGACAAACATATTCATGCTTTCCATTGTTTTTTACATGACATCTTATTCAAATGCTTTGAAATGAAAATAATTCGTGTATTGATCTGTTGACTTGTTTCTACATAAAAACATTTTCGAAATTTGTTTACTTGCTCAGTCAGTGGTAAAAAATTAATACTTTAACCCACCCTAGTTAGTTTAAAAAAATAGCAATGAACTTTCGGCACTATTTGTGTGTTCAATGTTGTTCTACACCTCTACGGCGTAGGCCGTTACTATGTACGGAAAAAATATTCAAGTTTTTATATGTCTAATAAAAAAGCTGTATGAAAATGTCACCATGCGGGCGCAGAGGTAATTATCGTGCTGGAGGTGAACTAAATAAAGTACTGGCTAGTACCAACACGCTAGCTGTGTGCGCTCAGTGAGGGGAAGTCAAAGGTTCAAGTCTCACATCCAGAAAAAAAATCAAAACATGTGCTGTAGTGATTTTGCTTTTTCATATTTATATCAAATGATTATATTGTTTATAATCAAATCTGTGCTTGTATTAAATAATTTGTTGTGTATGTTCCTTGACTTATAGGTTGGTATGCGGCTGACTACCTATGCTGTAGAAAATGGTTCACTATGTCAATGTCACCCCTGTGTCAGGGAAGGATTTGATATGAGCTTTAAATGTTATCTTTGCAACTTAGATTACAGATTATTATGTAAAAGAAGATAATGAATAAAAAAAATGTGTAAATGAATGGAAAAAGATATGTAAGGGTAGAAAAAATGGAGGAAAATAAGCAGAGGGTCTGGCCATTCCTAACGAAATAGCGACAGTATTGAAGTTACAGTTATTACAGTCCTGAACAATAATTTGCGAGAATATTCTAGCAACCAAAACATTATTCATTCTGATTTACGTACCGTAACGTAACTATTTGCTTGTTTTCTAGGAACTTATCTCGGTTCGGGTTCTACTCGCAGATTTAATTCCCCGAACCATATTGTTTGCAATAGCTGTATTTTGCCTACGCCCTTCAGTTGAAAGCGCCAACCTACGCAAGACTGCTTGTATTTGTACAAAGTACTGTACATATATATCGACGGTTAAAAGGAAATAGGGCATTAGGGAGGTTTTGGTCCAAAATGAGCTATGAATGCTATCCTAATTAATTTTTTTCGTTCTTTCTAATGCGCTCACTCCCATAGTTCTTAAATACCGTGTCATACAATTATGTAATTGGACTATCATGTCCGTTAATAAAAAAAATAAAAATATATATGTATATATCCATAACATCCCTACTTAATAGTTCCTCGTTAATCTTTATTACAATAATTATAACACAATATGTTTGTGTATATATTATATGAGGCTAGCTGTCACCATCTGACGCAGTTAGTGCCCACTGGCGCCCTCACTAAATGCATTACTTGCCACTAACTATGATTACAGTTGGTCAACTCGCATTAGTCACTCCTGCCCCAAGACTTGTAGCACGTCTGTGGAGGATTGTTTATGGCCGTATAATAATATATGAGTAACCTTCGTTAAGACTTTTCAAAGTATGTTTCTGTAAGATACACAAAAATAAAAATAAACTTTCACAGCTTAAATGTACATTATTTTTAATATATTTTTCAGGGTTTGGTGGTTTACACAGTGAAAGTCCATTGTATAATTAATTAAATAAATACACTGTCTTAATTCACTTATTATTTTATTTTA
The DNA here is from genome assembly GCA_951799405.1 of Agapetus fuscipes. Taxonomy (NCBI): domain Eukaryota; kingdom Metazoa; phylum Arthropoda; class Insecta; order Trichoptera; family Glossosomatidae; genus Agapetus; species Agapetus fuscipes. The sequence goes on from OX637362.1 coordinate 9,819,178, forward strand.
AATACGTCAAACGTTTTCGCCTAAAAAGGCATCCTCAGGACCATGACAAATTGTCATTGTCCTGAGGATGCCTTTTTAGGCGAAAACGTTTGACATATTTAAAATAAAATAATAAGTGAATTAAAACAGTGTATTTATTTAATTAATTATTTTTAATTGCTATTTAGTATTTCTAAGATTTATAAATTTATATTTGATATTTTTTGTTCCTCGACGAACTAAGTTGGTATGAGGCTGACCAACAATATTCTACAACTTAGTATACTTATGTTGCACAATAATAAAAAATCTTGCACAATTTAAATGTCCATTTTCATTGTTATTTTGAATTTCTAAGAATCTTTTTTTGATCATTTTTGTTCCTCGACTAACTACGTTGGTTTGAGGCTCATCAGCAATATTCTAAAACTTGGTTCACTTTGGTAATGTCTCCCCTGTTGTTGTTTTTTTTTTTTTTAATAAAAATAGATTTGTGAAGAGGAATGCATTTCACCAACCTATTCTGCCTGGCCAGAAACAGATGTTGAGTAATTATAAATAATAATTTATTAAAACAAACAATAGTGAATTAATAATTGATGATATTAATACCTTGTTGGTTACCCTTTTGAGCCTGAGGCAGTATATGTCGTTGGGCAATTCTAAATAAGTACCTTTTTCAAATTTATGAATATCTAATTGATAATGTATAAATCTGTCAGACAAAACGGCTTATTTATTGCCTTCCCCTTTGACATCTATAATCTATAATCTAAGTTGCAAAGATATATTCATTTAAAGCTCTCAGATGTATGCCCACAAACCAACAAGTGTAGTTCGCGCTTACAAATGCTGAATGTGTACTTACAAATAAAATCCAAACCTCAAATGAACATAAGCCCCACAACTTTTGCCGACCTTCCCTGAAACAGGGGTGACATTGGCAAAGTGAACCATTTTTTACAGTATGGGTGGTCAGCCTCATACCAACCTATAAGTCAAGGAATACCAACCTATAAGTCAAGGAATCATTAACAAAAAAAGACTTTTTACCTTATTTATGTACTCTGCAAGTGAAAAAATATTATTACGAATGCGTCGTTGTGTGTTGTGTTTGTCTGTGTGAATTAATAATTAAACCTGTGAAGTTGCTCTAGAAATAAATAGATATAAGGTACTGAAGGATAAGGAATTTGTTGGAGATTGCTCGAGTGTTAGGTTGAATGTTGAATGTTTTGGCAAAATCTAGCAATTATTAATTTTCCCTGTTTCGAAAATGAACTTTTAAGTTACAATAAAATAAGAGCGTAGACACTGTGTAGCTTCAGAAATCAACCAATCGTTGTATTGTTAAAAAAATAAAGTGACTCTGTATCCGAACCGAATCTGTAATATTTTTTGTAAAATAAGTCACAGCAGTTTTAATTAAAAACAATCCGCGTACAAATATAACAATATTATAGAAAGCCTCCAACATGTAGAAATGTGTAGAAACTAAAACAGCGCCTCTATGCGGAGTTTTAGTTTCAAAGTATTTTGTTTACAACTGTGTGGTTGTGTTTAAACGTAAAGTTTCTTTAAAGCATATGACATCATACCATACAAAATGAATTTATTTATTATCCCTGTGGGAGTCCTTAGGCCATTAAACTTTCACCGAAAAACAGTTTTAATGACGCCGAATCTCGTGGACGAGTAATGAAAACTACTCAACCTTCGTACGTAATAAAATGTACAAAATAATAAGTTACGTTGAAAGGGTTTCAGGATGGATAGGTGCACCTTTTTCAGCGTTATATCCGAGCGGTCACCGTGTTGGTAGCTCCTGCGTATGTTTTTAAAATAAAACAGCGCCCGCGTGATCTTCATCTGACATTTTGACAATATAACGCAACTACGCTTCTAAGCTACACTTATAGCGTAGCGTAGTCATTTCTTGTGAAAGATGAATAAACTTTGCCGGTATTTCTATTTAAGGTTTGAAATTAACACAAAACGGAAAATCATTTCTGACACCCTCGGTGGGATTTGAAACCAAGCTGTCGGCGTTGAATGCTAGCACTCTACCAACTGAGCTATCGACTGGACTTACAGGTAAACTGTGGGCAGCCACATGGGGGATTCTCCTACTGTCAATTCTGTTTACGTGGTCCCTCCAGTACCTCCCCCACTTACTGTTAAGGTTGACATAACGTTCAAAGACATACAGACGTGACCAATCTTTGGAATTTATTGACCATGAATTTCTCAACCCAGCAAATAGCATATCTGAAAATATAAATGGTATTTTTTTTTGTGCTCCGCCGAGATTCGAACCCACAACCTTCCATTTACGAGTCTGAAACGATACCACTAGACTACGGACTGGTCAAAAACAAACCAAGTTCTTCTTCAAGAGCAGGGAAACTTCTATCTTTCTATCTATAGTATATAACCTTCACTTTCAACAAAGTAATTAACTCAATACCCATGTAAGTAAATATAATTTGGAATTAACAAAAATAAAGCCAGTAAATATTTGAGTCGAAAATATTGTTAACTCCAAAATTACAATCTATTTAAAGACAAAACCTTTTGTAATTTTCAGTATGAAAGGAACTAGTTCATTAATTATTTATTGTTCATGAAACTACTCAGGTATGAACACAACATAGCCCAGTTAACCATCTCAAAAGCCTTTAAATTCTCTAACATGAATTACGTTATCAGTTATTTACATTTCTACGCAGCGCTGTTTAAAGTGAAATATTTATTCTGCCGGCCCTTGTCCAGTGTTTACAGTGTTTTTGACATAAAGGAAAAGAACCATTCATACTTCAGTTAAATGTAAAAATAGTTCTGCTCCTATTTGGTAATTTATTCAATACAAAACTTCAAACCATAACGCAAAGCGAAATAATTATATAAATGTTTTGAAATGATTATTTTAAACGAGTCCTTGTTCCTTGACTTATAGGTTGGTATGCGGCTGACCACCCATACTGTGAAAAAATGGTTCACTTTGCCAATGTCACCCCTGTCTCAGGGAAGGACGGCAAGAGTTGCAGGGCTTATGTTCATTTGAGATGGGTTCTTATAATGTAGGTCCACTTGCGGCATGTGTTAGCGCGAAATTTTACATGTCTGCTTGTGGGAATGCATTTGATATAAATCTTAAATGGTATATATCCTTGCAGCTTAGATTAGATTAGATTAGATTCGAGTCAACTGTGCCGCATTAAAAACTTTTGAATAATTTCGTAAATCGAATAAATGACAAATCTAGAGCTACTATAATAAAAAAAGAGCATGCATGAAAAAAATCTTGCCTCTGGATGAAATGAAAGAAGCATGCAAGGAACAAAAACAGGCGGTTGATCTGCAATGCTGGCGGTTTTACAATTAAAAATTTTCATTTGAATTTATTGAATTTATTGCCTGTTTTTATTTTGTAGTTTCCAATGTATCTTACAATTATTATTCCTAAGCTTCACCCTGGTTTAACAAAGTGCATTAACAGTTGCAGGGTTCATGTACATTTGTTATTGTTTTTTTTGTAAATAAACATGCAGCACATGTAAATACAAACTCACCATGTATGCTTGTGAACATGTTTTAAATATGAATCTTAAATGTTAACATATATTTGATTCTTAGATTTTAGAAGGCGTCAAATATAGAAAACGGTGTTATGGCCGAAGAGTTCAAGTGGCTAATCTTTATAGCGTACCTATTTGGAAAAGAATAACGTTGGTTCGATCCCCGCCTGGGTCCTTTGAACATACCTTTGATCCTGGTTCAACAGATATCATGGGGTAATTATTAATCAATAATTCATTAAAATGTACAATAATGAATGATTATTTTATGATATTAATACCTTTCTGGCCAGGCAGAATAGGTTGGAGAATTGCTTTCCTCTTCAAAAATCTATTTAAAAAAATATCAGCATTTCATGCTAGAATATGAACATAACTTAATCCTATGAAAGTGTTTTACACTGAAAATTAATAAAACACGAAGCTGTTGTAAGTACGATGATACATGTCCATACAATAAGCTCTTGTGTTTACAGTCCACTTAAAATTTCATTTACGTACGCCCAAAAACTCAACCTTTCTATTTGATATCCTTACCCCTAGTATACAACATTACGTACATTACCGACCATCGCGTAATTATGAAAACTAAATCACATACTAGGAGTGCTTTTGTATGTTCTATACGTTTTTCTGGTTTACGCGATGGTGAGAAATTTACACAATGCTTTATACTAGGGGTACTTATCGTCCTGTAAAAAGGTTAGTTTAATCCAATTTCACTTCGAATATATGAGTCGTATAGAATTAAAGATGTCAATCTAAGATTTAAAAAAAATAGATAAATATTTGCAAGTGCGATAATAATTAACTACGCACTTGCAAATATTTACCTGCTTTTTTTAAATCTTAGATTACCATTTTGTGAGGGTTTTTCCTCTGTCCTGCTGATTGACACAATTAATAATATAACAGCCACTTTAATATGTTTACTTTTATTCCTTTCACAATGTATACACAATAAACCACAGCACAATAATATTAATTATTCTTAATTACACATGCTTGTGGCTCTCACGCCAGGCAAGCTTCTTCCCTCTTTCTGCATTCTTTTGTTTTCCTTTTTCCATTCAAATTTAAATACAATGTTCCATTCTACCAAACAAACAAACTCATCTCGTTACAATTTTTAACTCTATACGACTCATATATAATTTTTCAATGATTTTAACTCGTATATGTTTGTTTTCATTTACAAAATCCCAGATTTCCGTCCTTGATTTTATACGACTCTTTCTATATCTATGAAAAACTGGATGGATAACTTTTTGAAAATTTATATATGGCTTCAAATTGAAAACCAACTGCGAAACCTAAAAAAAAACTTAAATAAATTTATTTTCTTAACTTTATTGAATTTAATCACTTGTTTTAACAGTTCACACACAGTTCGATTTGAATAAAGTTTATTTTAAGCACTTTTTATTTATTTTTGTTAAATCTTAAATTTAATTTATCTTTGCAACTTAGATTATAGAGATTATTATAGTGCCGGATCAGAAGTCTAGTAGTTTATGGGGGTATATTTAAGTTTTTAACATGGTCTGTCTGGCGATCCCATCCGAAAGTACACAGAAATCGGATAGAATTTGTGCCTTTTAAAAGGACCAATGATGATGATGATTTATTGTTAAATATGCAGAGACAATTGGATCAAATTGGTAGATTTGCATAGTGGATATACAATAGTGTTATCGTCAGGGCTGGCACACGTTTACCTTTGTAATATTTAACATCATCTTGAGTCGGAACAGTGTAGAGCGTTCCCCCGTCGATGAATTAATAATTAGTCTGGAGAATAATCGCGAGCTGGCAGCCCTACTACGTATTCAAAATGTATCTCGATGGTCTCTGGTACAATAGACAACTCCCTGAAGGAGAAAAGGTGAAGGGTGTGTGCGGGAGGGAGCAGAGGGAAGATGGAGTGAGAGAGGAGAAAGTAGAAGAAGATAAGAGGGAATAAAATAATTTGTGTGAAAGTGAAAATATATATTAAAGAAAGAGAGACAAGTTATGAACGGTCCGTAGTCTAGTGGTAAGCGCTTCGGAGTTGTTAATGGAAGGTGGTGGATTCGAATCCCGGCGGAGCACAAAAAATATACAATTTATATTTTCAAATGTGCTCTTCGCTCGGTAAAAAATTATATACCTTTACCAAAGACCGGTAACCAAAGATTCATCCAGTTTTACAGTAACTGGGTCTTGCTTGAGAATTGGCGCTTTCTTTAACGATGTCCAAGCTCGCATAGGGCTCTTGAGGTGTGATTCACACAAAACAGCTTTCACCAAATAAATCATCCAAATATTATTATGTACCTTTTTAAAAGTTAAAGAGAGAAGAAGTAAATAGGAAAAGGGCATTGGTAAGAGATGAGACGAAAGAGAAATTGCAAAAGATGAATGGATGACAACAAGTAGAAATTAAGATAAGAAAAGTGTGAATCAGAAAAAATACATACGATAAGTAAGATAAGTAGATTTAAGAGGCAAGAGAGTGAAGAAATAGGAGATAGAAAAAAACTAAAAAAAAAATAAGGAGTAGGTGGGGAAAGAGAAGAGATACATGAGATGTATAGAAAAAGGCACGAAGGTGATAATAAAAAAAAAAAGAAGAAGATATTTAAGTATAAAAAAGACGAATTATTGCATTAAAAAAAACCCAAATATAATGGATAATTAATAATACTGAAAAAAGATAAATGAGGTATAAAATTAAAGTTTAATTTAATAATTAAAAAAAAAAATATTTAATGAAACTCTAGAAATTCAAAAACATTTGAGCCATGTTGTTAATAAACAAATACCCACCCCTTCTCCTGGATGCCTGGTGGAATGCTAAAGTAAAAGAGGCTGTGAAAGTGAAGAAGGAATGTTACAAAAAGTGGCTGAACGACAGGAATGATAGAAAGCTAGAAGATGAATATAAGATAGCCAAGCAAATGGCGAAGAATGTAGTTTATGAAAGCAAAGCGAATGAACAGAGAAAGATTGATGAAAAAATGAACAGGAGTTTCACCGACAGTAGGAAGGAATTCTGGAGATGGGTCGGTGCCAATAGGAATAAAGATTCTGCATTGACCACCCCAGGAATCAAAAGTGCTGTTGGTGAGATGGTATGGCAGAAGGATGAAGTATGGAAGAGATGGAAAGAATATTTTGAAGGGATTTTTGGTCGGGGCGAAAGAATTTTGTTTAGAAAAATGACAGAAGAGAATGAATTTAGGATTTTGAAAGAAGAAATAAAAGTATCTATTGAATGTTTGAAGAATGGAAAGTCTGCTGGGTTTGATGGAATAAATGGTGAAATGTTGAAAGCAGGAGGTGAATGCGTGATAGATTGGATGTACGAATTATGTAAGCTTTGTGTGAATGCAGGAGTAGTACCGATGGATTGGAGGAAGGCAGTCATTGTTCCCATTTACAAAGGTAAAGGGGACAAAAAAGACTGTCAGAACTTCAGACCAATCAGTCTACTCAGTATACCAGGAAAAGTCTTCTGTAAGGTGATTATAAAAAATGTGATTCTGACTACTAGTGAAAGGATTTCCGATATACAGTCCGGCTTTATGGCCGGTAGAGGCTGTGTTGATCAGATTTTTACTCTACGACAACTTGTTGAAAAACAATTGTCGGGGAGGCGGAAGCTGTTCACGGCCTTTGTAGATCTGGAAAAGGCTTTTGACTCAGTAGACAGAGGTATGTTATGGGATGTTTTGAAAGCATACGGAGTGAATGGGGCTCTCCTAGGTGCGGTGCATGCAAACTATGAAAATAGTACAGCATGTGTTCGTATTGATGATGAGTATAGTGAATGGTTTGAAGTTTTTAAGGGTGTAAGGCAAGGATGTGTGATGAGCCCATGGCTATTTAACATAGTCATGGACAAGTGTGTTTGAGATGCTAGACTTGATGATTGTGGATTAATGATAGGAGAGAGCAAAGTGAGTGTTCTACTGTATGCGGATGATGCTGTTCTTGTATCGGACTCAGCAGTAGAATTGCAAACGATGCTCTCTAGATTGAACGAAGCTCTGCTAGGTAATTATTTGAAATTGAATGCAAGTAAGACGAAAGTTTTGATTTTTGAAAGAAATGAAGAAAATACGAACTACGAATTTAGAATAAACGGAATGAATGTTGATGTGGTAAATGAGTTTGTATACTTGGGAAGTAAGTTTGAGAAAGATGGAAGAATGACAGGTGAACTTGAAAGAAGAGTAATGAAGGGCAGGTGTGTACTGGGTGCCACAGCTTGTATCGCCAAAAATCAAAACATTTCTAAAAATGCTCGATTGGCGGTACGCAGTGGCATACTTTTACCCACCTTGATGTATGGAAGCGAGGCCTGGACGGTGAATGAAAGTGAAATTAGTAAAGTCCATACTGTTGAAATGGACTTTCTAAGAAGTATGATTGGGAAAAAACGGAGTGACAGGGTGAGGAATGATTTTGTAAGAAAAGAATGTGGTGCAAAAGAAAGTGTGAAAGTGAAGATTAAAAGAAGTTTGTTAAGATGGTTTGGGCATATGGAGAGAATGAATGAGGAAAGACTGACGAAGAAAGTATATGTTGGTAGAATAGATGGATGTCGTGGTAGAGGAAGACCGAGAAAGGTATGGATGGACCAAATATCCGAAATTGCGAATGAATGGAATATCCAGAGTCATAATAAAAGAAGAGCTTGTATGAAGAAGGTTATGACTCTGGAGGAAATGAAAGAAGTATGCAAGGATAGAAAGAAATGGCGGTTGATCTGTGATGTTGGCGGCTAGGGTTTGTTAAAGTGAATTTGGTTTTATGATTTAGTTTTTTATGTCCATGTATATATTGTTATTTTTATTCTTTGATTTTAAAAAATGTAATTTGTCATGTATGTTCCTTGACTTATAGGTTGTTATGCGGCTGACCACCCATAGTATAAAAATTGGTTCACTTTGCCAATGTCACCCCTGTTTCAGGGAAGGACGGCAAGAGTTGCAAGGCTTATGTTCATTTGAGATTGGGTTTTTATATTGTAGGTCCACATGCGGCATGTGTTAGCGCGAAATTATACATATCTGCTTGTGGGAATGCATTTAGTATAAATCTTAAATGATATATATCTTTGCAGCTTAGATTAGATTAGATTAGATTAGATTCTCCTCTTCTAACAACGCCCACCCTTAAAAAAACCCACCCACTTTCTCCTCTCTAAATAAATACGCATTCCTTTCTAACAATACCTACCTACTTAAAAAACCCACTTTCTCTTCCCAAAATGTATTTGTTCTAACCCTTGTATTTTAATTTTAAAAAACTTCAGTTAGCCTCTGAGGATGAACCGAGCAGGTTCGACAGCGCTTAGGCATTATAACTCATATGTGAAAATAAAAACTATGTGTTTTTTTAAATATATATATTTTTTTTAATTTTTTAAATTATTAAATTAAAAATGAATTTTCACTCGGTGAATGTGCAAACATTAGAAAATTTAAATTAAAGTTTATTTAGGTATTGAAAATTAAAGATCCAAGATTTTAGCAAAGATAGAGAAAACAAAGAGGAAAACAGATGTAATGTCTAAAGGTCCAAATACGGTACACAGAACTCAAAAAGAAGCACAAAAAAACTGGAGCGGACTAGCTATCCTATAAAGCAGCGATATAGAAGCAACAGGAGAGATAAGAAAAAAAAGAGAAAAGATGGATATTATAGTGAAGATAAATAAAAGTAGAGAGGGGAGATAGTGAAGAGGGTAGAAGAGATACAGGACAGAGGGTTATACAATGCCCTCTAAATACTTAAGACGATCTCTCTAAGTGAATTGATAACCATCTTGGTCGGCTGTTGACCGAGGAAGATAAATTTGATTAAAAATTGAGGCTGGGGTCTGCTGGGCTGGGCTGAGAGGCTCTGGTTTGTTCCGGACCCCGGCAAGACAATGCCCCCTCTCATATTATATATCTCGAGTCAAGCACCCTAGAGATTCTGCGCTGATAGGCAAGCCGAAAATCGCTTAAAGTAATGAAAACCACTTGCGTTGTTATTCCATCGTCATCATAAACGTACGGATAATTAATACTTCAGGTAAAAAAGAATATAATACAAAAAATAAAATAAATATATGAAAAAAAAAACTGCGTAATTCTACTTATTTAAACAGTGGTTTTTCATGTATATATAATATTTAAATGGACTTCTTCAAAGTTTTCGGTGAAACATTTCATATTTTTTTTGTGTGTATAAAATAGAATAGATGTATGTATGCACACATTTTTGTTTTCTATAGACTCTTAAGCAACTCTGTACTGTATCCTGCCGCCGTTCCACTAGGGGTGGCCGGTACCTCCGCAGATGCGCCTCCACTTTTTTCTGTCCTTACAAACCACTTTCATTTCCTCAATATTCATCACCTTTTTCATACATACTCTTCTCTTATTTTCACTCTGCAGGTTCCATTCTTTCGCAATCTCACCTATTTGGTCTAACCATTCTTTCCTCGGCCTTCCCCTTCCGCGCTTTCCTCTGACATTTCCTTTGTACACTTTCTTCGTTAGTCGTTCATCATCCATTCTTTCGAGATGTCCGAACCATCTCATCGTACTTTTTTGTACTTTCATTCTCATATTCTCTTTTATACCACACTCGTTCATCACCCAATCATTACGTACTCTATCATTCAGTGTTTTTCCAGCCATTGCTCTCAGGTAAGCCATTTCAACCGTACATACTTTACTCAGCTCACATTCATTAACTGTCCACGCCTCACTTCCATACATCAAAGTCGGAACCAATATGCCATTGTGGACCGCCAATCTCATATTCTTCGTAAGTTCCCATTACACTTCTTCCTCTACTAGCACGCTTTTCCAATTCTTTCGTCAATTTCCCATTCGACTCAAACTTGCTTCCCAGATAATCAAATTCTTTCACGACCTCCACTCTTGTTTCATTCAGTCTTATCTCAATTTCCTCGCATTCCTCAGTCCTGTCAAACACTTATACTTTCGTCTTACTGGCATTCACTCAACTGATTTAAATATTATTTTCAGAAAACATGTAAAATATTTTTGTTAAAGTTTTCGGTAAGCTTAGTGTCGATCGGATTACAAACAAAAAAGTATTTTGAGAATGTTCTGCTGTCCGAAAAATAGGACTGCTGTTCTTAGCAACCTATAACAAAATATTTGTATCTATATCTAAATCTAAATCTAAGCTGCAAAGATATGTATCATTTGAGATTCATATTAAATGCATTCCCACAAGCAGACATGCATAATTTCGCGCTTACACATGCTGCATGTGAACCTACAATATAAAAACCCCAATCTCAAATGAGCATAAGCCCTGCAACTCTTGCCGACCTTCCCTGAAGCAGGGGTGACATTGGTAAAGTGAACCATTTTTTACAGTATGGGTGGTCAGCCGCATACCAACCTATCAGTCAAGGAGTATGCCTTTTTTAAAAGCAACCCGGCCACGTGACGACACAATATTGTCTATGTCAATTCATATGCTGACCTCATTTTTCTTTCAAAGTTAAGTCTTCGCTTTCATTTTCCCATATCCACCCTTAACTCTTTCTTTCTTTCATACTTTTAACTTTCTCTTGAAACTTCCTTTTCTTCCTTTTTATTCTACCTTCACATGCCCTCTCGTCTTTCCTACCTTTGCTACTTTGCACGCAGCAAGTCCTAACCCAATAATGACCAAACACTTTCTTATCTTCCTACCCCAGGGCAAACATTTACATACGAGTCCAAACTTACTTGCTTGCTAAAGGGACATCACTAGCCGGAAAGATATGCCTGAGTAAGGTAAATTAAATTAGGGATGTGAACACATGCAAATTATCTGAACAAATGATAATTCGCATTGTGCATATTTGGGTAATAACGTAACTAAGCTGCACAAATAGAGCCACTTTAATCACATGCGGAACTTGTTTATTTTTGCAGGCAAGGGAGCCGATCTCTTACCAAGCACCTCAGTTAAAGTGGAGGTTTCCCAGTTCTCGAGGTAGAATCATACCGGTCGATAGTTCAGTTGAATGAATGCTTGAATTTCATACCGAGGGCTAAAGTTTGATCCCCCATAAGAGTGTCACAAATGATTTTCAGTGACGTCTAATTCTAACCAAAAATAAAATATTAGCCAGGTTTACTCTGCTACTTGTTCCTTGACTTATAGGTTGGTATGCGGCTGACCACCCATGCTGTAAAAAATGGTTCACTTTGTCAATGTCACCCCTGTTACAGGGAAGGACGGCAAGAGTTGCAGGGTGTATGTCCATTTGAGATTTGGTTTTTATGTTGTAGGTTCACATGAGGCATGTGCAAGCGCGAACTTGTTCGTGTCTGGTTGTGGGAATGCATGTAATGTGAATCTCCTATAATCTATAACCTATAAAAGTACCTAAAACCTTCGGCTTCGATCAAACAACAATAATTTAACAGTTCGTGGTTCCTCTTTGTAGAGGACACACGTCTCCTGAGGACGTCGGATATGACTCCAACGAAACGTAGAGAAAATCGTTCTTCTCTTTTGCACGGTCAGTAAAATCCGTTTTTTTCATTCTTTAAATTCTTAAATATCCATATATTTGAAGTTTACATACTTTGATTTTATAATAAATTTCTTCTTCTTCTTCTTGCCACATCTCTGCATATTGTGTTCATTGTACGTGTGTCTGTATGTGTGCATGCCCATCTCCCATTAGCTGCCGTAGAACAAACACTTGTATCAGCGTTTCCTCTATATTGTTTAATCACTTATACAGAGTACACTTAAATGTGTGTATGTGTGTGTGCGTGTGTATGTTTGTTTGCTACTCGTGCGGTTTAGCTTTGTCACACGCCAGCAATAATTTCAGTACCCCAAGTATACAACTTTACGTTTAAACTGAGGCCAGTACCCTTAGTACGAGTTGCAAAACATGAGAAAAGTAAAGTTTACGGAAAATATTAAAGAGTGATTTCTCCCAAAATCTGCCGTTTACGTTTCTTACACTTTATGGTTGTAGCAAAAAAGTTACAGTGATGGAGAAAATCAAGTTCAAACAAACAAAAACGGCAAATTTTGGGGGAAATCAATGTTTAATAATTGCCGTAAACTTTACATTACTCAAGTTTTGCAACTCGTACTAATGGTACAGTACCCGTAGTACCTATGATTTTTTTCGCAATACTTCAAGTTGCGTGAAAAAACTCATACTACGGGTACTGGTATTTTCAACGTTACTGAATGAAAGGAACGAACTTATGTCGATTGCGTGGGTATTTTTTTTTTCAGTCATAAGTAAACGTTACCGGGCTGTTTTTGTGTGTATCACACCTCAAGAGCCCGATCTATCGATCTTTCCATTTTTTTGATGGATTCCATAATAAACAAATCGGTCGCAGGCAACCCGCCCACAGACAATGCGGCAATGGAAAAATCGCTCATACCTACTTAAATTTGTCCATATCTACGACTTTTCGGTCGACGACATTTCTGTCACAGACAATTTGGCCACAATAACTCGTCCATACACAAAAAGGTCACCGGTAATCTGGTAATACATACATTTCGGTCACATACTCGTACAATATATGATCAATCATAGAAAATTAAAAATAAATTCAAACTACAGTAATAACAAAGGTTTTTTGAAGAACAAGTTTTTTGCGATAAAGCTGTGTGTGAACCAACGTACATATATTGTATGTGACCAAAAGGTTGTGTGGACGATTTGTCTTGTACCAATTTGTCCAGATTCGACAAAATATGATATCTACACTTTCACATTGTGATGTGATAGCGGATTCTATTTGGTTTTGATATTTCAATAATATGAACACATAGGGTCTGACAATTCCTGTCGCCAGTTTGGAGAAGTAGAGTCAGATGTTCCCTGCAAGGATGTTAAAGGAAAAGGGCTCTCTATGACTCGTTGCGGGAAATATTGAAATTTTGTAAACAAAATTTTCAGTTTCAATATTTAAAGAAAACATAAGGATTTTAATAATATTTTATTTATTTAATTGAAAGATTCAAATCAAAACACTGTTTTGTATTTTCACTATAATCTATAATAATCTATAATCTAAGTTGCAAGGATATATTCATTTAAAGCTCTCAGATGTAAGCCCACAAACCAACAAGTGTAGTTCGCGCTTACAAATGCTGAATGTGTACTTACAAATAAAATCCAAACCTCAAATGAACATAAGCCCCACAACTTTTGCCGACCTTCCCTGAAACAGGGGTGACATTGGATTATAATAATTTATTATTTAATTTTTTAATAAGGATTTTATGTTAAACATTCAGACAAATTAGTATTTTTTGTAGTTATAAAATAAAATATACAAAAATCATTTTTTTGTTTGTTTTGAAAAATACTTTTATTTTGTTGAGGGTGGATCAAGTTCAACCGCCAAAACGTTCTAAATGAAATTTAAAATGATTATCAGACACGTGCAATCACCTCATGTACTACAATGATTCATGAATATTCAAACAATAAATTATTACACAGCCTTCTCTAGTATCACTGAATATAAATAAACCTTTGGAAGTCACATTTACATTTGGAAGCGAATGTTTATACATATTTCTCCTATTATATGTTAAAATTTTCAGCAATCAAAGCTTGAAGTATTTTCTTCATCAGACAAATTCTTACTTTTTGCAAGCTGACCCTAAAGACGTTGACTTGTCAGAATTCCAATAAATTTCAGTGATGGTATTGTTTTTTTTTGTATAAAATAAGCCGGTAAAGATTAATACAAATATATAAAATGAAAATATTCAACAAAATAGCCTGTACTATAGCCTTGTTTCCGTTACACTATGGGTGGCGAAAGTTTCTTTAAAGTCACCTCCACCAATACTAGACGCTAGGTTTTAACCGTACCTCACACATCCGAGGATATTTCAAATATGCCGAGTCCATTTCTTCCACCTTTGAAGTATAAAATCTAAATCTAAGTTGCAAAGATATGTATCGTTTGAGATTCATATTAAATGCATTCCCACAAGCAGACACGCATAATTTCGAGCTCACACATGCCGCATGTGGACCTACAATATAAAAAAAAACAATCTCAAATGAACATAAGCCCTGCAACTCTTGCCGACCTTCCCTGAAACAGGGGTGACATTGGCAAAGTGAACCATTTTTTACAGTATGGGTGGTCAGCCTCATACCAACCTATAAGTCAAGGAATTTGCATAAAAATAACGTTCACTCATATCAAGGCACTGTTCCCCTAGGGGTGGCCGGTACTTCTGCAGATGCGTCTCCCCTTTTTGCTGCCCATGCATATCTATTTCATCTCTCCAGTATTCATCACTTTCCTCAAATATACTCTTCTCTTATTCTCACTCTACAGGTTCCATTCTTTCGCAATCTTACCAATAAACAATATCCCAAAAATATTTAACTCTGTATTCCCCTTTTAATTTAAACAAATCTCATTATGTTCAAGTCTACTCTATGTTATTCTCTTTCCGTTAGTCGTAAACAATGCTCAATTTACAATAATCGCATAAAGATCTGCCTTCAAAGCCTCATAGCAAACATGTTCCTGGTACGTGAGCTTGAAACCCCGTTCTCTCCACTCGTAAGTTATAATTTGTGAATCGTGATGTAACAAACGACCGTTATTTAGGTTTATCTACGGGGCTTATCGGGGCTCAGGCTAATGCGTGATTAATCCACAGAATATGCGCCCTGCTAGCATGAACCACCCTCAGCGGTATATTCAATTAACACGGTAACTGTTACTACAAATTTATTGCTGGCAATTAGAAGGCAATAGGAAACAAGAAATAGTTTTCTTGTTACACTATATGTGTAGCTTTTGAGCATTTGAAATTTGGTTTTTATGTTGTAGGTTCACATGCGGCATGTGCAAGCGTGAACTTGTACGTGTCTGCTTGTGAAAATGCATGTAATGTGAATCTCCAATGTGACATATCTTTGCAACTTAAATTAGATTTAGTGAAACATTTCATTCTAAAAGTCTGTTTTTCAAGAGAACGAAAAATCTCAAAAAGCAATTTAAATGGTGAATGGTAAATAATAGAGGTACAAACCGGTGCTGTTTTATTTAAGACATACCCAAGTAAAACTATAATCATCACATTAATAATGAATCTTTTAAATAGGTACATTTTTGTACTTTGCTGTGATTGATACGTATGATAGATACTTGATATTCTCTGAAGTGTAATCCTTTATCGAAAAAAGTAGTAGTTCCTTGACTTCGACATTAATAATAATAATAATATTAGGATGATTTATTTGGTGAGCGCTGTTTTTTGTGTGTATCACACCTCAAGAGCCCTCTGCGAGCTTGTTCGTCGCTATAGAAAGCGCCAATCCTCAAGCAAGACCCAGTTGTTGTAAGGTTGGATGGACCTTTCAGTGACCGGTCTTTGGTAAAGGTTTATGAATTTTTCAACCCAGCGAAGAGCACATTCGAAATATAAATGGTATATTTTTGTGCTCCGCCGGGATCCGAATCCACAACCTTCCATTTACGAGTCCGAAGTGTTGCCACTACGGACTACGGACCGGTCCAAGACATTGGTAGGAGGCTGACTACCCGTCCTGTGAAAAAAAGTTAACTTTGAAAACGTCACCGCATTTTTGAAGAAGATATACATGCAAAATGTGTAAGCGTGAACTTACACGTGTCTGTTTGTGAAAATGTAGTCTAATCTAATCTAAGTTGAAAAGATATGTTACATTAAAGATTCACATTTTATGCATTTTCACAAGCAGACACGACGTATAAGTTCGCGCTTTAACAAGCCGCATACAGACTTACAATAAAAAACCCAAATCTCAAATAAACAAACACCCTGCAACTCTTGCCGACCTTTAGTCAATGTGAATATATCTTTGCAGCTAAGATTATGGATTGTAGAATCTACTTGTGGGTATGCAATAAATATGAATCAAATGTAAAATTAGCAACATACATAGACCCTATAGATTATTTAGTGTTGTAATTTTATTTCAAAATGGCGATGAAAATCACGTGTGAAAAAGCATGTGAAATATAAAATGGAGTCGTAAATAAAGGCCCTGGAGCGAAAACGTAATTTAAAAAGTCGCAAATCATTCTTTTATCGTGTTTTTTAAATTGCTAATAATCCCCGTTTGTATTAATGTTCGCATTTGATTATTTCAGTGTTTAAAAGGTGAGAGAAATACGGCCGAATGACGTCACAAACCATCATGATTTTTTTCTTCTTCTTTTGGTGCCACTTCTATAGAAGATCGGTGATAATAATGGCTATTTTGACATTGGATTCTGAACAGCGACTCGAAACAGGGACTTAGTGATTTTGTTGAACCATTATCCCAGGGTTTTCATACACGATGCCCTTCGGCGTCCTTGAGTTATTTTCCTATCAATCTGACTCTAATAATGAGATGAAGAATAAGAGCGGAATTCATTTCTCAAAACATGACCAAAGTAGGTACATCAGCTTTCTCTGCTCATTGGCTTGCAGAAGACCCTTTGTGGTGCGCATACGTTAGAGTCCTTGTTTTTTGGTGACCCAATAAACGCTTGGATATTCGAAGCAATTTTTTGATGGACACAAATCTCATACGCTTCAATTCTACATCATGAACATCATCATATTTGTATGTTTTATGGCTAATTTTATTATTGTTAATTGTGTTTCCTTGACTTATAGGTTGGTATGAGGCTGACCACCCATACTGTAAAAAATGGTTCACTTTGCCAATGTCACCCCTGTTTCAGGGAAGGTCGGCAAAAGTTGTGGGGCTTATGTTCATTTGAGGTTTGGATTTTATTTGTAAGTACACATTCAGCATTATTGTAAGCGCGAACTACACTTGTTGGTTTGTGGGCATACATCTGAGAGCTTTAAATGAATATATCCTTGCAACTTAGATTATAGATTATTATAGATTTATAGTGTAAATATAAGAGTCCCAAGTGAGTTATTTTATAACTCCTGGGAAATATAATATGTTAAAATAAACCTATAACTTATTTCATGTTTTTTTTCAATAAATAAATAAAATATATAATTTAGACGTTTGGTGCATTAACACTGTGAAAATTCATCTTTATTTAGTTATTAAAAAATCTGTTTTATTTTCACTTTTTATTATTATTTTTTAAAGGACACAAACGTTTTCGACTACACAGTAGTCATCATCAGGTGATAAAAAATTAATTGCATTATTGAAATATTTCATAACCAAATAAAATTTATGATGGTGATGAGGATGCAGCATCCATTTTTCCTTGCTTGTAGACCATGGCCCAGTTTTTTCTTCTCAGAAGGCCGCTTATTTCTTCTGAGAAGGCTGCTACCTGACTGACATCTTCAAGGCTCGTACTTGAACTGAGTTGACTTGAAGTTGATGTTGAGTTGACCTGAGTTGGCTTGCACTGGCTTGACTGCTCGTACTTAAACTCAGTTCAAGTACGAGTCTTGAAGAAGTCAGTCACAGGTTCACTGACGAAACGTAGCAGCCTTCTATGGAGACAAAAGTAGCCTTCTGAGAAGAAAAACTGGACCATGGTCTACAAGCCCGGAAGAATGGATGCAACGTCATCATCATCATCTGAAGCCGGCCATGAAAACCTAAAAACACCTAAAAAAAAATTTGTTTATAAATAACAATTCTGAGTGAATCTCGGCTTCCTTTGTTAACCGCTGCCAACGCTGTCTGATTGCTATATTTGATAATTCCATTTCTTACAAGGGCTTCCTTGACTTAAAGGTTGGTATGAGGCTGACCACCCATACTGGGAAAAGTGGTTGACTTTGCCAATGTCACCCCTGTGTAAGAAAAGGTCGGTAAAAGTTGTAGGGCTTATGTTCATTTGAGGTTTGGATTTTATTTGTAAGTACACATTCAGCATTTGTATGCGCGAACTACACGAGTTTGTTTGTGGGCATACATTTGAGAGCTTTAAATGAATATATCCTTGCAACTTAGATGATAGATATTTTATGATAGCTTCGTCTTGCACGTTTACCTTTATGCTTCCCTTTGTGTACTCTTCATTCATCATTCATCGTTCATTCCTTCTACTATTCTAATAGACCTCAAAGATATATCAGTCCCCTTGATAGCTAAGTAGGTAGAACGCTTGCATTCTTAGATAAAAAGCTAGGGCTATGCCCCCACCAAAGGACTCATAAACAATTTTACGTTTTGGTGTTTATCAAAAAAAAAAGTACCGGTTAAATTTACTTAGCCTTCACAAGAAATCAGACGCTACTTCTTCCATAAGAGATGTCTCTTTGCCTGCTCCCGAAGCATGCAAAAACACATATCTTATAGTGAAGTACTTGGCGTACAGCTGCCCTACATTAATTTCAATCTAAAGCTAAGCTGCAAAGATATACATCATTTAGGATTAATATTAAACGCATTCTCACAAGCAGACATCTATAATTTCGCGCTAACACATGCCGCATGTGGACCTACAATATAAAAACTCAATCCCAAATGAATATAAGCCCTGCAACTCTAACCTCTTGGTGGTCAGCCTCACACCAACCTATAAGTCAAGGAACATCACCTGTAAAATAAATTTTAATTCACCATATTTGATCGTGTCGGCGAAAACTCGGAAAAAAGTTGCATTATGTATGCATCTTAGTTGCGTATTGAAGAGACATTTTTTTTCATCAAATTATGTTGTCTATTTTTGCATATGGAGTGCACGCCCCTGAACGTCCGTATATGCCTGCATGTTATATGAAACATTATTTGATTTCACTTTAATTAACTTTATTTGCTTTAATTAAAATCGTGTTTCCATTTAGCTACTCATGCTCACTTTATTTTTGAATTGGCGGTCATAAAATAGACAAAGAGATAATTGAATGTTTGTCTAAAATTGAAATTGATAAATGATTAATTAATTTTATGTTCAACTTTTAAAATACTAAAAATGTTAGATGGATAAATGAAGCATGAAATTATGGAATGAGTTTCGTGCGTGAATCAGCATAGAAAATATTGTGTCATCACCCGGCCGGGTTGCTAAGGAAAAGCCATACACAATTTTTGTAACAATTTTTTTGTAAAAAAAAAATTTGTAATTTTTTTTTGTGTTTTTTTTTTGTAATTTTTTTGTGTTTGTTTATAGTTATAGAACTGTTTTTATTAAAAAATAATGTTTTTCAAAAATACCAGTCCATCGTTGTAACTAATTTGTTAGACATCCAGCCCCGGATGGTTAAAACTTTTTGTACCAATACTATAATAAAAGTAATATTAGGATGATTCATTTGGTGAGCACTGTTTTTGTGTGTATGCCACCTCAAGAGCGCTCTACAATCTTAGTCGTCGCTGTAGAAAGCGCCAATTCTCAAGCAAGACTCAGTTGCTGTAAGGCTGGATGGACCTTTAGTGTCCGGTCTTTGGTAAAGGTATATATTTTTTTCACCCAGTGAAGAGCATATTTGAAAATATAAATCGTATATATTTTGTGCTCCGCCGGGATTCGAACCCACAACCTTCCATTTACGAGTCAGAAGTGTTAATCACTGAACAAACAAAATAATGCCAAAATTAGGGCTATGTTGTGCTTAATTCAAATCCTGAATAAGATAAAAACGAAACTGAAGCAAATAATTTAAGAAATAAAGTGAACAATTTTATAACTGAAATTTTAGTTTTCGAAATCATTTCAATTTCCCCATACATGAGGGCTCCGTATATTTTAACATCACTTACGTACATTTCCATACATTTCCTCGTAATGCCCCCATTTCACATCCGACGCGACATATCTGAGATCTCGGTTCGTGACCCGGAAACTCTTTCACTTTCGACAATACACGACCTTCCTGTCAATTTGAATATTCAATTTATATTAAAATGTGTGTACTTTCAAGCCGAAAAAAAACCATGTGAAAATAGAGTTATGTTTAACAAACGACATTATTAAATTTACTTTATAGGTGTGTCAAATAAAATTAACTTAGGCACTCATAGGCCAGTATTTAGATTTATTTATAATTCATGTGCTCTTATTTCCTTTTTATATATGTTTTTGAATAAACGGTTAAATAAACAATAAAATAATATGTTTTCTTTGGCAAGCGTATATCATAAACCCACTGCAAGATTGTTGGTCTAGCTATAGCAAGCCAAACATTAAAACAAGATGGACCTTTGGTAAAAAGTCTTTGGTAAGGGCAAATGATTATTTTAATACAACGATTAAGAAATTAAAAAAAATGTAGAAATCTTGTGGTATTTGTATTTTACGCTACTAAAAAAAGTTATGCAAGATTTAAATAATCAAAGTGTGGATGAAAAATGTGAAATGTAGATGGTGTGAGCGCTGAAGTGATCAGACAGGCGGAGAATGTGTGAAATAGCTTTGTAAATTGTGTGTTAGGCTAAAAGAGGCCCCATCAGACTGGAGAGAGGCAGTCATTGTACCAATTTAAATTGAAAGTGGTATGCAAGGATAGGAAGAAATGGAAACGACACTGCAGGGATTCTGAGCACCATGAGCGGAATGGTGAAAGAGAAAAAGTTACAGTAAAGATAATTTTTGATAAATAATATTTGCTCCTTACTGCGGAATTCCCGAGATATTTTTTCTAGTGTTAGAATTTTTTCATTTCTTTTCCAAGAAGTCATAGACTTCTGTTAGTACCAGCACAAAAACTGTTCACTGGATTCATTAACCTGC
Organism: Agapetus fuscipes; assembly: GCA_951799405.1. Classification (NCBI taxonomy): domain Eukaryota; kingdom Metazoa; phylum Arthropoda; class Insecta; order Trichoptera; family Glossosomatidae; genus Agapetus; species Agapetus fuscipes. Next base: position 9,840,416 of record OX637362.1, read on the forward strand.
TCATGAAACTTCTCCCGGGGTTTTTCTTTTATTTATTCCATTTGCAGCAAACGAAGGTTTGAATAACACAAAGTTGGCATCATGTTCAAATTTGAACCATAGTTTTCTAAAATCAAACAAAAATTACCAATGCTTTCATATTTTCTAAACTTTTTTGATTTTTTTATTCATTTAAAATACTTCATTTTTTGAACATGGTCCGGCTGGATTGAAAATTACTTTGCCTTTTCAAACGATCGATCAACATAGGTCCATCCAGCCTTACAGTAATTGGCTCTTGCTTGAGAATTGATGCTTTCTATAGCAACGGCTAAGCTCCAGACGGCTCTTGAGGTGTGATTTACATAAAAACGAAATCATTCTATTATAATTATTATTTATGAGTCATGACAGACTTGCACTTATCGTAGCTAATGAGACACCAGCAAGTCAACGCCCAGCAAGAAGACCTCCTAAAAGGTGGAAAGACACCGGACGTCTTAATCTTAAAGTTCATGAGCCGATACAAAGACGCATTTATTTTGTGAAATACAAATTCTATTCATGAATAATCTAAGTTGCAAAGATATGTTAACATTCCAGATTTAAATCAAATTATACTCACAATGTGTAAGTTCGCGTTCACGTTTGCTGCATGCGTGAACTTACAAAATAAAAACTCAAATTAACGGAAACCCTTTACCTTTTGCCGCCTTCCACTAAAAAAGTGTTGACATTGGTGAAGTGAAACAATTTTTAAAGTGTGGTTGGTCACTCTCTTACCAAAAAAAATCAAGAAATACAAAATAATAATAATAATAGATCCAGAGTCCTTATAAAAGAAGAACTTGCATAAAAAAGGTTATGACTCTGAATGAATTGAAAGAATATGAAACGGACTAAAACGGCGTTTGATCTGCAGTGTTGGTTTATTTTATGCTCGAGAGTGCTATTTTTTAACTGCATCCATTCTTTCTTTGAACATTACCACATTTCTTCTAAAAAAAAAGGCAAATTTTATAAAACTCTAGTCACCCCTATGGTCCGTAATTCAGTGGTAACATTTCGGACTCTGAGTAGAAGGTTGTGGGTTTTAATCTCGGCGGAGCACAAAAAATATACCATTTATATTTTCAAATTTGCTCTTCGCTGGGTTGAAAAATTTATACACCTTTACCAATGACCGGTTATCAAAAAGTCCATTCAGCCTTACAGCAACTGGGTCTTGCTTGAGAATTGGCGCTTTGTAGCGACGAAGACCAAGCTTGTAAAATGGTCGATAGCTCAATCGGTAGAATGCTTGCATTCCATGCCGAGAGCAAGGGTTCGATCTCAAGGTTTACTCAGCCTTCACAAGAAATGAGAACCAGGCCCCCGGGAGCTGAGAAACCCCCACTTCAACTGAAAGTGGTTGGTGTGAGGCTGGCCCCCTTACCCGTAAAAATATATAGGTCCCGAATCGTCACATGCGACCCCTTCGGGGATAACGCAGGCATGAAGTTACACTATATGTGTAGCTTAGTTGCGTAGTTGAGAGTTGCACCCCTAAGGCGCTTAATCTCCATGTGATTTGCTTAATCAAAATACCTTGAATTAAGGTTCCGACTGTGAACTCCATGTGTCTCTATTTCTCTATGATTTTCCAAGAAAAACGAGGCGTGAAAATGGAGCACTGAGTGCGCGATAAGAATCCTCATAGTGCCGACTCTGCATACAGAGATAAATGCTCATAAAGCTTATCAGCGCTGTGAATCAATTGTGCTAACAGCGAGATCAGCCACCGATAGCGGAGAATCTAGGCCAGTGTGCTGTGAGAACTGGGTGTTAAGGAGCAGGGTGTAAGAAACGAAGATCTTAAGAAGTAGGGTGTTAAGAACTAGAGGAAGAAGGAAATGAATGGAGAAATAAATAAATCGTAGCACTTAAAATATCTACGCCAAACTGAAAAAAAAACATGTAACATGTTTGGTGTACACAATTTTGTCTATTGCTCAGATAGGCTTTTAAGAACTTTAAAAATAAGAATTAGGGGTTGAAAAACTAGAGTCATAAACAAATGAATGCAAAATTATCGAAATAAAAGATCTACGCCAAATTAATATTTGTATCTGAAATCGGCATAGGGGAAAAAATGTGAAGAAAAAACATCCACAAAATTTTATAGACTACTAATTGGCGCATTCAAAACCTACGATTATCTTTGCAACTGAAGTAAGGAGGGTTTTTACAAATTGCAACATTGTCAATCTCACCTCGATTGCTTAAATAAATAAAATGTATACTATATACCTACGACAGCACATCTAGAAAATGATTTAGTTTTGAGACAGAACTGGGGGCAGAGGTTGTAGGAAGACAAAGCTTGAATCGGTAATGTAATGTCATTGAAAGAATCTTTGCTAATTAAATAGTATTTTTTTATGATTTTAGTTGGGTTCTTTTAATCAAACTGCAATTTATTTTACACAATGTCGGTTTACAATGTACTGATTTCTAGATTTTGCTTATCGATTTCACGGCTCAATGTTTTAATCGAACTGGTCTCTCACACAATTACGGTCCAAATATAAAGCGTCTAAACGGAAGCCTCTCGCATATTCCGGACTGTTTTATTGTGAACGACACACTTCTGTATTGGTCCATATTATTCAAGTTACGCATACCAACAACTGCATGACTGGGCACATGCACGCATTCAAACTCACAGTAGACTATACTAGAGGTAAGCACATACACATAAGCAAGCCACGCAATCAGGCTCATACGTTCGTAACAGTATTAAATTACACTTAAAAATGAGATTGCCATTATAATAAATAGCACCCGGGAGAACGTTTCCTAAGAATCTTTTTAGGCGTTACATCGTATACACTTTAAATTTGCCGAATCTTGCTTTATGGCCCGAAAACAAAAAGCTCTTATAGTGACATTAACGGGGGATGGAGGAAGGGGGGGGGGGAGAGGCGTAGAGACTACCTGAAGGCCAGTTTATGCAAAGTGAGGCACAAAAGACAAGATTTTTTTTCCCAGTTTTTTGTGCTCTGAAAAAAGTTCTTTCTTTAACTTGTCTGCTTCCACCGATTGAGTACAAAATGACCGGTCCGTAGTCTAAAGGTTAATGCTACGGAATCGTAAACGGAAAGTCTTGAGTTCGATTCATGAAAACGATCAGGTAATTTTTCAAATATGGTCAACGCTGGGGTGAGAAATTCATCTGACTTTACCTGTGTGTATGTTCCTTGACTTATTGGTTAGTATGTGGCTAACCACTCATGCTGTAGGAAATGGTTCACTCTGTCAATGTCACCTCTGTTTCAGGCAAGGAAGTTTGGTAAGAGTTGCAGGGTGTATGTTCATTTGAGATTTGGGTTTTTGTGTTGTAGGCTCATTTGCGGAATAAACAAACGTGACCTAGTAATTACGTGTACGCTTGTAAAAATGCATATAATGTGAATCCGTAATGTTACAAATCTTTGAACTTAGATAAGATTACTAGAAGTCCGTCCACAGAGGTTCACCAAGCATAACAGAATGTGATCTCTCATGCTGTATTGCCACTGACTAGCGTGGAAAAGCGTGCAAAAGGCTCTTAAGCTGTGTTTCATATAAAAACAGCGAATTTATCATTATTTGTTTCCGAATATAACATGTAATAATGGAGTTTTTGCGTTATCTGTCTAAGAACCACAAAAAGTCACTTCTTATAACTAAAATCTTCGATCAAACCCAAAAAAATATTTCCTACTAGAATTATGATCTAACTGTTTCATCATAGAAGATACCAGTCACCTGATTGACAACTTATGCAAAACGTTGAGAAACCTGTTCTTCTCTATAACACAGATCGTTAAAACCATTTTTTAAATTCTACTTATACACAATGCCCATTTAGCGTAATTCTTATTTAAAATCATTACTCTCACAAAGCGCCTTTGCAGTGACTCAGTCACGAAAAGGCGCTATACAAATGTTATTTATTATTATCATTATTATTTATACTTTTCCATAAACTAGTTACTACTTTCTTCTAAACACTTACTTAATACTTGCCACTTACTATGTTTTCTATTAGTATATTCTCGTAGATTCTTTTCTTGAGTCCATTTTCCTTAAGCAGAGTTCATACCCTGAGCCGTTAAGCTTTATTAATTGAGCTCTTCTTCTTCGTTTTTTCTTCACTTCCCTGTTGAGCCCCGCGCCAGTTTTATTCCGAAACATTTTTTTTAATGCGCCTTCATAAATTTTAAAGCTTTTTGTATTAAAATAAACAACGGAGCTTAAGTGAAGCTTAAGACTTTCTCTTTATCAACTATTTTCAATCCACTTCCGGACATTACTTTCAATGAAATAATATATGTTCAAATTTTCCAGCGCCGTTTAGTGGTACTACGTCCCCATGCATGTTTGTATTATGTCCATCAAAAGTATTTCACATAAGCAATGTCTGTATGCATACTGAACCAATATGTCTTATGAAAACTCGAAATTGATTTAAAAAATATTTTAAACAACTCTCACATTACCGTGTTTAACGTTTTTTTCATTTCACATTTTGTAGAATGTGATTCTTAAGACAATTTCATTAAAAGGACATCTCTGAATCAAATGGAAGATAGCCAAACAAGCACTGGAACGATGACTTGCCACCCCAAGGGCATTTTTATATGCGTCAGTGTAATGGCCGTGGGAGTCAAGTCGCTGTTCTTGACTGGCGTATTTGGAACAGAATACGTTGGTTCGAATCCCGTCTGGCCCATTTCAACCCCCTAGTTCAACAAATGCCATTGAATACACACAAGCTTCCGCTTTTGTATAAAGACAACTGGTCAGGCAAAATTGGTTGGTGAGTTGCATTCCTCTTCACTAATCTATTTAATAAAAATGTGTCTTAAAAGCAATTTTATGAAAATACCAACGCTAATCTTTGTTATCAACTGCAGGGGTAGACTTCTCTAGCAACATGGACAAGCCAAACTAGAAGACCTGTCCACGAAACTCGTTCTGTTCCGGTTCTGTTCAGTTGAAATCTATTTACGGCATCACCCTGAGCAGCACGAAAAGTACGTAGTCTGACATCTATTTAGAAGAATCTGCGGACCAAAGGTCCATCCAGCCTTACAGCAACTAGGTCTTGCTTGAGAATTGGGGCTTTGTAGTGACGGAGATCAAGCTCGTAAAAAGGTCGATAGCTCAATTGGTAGAATGCTTGCATTCCATACCGAGAGCAAGGGTTCGATCTCAAAGGTTTACTCAGCCTTCACGAGAAATTAGAACCAGCCCCCCCGGGAGCTGGGAAACCCCCACTTCAACTGAAAGTGGTTGGTGTGAGGCCGGCCCCCTTACCTGTAAAAATAAATAGGTCCCGAAGCGCCACATGCGACCCCTTCGGGGATAACGCAGGCAAGAAGTTACACTATATGTGTAGCTTAGTTCTGTTTGTTTTTGCGCAGTTCACATAGATACGAGTAGGATAGAGCAACTCCTATGAGGGCGTTCTAAACACAAAAAAAAAACGTTACTAGATCCTCGCTGTCAGCTTGTTCTATATTAAACGATAGTTTGGTCAATAGCTCAGTTGGTATAGTGCTTGCATTCCATGCCAAGCGGTCGGGTTCGACTCCTACCGAGGATGTCCGAAATAATTTCCCGTTTTCTTTCTTTCAAACCAAAAATAAAATACGGGGACGGTTTAGGCCTTCACAATTAATGAGTATCATCCGCTCCGGGAGCTGGGAAAATCCCACTTCAACTGAAGCGGTTGACGTACAGCCAGCCACTTTACCTGTAAAAATAAAAAGGTTCCTTTCGCCACATGCTAAAAAACCTTCCGGAGATACTGCGGCCAGAAGTAGCACTATATGTGTATCTTAATTGCGTTGCGAACAATTTTCCACCATGTTATATAGCTTTTTAAATTGTCATCATAGCGCTTTGATATTGGCTAAGCGGGTCAATACGGTTACTTAGATAAGAGTGTTTGAAATGAAAACAACGCTGGTTTGATTTTTTACATGATCAAAGAGCGCCGTTTTTGTGTGTGTCACACCTCAAGGGCCCTCCTAATCATGAATGAGATATTTTATAAAGGTGCCTTGATGATTACTTTGGTTTCGCCGGAATACTAGGGAAAAGGCGTACAAATATTTTGTTATTGGTTGCTGAAAGGACAGCAGTTGTATCCAAGACTGACGTTTGCTCGCCGAGAAAAAAGTTCCGATTTCAAAAATGTTCCGAAATTATTGATAGTGATAATGCCTGTTTCTGGCTAGTTAAAGATAAGTTGGTGAATTGCATTTATAATTGCCTGTACAAATGCATTAAAAAAAACTTTAAGTCTTCTTGTTTTTGGCTTTTTAATCATTAAAATTCACAAAAAGGAATACTGTTTTCATTAAGAGTACGCCCTTTACGTATTTGTTTGTTATTTTTCGTTTAAGGGTCTGCAATCCAAAAAAAAATAACGAACACAATATTGTCGTCTTGTACGACCTTTTTCCAATTTCAACAATAACAAAAGGGAAAGCAAAGGTGAGTATCGAGTTTCAAATAAATTGTTATTCTTGTATAACGACCCGGCGTTAGCGGGATTGATTTCCGAACGATTTGCCTGCCTAAAGGAGTAACGAATAACGAAAAACAACGCAAAAGGATTGTACAGATGTGGACTGCTTGCAAGTGGTAAGTAGATAGTAGGTAGAGGTAAAGACAAATGACAAGCGGTTAGTGATAAAGAGGAAAGCATGAAGTAAGTTTTGAGAAGTAAGAGGTATTAAACGAGAGGTAAAATGTTGCAAAAACCATATTTTGTTAATCTGCCCATTTATGGAATAAAATTCCACCCCAATGTATTCCTGTACTATTCAAAACTGTATAAACCATCACTTTCTTTCAGTGTTTTTTTCAAATCAAAGGCAGCACAACTCACAAATCTCTGGGATGGTCAAGGAGTTAAGACGTCGGCGTTCGAATTTGCGTTATTGACACTAATGATGGTTCTAACCCCGTCTGCGTTATGTCCTATCGACAATAACTTCGACCCTGGTTCAACAGATGTGATTGGGTGGTTATTAATTAACAATTCTTATCTAAATCTAAAAATAAGTTGCAAAGATATGTAACATTAGGGATTCACATCATATGCATCCTCACAAGCTGACACGTATAAGTTTCCGCTTGCACACACCACATGTGAACTTACAATACAAAAACCCAAATCTCAAATGGACATACACCCTGCAACTCTTGCCGTCCTTCCCTTAAACAGGGGTGACATTGGCAAAGTGAACCATTTTCTACAGCATGGGTGGTCAGCCATGAATTATTAATTGATAGCGTTAATTCTGGGCAGGCAAAATAGGTTGGTGAATTGCATTCCTCTTCACAAATCTATTAAAAAAAACACTACACAGCTAACAACCCTGCTACAAAAGAACAATACACCAATCACTACATCACTAACACCTTCATCAACACGGCACCACAACAAGCGTCGTAGACCTCTTTTTTCTCTGAAATCTAGGAAATCTCCCTCATAGGATACCTTAAGAATAAAAGAGATGTGATAAAGAAACCATGTAAAATTACGTCAAAACTTAAGCAGTTTTCATAACTTAACCATATTGAGGCTATTATTGGTCTGTACAGCCTCCACGGCATAGAGGGAAGGGTTGTAAGTAATAAAAAGCCTTCACTTTGCTTTGTTGTTTTGCCGGATCCCTGGGCTAAACAAAAAAGACAGTGTTCAAGTATGTCGGTTGAAGAATGGACCAAGTTTTAAGTGAAGGCATTACTTATTTAAATTGCATTTATGATAACGGCATAAATTTCGCCAAACAATACTGGAAAGGAGTTTTATTATCCGTTTTATTGTTCTACTATTTCAACTTCTTTAGCAGTTATTTTAAGTTATTTTTGTGAAAGTTTGAACTTTTATAATTCTGTAACTGTAACTGTAACTCTGTCACCGTTCTGCTAGGGGGGGCTAGAGCCTCTGCAGAGCTGCCTCCTTGTCTTCCTATCCTTACATACCTCCTTCAATTCATTCATATCCATCACCTTTTTCACATGTTTTCTTCTTTTACATTCTCTTTGTTTATCCCATTCTCCCACAGTCTCTTTTAAATCTGATCATTTTATACTTTTGGTCATCCTTTTTTATTTCAAACTGGTTTAGGCCACGCCTCCTCTCAAAAGGCTTGCGGGTTTCAACTCACCTAAGTACATGAGTTGAAACCCGCCAATAATAACTACTCACGCTTCCTCTGTATCGGAAATACAAAAATAGGCATCGCTCTGCTCATAAATACATAATTATACATTTAGCTCAGTGATTATTTTAAAAGTATGCATTTTTCTTACTTTCTTAAGTCTTTTATTTTTACGGTGAAGTTTTTCTCCTTCCTGTGGGTGACCGAGTAGCAATTTTAATATTCATTAAATTTTCTTTACATTCTCCAACTTGCCTGGCGGCCATTTTATAATTATCTTTACAAACAACTACTTTTGCGTGACATTTTCGCGCGTGTTCATATGTACTACATTCAAGAGTGAATGTGAGACGCTGACATATGAGTGACATGCAAACTTTTATTCATAGATTCATGTCAATCAGCTATAGTTGATACTTACATGTAGTTCAATGCAATACTGAGGAAAGTAAATGAGATTACATTTCGATGTTTAAGTTACAGATTCTGAAAAGCTCTTAAACAGGGAATTTTGGTAAAGGAAGAAGTGAGTTATAGTAATCCATAACCTTATGTTCAAAGATTTATAAACATTTAAAATTATGTATGTTTCACCAATATTGCAATAACTTTTTTGCAATAGTTTTTTATTTTGTTATTATTATTCTTTTTATTTAACTAACACATTTTATTTTTATTGTATTAAAATTTTATTTCATTATACCTAACAATAATGCATTTTTGAATCTTACATTTGTGTTTAAAAATTTTTTTTTATCTATGAATTTTGTTTTTGTTTTGGAAAAAAATTGTTTTGAAAATTATTTTATAAAATATATTTGTAACTATTCTGCTCCCGAAGATGCCTCATTAGGCGAAAATATTCGAGCAAAAATAAAAAATAAAGTGAATTAAAACAATGTTTTACCATTTATATTTTTAAATATTTATTTAAAATTAAGTTTTGTTTATTAAAAAGTGTTGTTTATTGAATAACAAACTTAAAAAAAATTAAAATTATTATTTAATGGATGTCCATACGTGTGTGAGTTCGCGTGTAGGTATGCTGCATGTGAAAAAATAAAATTAACAACTACTATAAATCGTTAGAAATATACATGAAGAAATAATATTCAGTTCTTGCTGTAGAGAAATCTACAGCTCTGCAATTTTCTCTAGCGCATTCAAATGCTATTTTTTATTTGCTTTATTTACGTATGCAACTCCCGCCGCACTTTATTGCCGGTCATAATTCCAAATAGCATTATCTCCTCCCAGAATAGCACCCAGCGCAATATAGCAAAGCTTTATACTGTACTTTCAGGTAAAGTTCTCAACTCGGAGTGTTTGGTAAAAAATGAAAACTGCACTTGACATCAAAAGCGAAGAAAGAGGTACAGCAACATTTTTTTACAATAAATGTATATCATAATTTAGAAAAGCATATATTTAACATTGCAATTGTACTTAATATTATTTATTGTTATATTTTGTTTTCATTATTATATTTTGTTGTTTTACTTTTTACCCTTACCCGTAAAAATAAATAGATCCATAATCGCCACATGCGACCCCTTCGAGGATAACGCAGGCAAGAAGGTTCACTATATGTGTAGCTTAGTTGCGTTTGTGTAGTTTGCGCTTACAAATGCTGAATGTGTACTTACAAATAAAATCCAAACCTCAAATCTATAACTTTTGCCGACCTTCCCTGACACAGGGGTGACATTGGCAAGTCAAGAAATTCATACCAACCTATAAGTTAAGCAAGAAAAAAAACAAGAAACACACCATGATGATGAATTGAAATAACTTAAGGAAAAAACGTCGTTCTTGGTTACCTTGCTATTTTAATATTTTTACGGGGCTATTCTTAGACATTTTAATCGTCGGTTGAGCCCACGCTTTGACAAATTAATGGTGCCTGCGCTGGAAGTTTCATCAGCACGGTCATTCTTACCTACCGAATTTTGTTAATATTTGTATGAAAATAATCAGCTGTTCACTTGCGGCCATCTTGGATTGACAGGTCTTCATACAAATGCATCATTAGTTTGTCAAAGTATGGGCTCAACCGACGACTAAAATGTCTAAGAATAGCCCCGTTAGTGTTTAAGCACATGAATGCAATAATGCATCTACCCAGCTTACTGCACTTGTTATTTCTGCACTGAAAACCCGCTGCAGCAGAAGTAATAAATGCTGTCTGCTATCCGCACAGGTAATTAAAGGTGTGTCTTCAGTGCCCGCGAGCCAAGAAACACGGCTAGAAATATTGTGCAGCGATAAGAAAATTCATTATAATAGTAAGAAAAAAACACATAACATGTTCTTGAAACCATAAATAAAAAATCGTAATAAATATGACATTAATGGTTTTTTTCTGTCAGCGTTACGCTTGAGTTCAGTACCAGAGGGCTAGGTTTCGATCCACACTAAGGGCCGGTATTTTCAATGTTATCATAAACAATAATATTCATAAACAATAACAATACAAAATGTAATTGGTTGTGTAGATTTCCTTGACTTATAGGTTGGTATGCGGCTGACCACCCATGCTGTAGAAAATGGTTCACTTTGCCAATGTCACCCCTGTTTTCAGGGAAGGTCGGTAAGAGTTGCAGTATGCCCATGTGAGATTCGGGTTTTTATATTGTAGGACCACATGCGGCATGTTTAAGCGCAAACTTGTGAAAGTGTATATAATATAAATTTTTAATGTTACATATACAACTTAGATTAGATTAGATTAGATATCAATCTTTCTTTCCGGTTGATAGCTCAGATGATAGAGTGCTCGCATTGCATGCCAAGAGCTCGGGTTCGAATGCCACCGAAGGTGTCAGAAATTATTTCCTGTTTCGGTGTTTATTTAAAACCCAAAATAAAATGCCAGCAACTTTACTTAGTCTTTGCAAGAAATAAATACCGAGCCCATCGGAAGCTGAGATACAGAAAGGTTCCATTCACTACGACTCCTTCGGGGAAAACTCGGCTAGAAATTACACTACATGTGTAGCTTAGAAGCGTTTTTTTTCTTGCAGTAACACACATATGTATGAGCGATCGACCGGGCCATAATAATTATCTGATTAAAACTCTTGAGGCAAGTTTAGTAACCTCTGATATTTTTTTCATGTTCGTTTCCTTGCTCGCCTGACCAGCATTTCCATAAAACGTTGTACTTGATTTTTACACACACATTCGTAAGCACATAATGACCATTGACCATATAAAAACCATGTTCGTGTTTAATTTAACCTTGAGCTAATGTACTATTATATAATTATTATAAAGGGTTGTTTATAGATTTTAATTAATTACTTTTTCTTTATTTAAATCACCTTTACTCAAAGGTTTGGATGAGGCTGACCACCCGTACTGTAACAAATGGTTCATTATCCTAATGCCACCCCTGTTTCAAGGAAAGTCGGCAGGAGTTGCAGGGTGTATGTCCATTTGAGATTTGGTTTTTATGTTGTAGGCTTACATGCGGCATGCTCAAGCGTGAACTTGTACGTGTCTGCTTGTGAGAATGCATGTAATGTGAATCCCCAATGTAACATATCTTTGCAACTTAAATTAGATTAGATGGAAGAAGAAGAGAATTTTTATTTTGATTTGTCATTTGTCCTGATGATGCCTTTTTAGGCGAAAACGTTTGACATATTTAAATAAAAAATAAGTGAATTAAAGCAGTGTATTTTTAATTAATATACAATGGACTTTCACTGTGTGAACCACCAAACCCTAAAAAATATTAAATTAGATTAGATTAGATTAGCTCAATTCCGTGACTCAAAGGTCAGTTTGAGGCTGATTCAATATGTCAATGTCACCCTTGTTTCAGGGAATGTCGTCAAAAAGTCGGCACACTCATACTAGTAAAAACACAGACACAAATTCGTAACAGTAAAATAAAAATTGTACGAGGATTTATTTGTGAGCGCTTTTTTTTGTATAAATGAGACCTCGGCAAGCAAGGTTACTAATTAAAACATCAATTCACTAACAAGATCCAGTTGCTAGAATTGAAGGCTTGATGGACCATTGGTAAAGTTAGATGAAAACATCAACCCTAAAAAATAAACGATTTCATTTTTCTCCAACGGGAATCAAACCCACGGCCTTCCACTCACGAGTCAAAAAAAGCGTTAATGACTAGACTGCAAACCTTTTTTTAAATTTTGTCGGTCCTATGACGGAGTTTTTGCACCACATTTGGGCATGATGTCTTTGATTTACATATACCTCAATGTTTCCTTGCCGATAGTTGCTTGACTGTAAACTGTAAATTAGGTTCACGTTCTCTTTTTGGGTGCACACGATACAGAAATATACGCTTAAACCCCATGTTTATAGGTTTTCGGGTAATCCGTTGACTATTCTTGTTTTCAAGCCAACGTTTCAAATCGAACACAAGATTCATCATTAGGGCAGTCCTTTTGTGTGGGTGGTTGGCCTTGTCTATACATGTTTAATTGAAATCGATGATTTTAAGTCTACGCTAAGAAACGTTAAAGCATATTATAAGGCTTACGGAACTTTTATAATCAATGCCTCAAGCTTAAAACTTAAAACTGAAACTCAACGAGAGCGTTTTACCAAAAATGTAACTGAATTAAAACGCTCACAGAAGGCGTTTTTTAATGTATTACATATTTTTTGAGGCATTCTAGGGTTTAGTTGAAACTTAAACTTTTATACTTGGAATATAACAGGTACATCGATAAGCTGGTAAAGGGGTTGTACTAGTATCACGCGATGCAGGGTTAAAACCGTTCGAGTGCATTTGAAACCCTGTAATTTAAGTGGTTTAAATCTTTCATTTTTCACATTATCGCGAAATAAAAAAGCAACTGAAATGATACTGCATTTTCTTTTACCAGAAAACTAAGGCATTATAATAAAACCGTGAGCAATTTTGTATAATGATATTTTCATTAAATTTTCCAATTATTTTATCGTTGCTTGTAGCACAAGCTATTCAATATAAAGCCGTTTTTTAATGACATTACAGAACTATAGCTTTACAGTTTTATGTTCTTATAATGCATGAAAAAGGCTCTTTATGTTTTTTAAAATTCAAAAACAGATGTGATTTTTTTTTAATTTAAAGTTTTTATTTTTGTATAGAATTTATTTTACACAACTTATATTTACAATTTGACACATTGACTGGTGCTCTGTGCCAACAAACTCTTCTGATTAACTCCTGTACGTAAAATTCGTCTTTATAGATTGTTTTGTTGTACCAGAAATCCAGATTCTGGTAGAAAACTCTAGATTATTTCAGTATAAGTGCATTATTATTTATTTTACAATTATTGCTCATGAGTAACATGTACCCACTGTATTAGCTTAAACCTGAGTACGAATAAAAGTAATATTTTTATCAAAGTTATCAATCGACCACCAACCCCTCCCTAAAGAATATCATAGTGTGAGCGACCATATTCTGTGGGTCCTTCTAACACATGCATACGGGAAGGATACGAAAAGGGTGAGCTTTGAAGTGGTTTAAAATAAATTTTCCCTCCTAATAAGGTTTTCAATTTATTCTCCACTTTAGCTTGAATTAAACAGCTGAGAACCCGTTTAGCAACTTCCATATTTCGGCGTAATATCCCCATCAAATAAAGCGTCACCTCACGAGACGCTCAAATGATAATAATTAATTAAGCCCGAAAGTAAACCAGTCGAGCTTTTTACTGTACGTATGCAGAGTGCAACGAAGGCTGCATCAGCCATTACCAGGAATTAAAGCTTCGAGCCAGTGGAGCTTTCGAAGAGTGTTAATCACACAGGGGGCGCCAATTTACGACTGCTGGCGGAGCTTTTATTTCTCACTACCTGCGAGAGCTTTAGGACGTGAAAGCTCCGGGGGAAGAAGACATAAATTAAAGCGGGGAAAACACTGGATCTGCCAGTGTAACAAGGATTAGGGTGTTCTGAGTGACTGTGCTTCACCTCGTTCAGACAATCGTGGTATGCAAGAGCTGTGGGACAGCTGTTAAGTTGACTTAAGCATCTCGTCGACATCGTATGATCTACTATTTGTGTGATCTACTATTTTTTTAAGAAATCCTGTGCAAGAGGCTCCTTAGATTTCAGAGACTCTAGAGGTTTATGATACTTGTTGTAGTGCCGCAGAGGTATTTATGAGCTTGGTCGTCGCTTCAAAGCGCCAATACTCAAGCAAGACCCAGTTGCTGTAAGGCAGGATGTACCTTTAGTGACCGGTCTTTGGTAAAGATTTTATGAATATTTCAACCCAGTGAAGAGCGTATTTGAAAAATGAATCGTATATTTTGGTGCTCCGCCGGGATTCGAACCCACAACCTTCCATTTACGTGTCTGAAGTGTTGCCACTGAACTACGGGCCGGTCTTGTCACTGTTTGTTAAGATATATGCCTCACCACATTCCTTATACAGTGTTTAGTTTTGAGTCTTTTTTATGTATATAAATTGGCCAGCTTTGTTCTTCTACGGGTGGAAAGAAATATTTTTTATTTATTAAATTTCTGAAGATGAATGCAATAAAAAAAACCTTTTTTAAACAAGTTTTATTATCAAAACTGTTTCAAAATTATTTATTGATATAATTATGTTGAACCAGGGTCAAAACTACCGCCAAAAGGCCATACGGTACTTGAACAAGCGTTGATTTTATTTGAAACACGCTAGTCAAAAACACCACCTTGATTTATCGTGTCTATATCTCCGACTTATAACTTTATAGGGGTATCAATATAAATTAAAGAACGTCGTGTTTTTCTCACACAGTATATGTCCTATGTGTGAAATCTTTCAAATTCAAATTTTTTATCAATATTACCACGGAGCTTGTTCTAATGAGCTCCATTCATTAATCCCTCCCCCTCGCATTTCAGAAAGGGAAACTCGTAGTACGACTCTCATTCATCCCTTTGCAGTCGATCTCAAAACTATGACAACTTGGCGTTTTCATGACTCATTCCTTTGCCAAACTGCCCGTTTATGGAGTGGTCTACCAGTATCTGTGTTCCCTTCCCAATTTAATCCGGTTTTATTCAAAACCAACATCAATCACCACTTTCTTGCAGCGCCTCACGAAAGAAGCAAGATCTCAAGCAACACCTCTGCGGCACCCTTTCAGGGTGACATAGACCCCCAAGACTTTTAAGAATTGGGGAGCCTCCCGTCCCGAACGTTTGATATTTGACAACAACTAACTCTCATCATAACTTTTGTATAATTTACCATATCTGTTTAGAAAAATTTAAACTTAAATAGTCTACACCTGCAGTTCTTTTACAGTGAATTCAATAAACGCCATATAAAAAATAGACTTATTTTTGTATCTTTCCATTGAATGAAACAACCCGTTCAAGCATTTTTCTGTCGTCACTTTTTCCATCTGAACGGCCTTTCATAAAGAGAAAAAAGATCTGAATGAAACATGAAAAGAAGAGAAAGCGGGGAAAAATATGCATTAATTAAAGAGAAAATCAAAATGAATATTTTCGCAACGTAGCTCTGTAGACTTTTAATTAAATTTCATTCATAAAAATAAAAGATTAAGTCGCACGAAAAAAACAAATCTTGTAGCGTTTATATAATTAAGTTTTTTTTAACATTAATTACTTTCTAAGAGATTATATTTTTAACATTAAAATAAAAGACAATAAGAGGTTTCTCAACGCATCATCGAAGTCGTATCTGACGTCATTATGAGATGTGTTTCTTTTTAGACGAATAATAACGAACTCATTCTCAAAGCAAATTGTTGTGGCTTATGATCGAAGATTGAAGGTATATGAGATGAGGTTGGGATTCACCTACAGATGCCGTTGAATACGGTTCACAAAATTCGTTTTGAATTCGATACAAATTGTCCTATATAGCTCTAGATGAAAATCTAATCTAATCTTATCTAATCTAAGCTGCAAAGAAATATATAATTTAAGATTTATATTAAATGCATTCCCACATAAGCATATTAAACTTTGTCACTATTTTTACCGAATTTTCTTTGGGGGTGACATTAATAAAAGTGAACCAATTTACCAGTTTTTAGTGATCAACCTCATTCCAATCTAGGTATTTATAACTCAGAGAACAAGTAAGATTTTCTTGACAACAATAAAATTGTGAATTAAAGTAAGATTTTTATGATAAAAGAAAAACAGCTTTGTTTTCGATTACGTGAGTATTTATTTTTATATACCACAACCGGTTTCGCAAACATCCGTTTGCATCGTCAGGTGGCGATGACAGCTGTTAAGTTGACTTAAGCATCTCGTCGACATCGTATGATCTACTATTTGTGTGATCTACTATTTTTTTAAGAAATCCTGTGCAAGAGGCTCCTTAGATTTCAGAGACTCTAGAGGTTTATGATACTTGTTGTAGTGCCGCAGAGGTATTTATGAGCTTGGTCGTCGCTTCAAAGCGCCAATACTCAAGCAAGACCCAGTTGCTGTAAGGCAGGATGTACCTTTAGTGACCGGTCTTTGGTAAAGATTTTATGAATATTTCAACCCAGTGAAGAGCGTATTTGAAAAATGAATCGTATATTTTGGTGCTCCGCCGGGATTCGAACCCACAACCTTCCATTTACGTGTCTGAAGTGTTGCCACTGAACTACGGGCCGGTCTTGTCACTGTTTGTTAAGATATATGCCTCACCACATTCCTTATACAGTGTTTAGTTTTGAGTCTTTTTTATGTATATAAATTGGCCAGCTTTGTTCTTCTACGGGTGGAAAGAAATATTTTTTATTTATTAAATTTCTGAAGATGAATGCAATAAAAAAAACCTTTTTTAAACAAGTTTTATTATCAAAACTGTTTCAAAATTATTTATTGATATAATTATGTTGAACCAGGGTCAAAACTACCGCCAAAAGGCCATACGGTACTTGAACAAGCGTTGATTTTATTTGAAACACGCTAGTCAAAAACACCACCTTGATTTATCGTGTCTATATCTCCGACTTATAACTTTATAGGGGTATCAATATAAATTAAAGAACGTCGTGTTTTTCTCACACAGTATATGTCCTATGTGTGAAATCTTTCAAATTCAAATTTTTTATCAATATTACCACGGAGCTTGTTCTAATGAGCTCCATTCATTAATCCCTCCCCCTCGCATTTCAGAAAGGGAAACTCGTAGTACGACTCTCATTCATCCCTTTGCAGTCGATCTCAAAACTATGACAACTTGGCGTTTTCATGACTCATTCCTTTGCCAAACTGCCCGTTTATGGAGTGGTCTACCAGTATCTGTGTTCCCTTCCCAATTTAATCCGGTTTTATTCAAAACCAACATCAATCACCACTTTCTTGCAGCGCCTCACGAAAGAAGCAAGATCTCAAGCAACACCTCTGCGGCACCCTTTCAGGGTGACATAGACCCCCAAGACTTTTAAGAATTGGGGAGCCTCCCGTCCCGAACGTTTGATATTTGACAACAACTAACTCTCATCATAACTTTTGTATAATTTACCATATCTGTTTAGAAAAATTTAAACTTAAATAGTCTACACCTGCAGTTCTTTTACAGTGAATTCAATAAACGCCATATAAAAAATAGACTTATTTTTGTATCTTTCCATTGAATGAAACAACCCGTTCAAGCATTTTTCTGTCGTCACTTTTTCCATCTGAACGGCCTTTCATAAAGAGAAAAAAGATCTGAATGAAACATGAAAAGAAGAGAAAGCGGGGAAAAATATGCATTAATTAAAGAGAAAATCAAAATGAATATTTTCGCAACGTAGCTCTGTAGACTTTTAATTAAATTTCATTCATAAAAATAAAAGATTAAGTCGCACGAAAAAAACAAATCTTGTAGCGTTTATATAATTAAGTTTTTTTTAACATTAATTACTTTCTAAGAGATTATATTTTTAACATTAAAATAAAAGACAATAAGAGGTTTCTCAACGCATCATCGAAGTCGTATCTGACGTCATTATGAGATGTGTTTCTTTTTAGACGAATAATAACGAACTCATTCTCAAAGCAAATTGTTGTGGCTTATGATCGAAGATTGAAGGTATATGAGATGAGGTTGGGATTCACCTACAGATGCCGTTGAATACGGTTCACAAAATTCGTTTTGAATTCGATACAAATTGTCCTATATAGCTCTAGATGAAAATCTAATCTAATCTTATCTAATCTAAGCTGCAAAGAAATATATAATTTAAGATTTATATTAAATGCATTCCCACATAAGCATATTAAACTTTGTCACTATTTTTACCGAATTTTCTTTGGGGGTGACATTAATAAAAGTGAACCAATTTACCAGTTTTTAGTGATCAACCTCATTCCAATCTAGGTATTTATAACTCAGAGAACAAGTAAGATTTTCTTGACAACAATAAAATTGTGAATTAAAGTAAGATTTTTATGATAAAAGAAAAACAGCTTTGTTTTCGATTACGTGAGTATTTATTTTTATATACCACAACCGGTTTCGCAAACATCCGTTTGCATCGTCAGGTGGCGATGCCTGACGATGCAAACGGATGTTTGCGAAACCGGTATTTATTTTTATATACCACAACCGGTTTCGCAAACATCCGTTTGCATCGTCAGGTGGCGATGCCTGACGATGCAAACGGATGTTTGCGAAACCGGTATTTATTTTTATATACCACAACCGGTTTCGCAAACATCCGTTTGCATCGTCAGGTGGCGATGCCTGACGATGCAAACGGATGTTTGCGAAACCGGTATTTATTTTTATATACCACAACCGGTTTCGCAAACATCCGTTTGCATCGTCAGGTGGCGATGCCTGACAATGCAAACGGATGCTTGCGAAACCGGTTGTGGTATATAAAAATAAATACTCACGTAATCGAAAACAAAGCTGTTTTTCTTTTATCATAAAAATCTTACTTTAATTCACAATTTTATTGTTGTCAAGAAAATCTTACTTGTTCTCTGAGTTATAAATACCTAGATTGGAATGAGGTTGATCACTAAAAACTGGTAAATTGGTTCACTTTTATTAATGTCACCCCCAAAGAAAATTCGGCAAAAATAGTGACCAAGTTGAATATGCTTATTCGAGGTTTGAAGTTTTTGTTTACTTACTCTTGTTTGCTTTGTTTATTTGCGTTTGCATGTAAACACTAAACATGCATTGAATATTAATCTTAAATATTCGAATATTTGAGCTACTTAGATTATAGATTACCTGTAACTGTAGCTCTGTCACCATTCCACTAGGGGTGGCCAAAGCCTCTGCAGAGCTGCCTCCATTTTTTCCTATCCTGACATAAGAAGAAGACATAAGAAGAAGAAAATTATGACTCTGGAGGAAATGAAAGAAGTATGTAAGGACAGAAAGAAATGGCGGTTGATCTGTAATGTTGGCGGCTAGGGTTTATTAAATTGGAATTTGTTTTTATTTGTAAATGGATATTTTGTATTTGAATATTATTATTTAGTGATGTATAAAATGTAATTTGTCGTGTGTGTGTGTTCCTTGACTTATAGGTTGGTATGCGGCTGACCACCCATGCTGTAAAAATGGTTCACTTTGCCAATGTCACCCCTGTCTCAGGGAAGGACGGCAAGAGTTGCAGGGTGTATGTCCATTTGAGATTTGGTTTTTATGTTGTAGGTTCACATGAGGCATGTGCAAGCGCGAACTTGTACGTGTCTGGTTGTGAGAATGCATGTAATGTGAATCTCCAATGTAACATATCTTTGCAACTTAGGTTAGATTAGATTAGATTAGACATAACTCTTTCAATTCATTCATATCCATCCCCTTTTTCATGCATTTTCTTCTTTTACGCTCACTTTGTATATCCCACTCTTTCACAATCTCCTCAATCTGATCACTCCATACTTTTCTCGGTCATCCCTTCCCACTTTTTCTTTTCATACTTTCTTTGTATAAATACTTTGCCAGTCTTTTTTTTCTTCTTCGTGTCAGCTTCACACCGTATTGGCCCAGTAACGAGCAATGTCTACAGCTCTTTGGTTTCCCGCAAAGAGATCATCCATGGAGCAGCTTGTCGGACAGGAGAGACAACACCGCAGGTGCTTCATTGTTTGCTGAGCTCCACACTCACATAGTGTAGAGTCCTCCCATCCCAGAAATCCCCAGGTCAAAATGTTGGCCCGGGCTCTTCCAACATTGGTCCACAATCTGTTCATAGATTTCCACACGGGCCACTCGAGGTTCTTGCCAGTCTATCATCATTCATTCTTTCCACATGCCCAAATCATTTCATCACATTCATTTGTACCTTAACTTTCACATCTTCTTTCAAATTACATTATTCCTTTACCCATTCATTCCTAACTCTATCCTTCAGTGAATATCTGATTAAACTAATGCATATCCTCTTTACAGCTTGTATACCACTTTTATTTTACAAAAACTAAAAAATAACAAGAATAAAAATAAACACATGGTTTTTATGTTTATGCAAGTGAGATGGCAGAAGCATAATATATTTCCGGTATAGCATGCAAATTTTCTGTATGCTTCATAATGTTTTCGTTCGCTAAAATTCAATATGATCCGAGAACGCCCTTACATTGGAAAATAGCTCTGAAAAAAAAGAAAAATTCAATTTCCCAAACTTTTCGTCCTCCGTACGAGCGTACTGTTTTTCTCCTTTTTATTCGTACATAATGTTCTCGAAAATATAATAGAGAATTTACATTGAGTTATAGGTAGTATTGGTGGAGAAGAAACTAGCTTACGGCATGGATACATTCTATAAAGCACACCTGTCTCCACAGAGTTGTCATACACCACATAATCCTTAAAAATAATGTGAAATCCCATCTTTTCTTGTTTTATAACTCTTGTGTTTAGATTCTCAATAATTGCACATGCCGTTATCTAAATCTAAATCTAAGTTGCACAGATATGTATCATTTGAGATTCATATTAAATGCATTCCCACAAGCAGACACGTATAATTTCGCGCTCACACATGCCGAAAGTAAACCTACAATATAAAAACCCAATTTCAAATGAACATAAGCCCTACAACTCTTGCCGACCTTCCCTGAAACAGGGGTGACATTGGTAAAGTGAACCATTTTATACAGTATGCTTACAGTATTTTCTTTTAAAATTCACAAATTCACGGACCATAATAATTGCAACGGGTGCGCAGCATTTGCAAGCAGACAGGACAATGCATAAAAAAATTACGAGCTTTTGCCTGTTAACGAAGTGTCGAAGCTCGGGTTATTATTGTTCTCTTTCTAACTAAGGAAGATCTGTGTTGGAACATAATATATTGTGTTTACTTACGTCAAAATAGTTTCGACTTCACTTTATTCTGACTCAATGCAAATTTCCGTTTGTTTTTGGAAAAGTAAACATGAAGGAATAGCCGGAAAAGTAAATAAAATTGGACGAAACTGTTGTGTTTGTTTTGTTTTTCATGTTAAAGATTTGTTATTAATTATATCTTTACTGTTTTTCTTTTACTACTCCTATCAAAGATGACAATAGTTTTCTGCACTATGGCCAAGTGGTTCAAAAAGCCTCACACCAACCACTTTCAGTTGAAGTGGGGTTTCCCAGCTCTCTGGGGGGCTGGTTATCATTTCTTGTGAAGGCTGAGTAAACCTTGATATCGAACCCTGGCTCTCGGCATGGAATGAAAGCATTCTACCGATTGAGCTATTTACCTTTTTACGAGCTTGATCGTCGTCGCTACAAAGTGCCAATTCTCAAGCAAGACTCAGTTGGCCGGTTGCCTGAAACAATTTGCCCGTCGGTGTTCGCACGAACCAGCCTACTACCACCTACAGAAAGGGACTGAAGACAGTGCTTTTTTCCAGAAGCCATGGCGCCCTTGAGATGGTCCTGGACCATTAAATGGCGTCACAGGAAAGAAATAATTCATCATCATCATCATCATCATCAGTTGCTGTAAGGCTGGATGGACCTTTGGTGACCGGTCATTGGTAAAGGTTCATGAATTTTTCAATCCAGCGAAGAGCAAATTTGAAAACATAAATGGTATACTTTTTATGCACCGCCGGGATTCGAACCCACAACCTTCCCATTCAGAGTCCAAAGTGTTACCACAGAACTACGGACCGGTCATGCATCAATAAAAAAATAAAAAAAAATAAAACTTAGTGCTTAATTTGATATATTTCTACAATATGACGCACTTGATATCCTTATGCAGTATTATTTTTTATTTTATTTATTTATTTACGGCATCAGCCTTTTACAAAATAAGTACATATTAAGGGAGTTTATACAAAACAACATTAGTATTATTCTGACCAGTATACACCGCGAGAACTTAAGTAAATACTGTGTACGTTAATAGCTATCACCGTGGCGTGAGTTTCGCCGCCATGATGAGTGTTATTAGAGCTAATGTGTGTCAGCGATTCTGCAGTATGGAGCTGTAACCAAGCTGAGCGAACAGCCCCTAATCAAACTCTGCACTAACTGCTGACGCTGAGCAAACTGCAGAATACACTAGCATTATAACTGTGAATATAGTGCTGCGAATGTGTGATTGTGTGTTTTTGCTTGCCTGTGTTAGTGTGTGTGAAGTCTACCTGCGCTGGAAGTTTCATCAGCACGGTCATTCTTACCTACCGAATTCTTTAATATTTGTATGAAAACAAGTCAGCTGTTCACTTGCGGCCATCTTTGATTGACAGGTCTTCATACAAATGCATTATTAGTTTGTCAAAGCGTGGGCTCAACCAACGACTAAAATGTCTAAGAATAGCCCCGTAAGTTATTACGTACTTATATGATTGCACTTGTATTTGTTCGATTTGTATGAGTGTTTACTTAAATATTCTAGATAAAATAATCTGGACAGGTCTCGCATGTGCCAGTCCCAAATGTTTCGGGAAAAACCCGTATTCTCACCTATAACCACCAATCCTCAAAAAATCAAGCCTTCAAGCTGATTCTGTGGAAAATTATAGACCTGTGTGGTCCGTTCTTTTTGTGTCGAAAATTATTGAGAAGGCCGTTTTTTGGCAACTCACTCAGCACATGGAGCGGACTGGACTATAAGTGATGAATTTAGCTAGTGTAAGATAATCGCTGATTTATTTTCACTAAACATGATCCCAATAATATGTTGTGCATAATGTTACAATATGTGTTTATACACATGTGGGAAACACATCCCAATGTGTGTTCATGTACACACATGTGTGAACCATTGCACACAATATTGTCACGGGTATGTCGTGTTCCTCCCTGCTGGAAACACGGATACAGCACAGATAGGGATGTGCCGAGTATGATCCGTGTTCCACAACTAGTTCTGTAACACGTGTGCTGAAACTGCGATGAGAACAACACTAGGTATAGAGGAAACATAAGATGTATAACAGTGCTAGGAACAAATACTAATGGAGGCATCTATTATCTAAGTTGCAAGGCTATATAAAAATTAAAAGCTCGCATGCCCACAAACAAACGCGCTTACAAATGCTGAATATGTACTTACAAATTAAAGTTCAAACCTCAATTGACCCTAAATGTTTTGCCGACCTTCTCTGGAACAAGGGTGACATTGGCAAACCGAACCATTTTTTACAGTGTTGGTGGTCAACCCCATACCAATATATAAATATTTGTTGCAGATATTTTCAAACAAATCGTCATATTTAAGTTCGCGCTTATACATGCCGCAAGACAACTTAGAAAATAAAAAGAGAACAATTAAATATTATTTCTCAAACTAACTGTATTCGACTTTTTTATGAAACAGGGTTGACGTAGGTAGAAGTGAATCAATGTTTACAGCATATGTTGACACCTGTCAGCCTCATATCATCAAGGAAATTAGTCAAAGAAAAACATGCTTGCATATAATTTACAAATGTCTAATTAATTTGATGATGAGCGATCAAGACACCCAGTTGCTGTAAAGCTGGATTTATTTTTGGTAACGTAGCGATTGTATTTTGTTTTTATGAATAGGTAAATTAGTATTTAGACTCATATTTAATGCATGCCCACAATAAAACAGTGTTAGTTAGCACTTACAAATGCTGCATGTGTACTTACAAAAATAGACCAAACCTCAAATAAACATAAGCTTTATGGCTTCTGCTGCCTTTTCCTGAAACATGAGGGGTATTAAAAAAGCGAACCAGGTTTTGAGTCAGAAAGGCATTAGGCTTACACCAACCTATTAGTCAAATAACAAACCTTTTGCATAGCCGGCTCTTTGCTGTGGAATGCTCTACCCAAATGAGCTTAGAGCCGTAGAGAGTGCAAGCGCATTTATGTCGGGATTGAAGACATGTTTTTTTTCGGAGATGTTACAGTTGAATAGTGCCCTTGCAATGATTTATCACAAAACGGTACTATCAATTTTGTCTTATTATCATTATTATTAAGAGAAATACTGGGAAATAAGAGGAAAGGGATGATTACAATTTTGCTAGATTGTTATTTTAATACATTTTTGTGTTTTGTAAAAAAAAAATATTCTTGTAATTATTTGCGTTGTAATCTTTCGTCGGAATAAATAACATTCAAGGGATGCTTGTTATTCGGAGGAACGGTAAACGAAGAAAGCATAAAATCAATGGTTTGTAAAGGAAACGTACTCGGTAGTATTATTATATTTACAATTGCGAGGAAAACGCCCCCTGCCGACACTGAAAATAATAAAAATGTTAAAAAGCTTTAGAACGATACAAACAACATCGTCTCTTAATATTGCCCTAAGTTATGGCGATTTTTTACAAGTCTTTGCTTTATTTCTGGAGGCGCTGCAGACGGTCAAAAGTGCGCGACGCTTTTGCATGTAACAAAAAAAAAACATTCGTTGGCTATGAAAATTTAATACTTAGTAATAAGTTTGCAAGTTGAATCGGTGATTCACTGTTGAATGCAAAGCCATACTTTGAATGGCATTATAAATTTTTATTTTTTTATTATTTATTTTTTATCATTTTTCGAATAAAATATTTACTTACTAGTACTGAATAGGTACTACTGAACGTATGAAGTCTTCTCGAATTTTTTTAGTATTCAAATAAAAATGTCTAACAATTTTTTTTTCTGGTCTAACCAAAAGCTCTGCTAGTATAGTCTCTTGTGTCTAGCGTGAAGACTGAGCCCGACAATGTCACACGTTATGATTTATTATATTTTGTATTGTTTGTGTAATAACACTGTGAAAATACATATTGATTTTTAAGAATCAAATTTCAATGAAACATTGCTTCTTTTCCCCAATCTATCTACCTATAATCTAAGCTGCAAATATATGTAAACATTGAAGGCTCATATGAAATGCATGCCTACAGACAGGCACATGTAGATTCGCGCCTACACATTCTACAATGTGCATACAAATAAAGAAAACCTCACATGGACATAAACCTTGCAACTTCTGCCGCTGTTTCCTGAACCGGGGTGGCATTGGCAAAAGTGAACCGATTTTTACAGCACGGGGGATCAGCCTCATATCAACCTATCAGTCAAGGAGCCAATCATGAATTTAATTCAAATAATATAGCGAACGTTTTCGACTTACATCATCGTCAGGTACAATCCAATACAATGACTCATGAGTCATTGGAATTTGATTCTTTAAAATATTAAAAGTGATGATTTCTTGTTCGGGTGTTTTTTCTCCAGGCAAGGATGGTTAACTTAGTCCTCACAAGAAACAAGAGTTTACTCATTTGGACATTTGATTGAATAATTGCAAACTGAGCATTACGTGTCTCTGAGACAAAGTTATATATTGTTCTATCTTACATCATACTCGTACAATGGAAAAAAACACATGCTTCAGTGTATTCAAAAGTTTTTTTTATTAATTTACAGTAAAAAGTTGCAATAGATTGACGAAAATCACAGTCCTATTTTTTAAGGGAAAAGTGGCAGGAGTTTCAAAGTTTATGTTAATGTGAGGTTTGGTTTATTTTTTATGTGCACATGCAGCATGTGTAAGCGTGAGCTTACATGTGAATTTTTGTAGCAATACATTAAATATGAGCATTATATGCCAATATAACTTTGCAACATAGATAATAGATTGAATATCCTTTCACATGTACAGCAACACGCCCTTAATGGGTGTGCATACAAAACTGACACGCAAAAATGACCATAGTCAAACGGCATGAAGCAACTCTTTTTTAAGATTCTAGAAACAAGGGTACATTGGAATAAATTAATGATTGTCAAGTAAACGGATGTTGCCAGAACAAAAAAGAGCTTTGTTAACGCTAGAATAAAATTCAAATAAGTATAAAACGAATATTACTTTTTATATTTTTATTCTGTCAAACTCAACAAAGTTTTTTTTCTGTATACTGCTTTCTGTAAGACATTGATGTATCTCGCAACTCGCAATTAAGCTAAACATATAGTGTAGCTTTTTGCCTGCATTATCCCGAAGGGGTCGCATGTGGCCATTCTGGCCCTATTTATTTTTACATCTAAGGGAGCCGGCCTCACACCAACCACTTTCAGTTGGAACGGGGGTTTCCCGGCTTCAGGAAAGGCTGGTTCTCATTTTTTGTGCAGGCTGAGTAGGTACATCTTGGGATACAACCCTTTCTCTCGGCATAGAATGCAAGCATTCTACCAACTTAGCTATTGACTGAACTTTTTTACGAGCTTGGTCGTCATATTTGGAATATAATAACGTTGGTTCGATCCCCGCTTGGATCAGGCCATTTGACCATAACTTTGATTCTGGTTCAACAGATGTAATTGGGAAATTATTAATTACTCATTAAAATATACAATAATGAATTATTAATTGATGATATTAATACGTTGACGCAATCACTTTATTCGGGCTTTGTAGCCGTGGTCTGTTTAATTCTTGCCGGACAGTTTCGCCCATTGCTCCGATGGGCATTATCAGCGGTTGGCTAGTCGCTGTGATCTTCTTACAGGATCTGGTGTTCTGGAAGTAGCTCTAGCCTTTGAATATTTTTACGTGTTTCTGGCCAGGCAGAAAAAGTAGGTGAATTGCATTCCGCTTCACAAATCTATTTATATATATATAAAAAAAAAAACAACCCAGCTTGAAGCTAACGAGTGAAGCACACTCACACATAATAATCTTTTGATTATATATTGTGAAACGTGTCGAGGGTATGAAGTTTCACGAGTTTCAGTACTCAGAAAGTTTGAGGAACTTTTTTGAGAATATTATATAAAAATAAAGTTTAAAAGCTCTCCACACAAACCCCCTTACTCCAACACTTTCAAACTTTACATTTCAACTCAACCGTTGCGTTTACCGAGAAATGTACAAAATTAAAGGCAGCGCAACTTGTAAACGTTTGATGTTTGATGTAAATCGCTTTGGTTGAGTGTGGACGTAATGTTTTTGTACTCGTATGAAACACAATAAGTTTCTGTTTCCCTTTTGATGCACGCGCGCTTTGGAAAGCTCTACAAGAGATCTCGTGACTCTACAGCCTTCATATTGTATAATAATCTAGTACAGGGTGAGTCACGGTGTCGATCGGGATTTTGAAGTGAAAATAAAATACGCTTTGCTTTTTGTATCCCCAGTGTACGTAATGATTGGGTGATGAACGAGTGTGGTATAAAAGAGAATATGAGAATGAAAGTACAAAAAAATACGATGAGATGGTTCGGACATCTCGAAAGAATGGATGATGAACGACTAACGAAGAAAGTGTACAAAGGAAATGTCAGAGGAAAGCGCGGAAGGGGAAGGCCGAGGAAAGAATGGTTAGACCAAATAGGTGAGATTGCGAAAGAATGGAACCTGCAGAGTGAAAATAAGAGAAGAGTATGTATGAAAAAGGTGATGAATATTGAGGAAATGAAAGTGGTTTGTAAGGACAGAAAAAAGTGGAGGCGCATCTGCGGAGGTACCGGCCACCCCTAGTGGAACGGCGGCAGGATACAGTAACAGTAACAGTGTAGACCTATTTGTAGACCTATCGACTTTTTTTTGTATAGATTTATTTTTAAGATTTTGTCATTTACCTGTTTATATATGAATGTTATTTATTATTTGTATTCCTTGACTTATAGGTTGGTAAGAGGCTGACTACCCAAACACTAAAAAAAATGATGCTGGAGTGATGTTTTCCGGGATCTGTTGCCGTGGTCTGTGAGAGCTGGAGTTTCCGGATGTTTTGCCAATTTCTACGATGGGCTTCTTCAGCGTGAAGTATGATGATAAAGATGATCTGGATGAGAACTGTGAAGAAGCCCATCGTAGAAATGGGCGAAACGTTCGGAAGCTCCAGCTCCCACAGACCACGGCAACAGATCTCGGAAAACATCACTCCAGCATCATCAGTCGGCCATGTAAGCCCATAACACTAAAAATTGGTTCACTTTGCCAATGTCACCACTGTTTCAGGAAAGGTCGGCAAATGTTGTAGGGTTTACGTTTATTTGAGGTTTGAATTTTAATTTGTAAGTACACATTCAGCATTTGTAAGCGTAAACTTGCACGTGTCTGTTTGTGGGCATGCATTTGATATGAGCTTTGAATGTTTATATATCTTTACTACTTAAATTATCGATATTATAGAATTTACAGTTTTCATTCATTTATCATTCGTTTTCATTCATTTAATTTATTTACTGATTTATAAAATGTAATTTGTCGTGTATGTTCCTTGACTTATAGGTTGGTATGCGGCTGACCACCCATGCTGTTAAAATGTTTCACTTTGCCAATGTCACCCCTGTTACAAGGAAGGACGGCAAGAGTTGCAGGGTGTATGTCCATTTCAGATTTGGTTTTTATGTTGTAGGTTCACATGAGGCATGTGCAAGCGCGAACTTGTTAGTGTCTGGTTGTGAGAATGCATGTAATGTGAATCTCCAATGTAACATATCTTTGCAACTTAGATTAGATTAGATTCGATTAGATTACAGTTTTCATGAGACACATTGGTCTTCCCTGAAACATTGGCAAAACGATTTTTTTTTTTCAGTATGGATGTTCATCGTCATATTTACTTATAAGTAATAAACATTTTAAACTTAGTCGGGGTTATAGCCGCGGGGGCCAAGAGGGCTGATCTTTCTAGCGTGTTTCGAATGGAACAACGTTGGTTCGATCCCCGCTTGGGTCACTTGACTTTAACTTTGACCCTGGTTCAACAGATGTTATTGGGTCATTATTATTTAATAATTCATTAATAATAAACAATAATGAATTATTAAATCCCTTATCTTTATAAAAAGCAACGGCCTCCCCATACAAAATAATTGTGCGTTAATGGCATTCAAACTGAAGAACTCCTGAACAGATGCACGTCATATTCACAACAAATATTGTTCAGGACTTGGGATGTGCTTCCTCATCATTAGTAGATTTTAAATTGTTGTTTTTTAAATAAATAAACATGATCAATCACAACACCTTTTTATGTAAAACCTATGCGAGAAACAAAAGTCATTTTGACATTCGAATTTCAAATAAATTGCCAGCACTTCAACATAGGCTTCAAAGTTGCCATCGTTGCCATTGCCAAGTCGATTCTTTTTCGGTTGAATTCCGTTGAGTACCTACCTACCTATATTTTTTATTCATTTCAAAATTATACTTCAACCAGTTATAACATGTATTTTTTAGAAATAATGACGATCGATTAGGTCAACTTTTTATATGAAACCATACTTATTGCGGCATTTTTTTTTTTTTTAAGTATTATTACAATATACAATCTAAGTTGCATAGACGCATTAACATTTATAATTCATATTCAATGCACTCCTGCACGGAGACACGAGTGAGTTTGCGCTTACAAATGCTGCATGTGTATTTACAAATAAAAATTTCAGCCTCTCATGACCATAAGCCCTGCAACTTTTGCTGACCTTTTCAGAAACAGGGGACACATTTGTTAAGTGAACCCATTTATGCGATATGGGTGGTAAGCCTCATACTAACCCTTAAGTCAAGGAATTTGAGTTTGAAAAATCCTTAAACAACGGTAATCTTAATTTATAATCTAAAGTTGCAAAAAAAGTTATTTGATGATTCAAATTGAATGCACGCCCACAAACTGGCAAATGTCATTTCACGCTTACATAAAGTTGTGGCGCTTGATTTTTTTTAAATATCCCCCTATAATATAAAATGCAACGGCCTCCCCATACAAAATAGTTGTGCGTTAATGGCATTCAAACTGAAGAACTCCTGAACAGATGCACGTCATATTCACAACAAATATTGTTCAGGACTTGGGATGTGCTTCCTCATCATTAGTAGATTTTAAATTGTTGTTTTTTAAATAAATAAACATGATCAATCACAACACCTTTTTATGTAAAACCTATGCGAGAAACAAAACTCATTTTGACATTCGAATTTCAAATAAATTGCCAGCACTTCAACATAGGCTTCAAAGTTGCCATCGTTGCCATTGCCAAGTCGATTATTTTTCGGTTGAATTCCGTTGAGTACCTACCTATATTCTTTATTTATTTCAAAATTATACTTCAACCAGTTATAACATGTATTTTTTAGAAATAATGACGATCGATTAGGTCAACTTTTTATATGAAACCGTACTTATTGCGGCATTTAATTTTTTTAAAGTATTATTACAATATACAATCTAAGTTGCATAGACGCATTAACATTTATAATTCATATTCAATGCACTCCTCTTCGGAGACACGAGTGAGTTTGCGCTTACAAATCCTGCATGTGTATTTACAAATAAAAATTTCAGCCTCTCATGACCATAATAAGCCCTGCAACTTTTGCTGACCTTTTCAGAAACAGGGGACACATTTGTTAAGTGAACCCATTTATGCGATATGGGTGATAAGCCTCATACTAACCCTTAAGTCAAGGAATTTGAGTTTGAAAAATCCTTAAACAACGGTAATCTTAATTTATAATCTAAAGTTGCAAAAAAAGTTATTTGATGATTCAAATTGAATGCACGCCCACAAACTGGCAAATGTCATTTCACGCTAACATATAGTTGTGGCGCTTGATTTTTTTTAAATATTAGAATATATAATCTAAGTTGCACAGATACAATAACTTTTATAATTCATATTCAATGCATGCCCCCCTGGAGACACGAGTGGGTTCGCACTTATAAATGCTGCATGTGAACTTACAAATTAAAATAAAGGCCTCTAATGAACATAAGCCCTGCAACTTTTGCCAACCTTTTCAAAAACAGGGGAAACATTTGTCAAGTGAACCATTTTTTGCGATATGGGTATTCAGGCTCATACTTACCTATAAGTCAAGGATTTGAGTTTGAAAAATCCTTCAACAACGTTAAATTTAATTTATAATCTAAAGTTGCAAAAAAAGTTATTTGATGATTCAAATTGAATGCACGCCCACAAACTGGCAAATGTCATTTCACGCTAACATATAGTTGTGGCACTTGATTTTTTTTAAATATTAGAATATATAATCTAAGTTGCACAGATACAATAACTTTTATAATTCATATTCAATGCATGCCCCCCTGGAGACACGAGTGGGTTCGCACTTATAAATGCTGCATGTGAACTTACAAATTAAAATAAAGGCCTCTAATGAACATAAGCCCTGCAACTTTTGCCAACCTTTTCAAAAACAGGGGAAACATTTGTCAAGTGAACCATTTTTTGCGATATGGGTATTCAGGCTCATACTTACCTATAAGTCAAGGATTTGAGTTTGAAAAATCCTTCAACAACGTTAAATTTAATTTATAATCTAAAGTTGCAAAAAAAGTTATTTGATGATTCAAATTGAATGCACGCCCACAAACTGGCAAATGTCATTTCACGCTAACATATAGTTGTGGCACTTGATTTTTTTTAAATATTAGAATATATAATCTAAGTTGCACAGATACAATAACTTTTATAATTCATATTCAATGCATGCCCCCCTGGAGACATGAGTGGGTTCGCGCTTATAAATGCTGCATGTTAACTTAAAAATTAAAATTAAGGCCTCTAATGAACATAAGCCCTGCAACTTTTGCCAACCTTTTCAAAAACAGGGGAAACATTTGTCAAGTGAACCATTTTTTGCGATATGGGTATTCAAGCTCATACTTACCTATCCGTCAAGGATTTGAGTTTAAAAAATCCTTCAACAACGTTAAATTTAATTTATAATCTAAAGTTGCAAAAAAAGTTATTTGATGATTCAAATTGAATGCACGCCCACAAACTGGCAAATGTCATTTCACGCTAACATTTAATTGTGGCACTTGATGTTTTTAATTTTAGAATATAAATCTAAGTTGCATACATACATTTTATAATTCATATTCAATGCATGCCCCCAAGCAGACATGAGTGACTTTGCGCTTACAAATGCTGCATGTTTAATTACAAATAAAAATTTCAGCCTCTCTTGACCATAAGCCCTGCAATTTTGCCGACCTTTTCAGGAACAGAGAAACATTCGTTCAGTGAACATTTTTTTAGGTATGGGAGGTCAGCCTCATACCTCATGCTTCATACAAGATACTCAGAACATGAAAGAACTAAATAACCCTTTTACCGCAATTTTTTTTTCAAATTACTTCTTAAAGCATTTAATTACTATGAAGGAGGTCTGAGGAAAAATTATTGCGAAGCCAGACTTACACTGCCCGAAGGGCCTAGCAGACAACCGTACGCAGTACGGTCAGTCTGCTAGTATATTATGTAAACAAACGGACACTTGTAGGTTCACGCTTACACACGCTGCATGCACAACGTGAAACGAACCTAAATCGTAAATAAAAATATACACACAAGTGTTCTTGTCTTGCCTTGAAGCTTGTTTCAAGGGCAGCATTGGCAAAAGTTAAACTTTTTTTTTTGCAGTATGATTGGTCAGCCTCATGCAGCCAATAATCATGTACAGGAAGTGCGCGTGCGCTGATCTGAGTTATGGTTTTGTTGTTGTGAGTCAGTAGGGGTCATTTGGAGATTATGTATTCACTTATAAATAATTTTAGGCTTCAACGGCCGGACTAAGATGCTTCATACTTTTCTTCCGGTTTAAACTTAGTGCACAGCTAACTGTGCGTAACTTCTTCGGGGCTCTGCTACCTTCTGATTGAAATAGAATTATTTTTGACACAACAATCACTTTTTTCGGGCTATGTAGCCGTGGTCTGGGTGATTCTTTCCGGACAGTTTCACCCATTGCTCTGATGGGCATTATCAGCGGTTGGCTAGTGATGATATAAATACCTGTTTCTAGCCAGGCAGAATAGGTTGGTGAATTGCATTCCTCTTCACAAATCTATTAAAAAAAAAAAAAAAAAAATTAAACTTTTGCTCCACCCTGTAGGTACTAAACTGCAAAGTAAAGTAAAGTAACCGCACGCCTTCTCGCTTATTCACCAACATTTACAATTCAAGCATATTTGTATTTTACATTCACAAATTCCTTTCAAACATGTTTGTCGAAAACGAAACAGTCTCACCAACATAATGACGAAACTTTTTCGAAAGTTGTGAGTGATGCGTTGCTATTAGATTTCAGCTGTCACGACCGGTTGTTTCAAAAATAGTCTAGTAAGTTAAGCTGTTACATTGAGATATTTATGTTGTGTTTTTAAAATTGGTCTGTAGAGGGATATTTATAAATATTAATAATATTAGGATGATTTATTTGGTGAGCGCTGTTTTTGTGTGTATCACACCTTCCTTGACTTATAGGTTGGTATGAGGCTGACCACCCATACTGTAAAAAATTGTTCACTTTGCCAATCTCACCCCTATTTCAGGGAAGGTCGGTAAGAGGTGCACGGCTTATGTTTATTTTAGATTGGGTTTTTTATACTGTAGGTCCACATGCGGCATGCGTGAGCGCGAAATTATGCGTGTCTGCTTGTGGGAATGCATTTAATATGAATCTCAAATGATACATATCTTTGCAGCTTAGATTTAGATTAAGACACCTTAAGAGCCCTCTGCAAGCTTGGTCGTCACTGTAGAAAGCGCCAATTCTCAAACATTACCCAGTTGTTGTAGGGTTGGATTGACCTTTCAGTGACCGGTCTTTGGTAAAGGTGTATGAATTTTTCAACCCAGCGAAGAGCACATTTGGAAATATAAATGGTAACTTTTTGTGCTCTGCCGGGATTCAAATCCACAAACTTCTATTTACGAGTCCAAAGTGTTGCCACTGGACCATGGACCGGTCCAAGAATTTATGTTGTGTTTATGGAATTTGACTTTGGAGGGATGGTAGTAGCTGGATGGAACCAGCCGAGACTCTCCCGCCTGGCAACCAGCTACCATACAATACCTGGAGAGCCCTCAACACACTCAGGACTGTGGTGACAAGGTGCAGGACAAACCTTCAAAAGTGGGGCCTTTTTGACCGTGGACAAGCCTCCCTGTGTGACTGCAGGGATATCCAGGACTCGGCACATATGTCAGTGTGCCCCTTAATTGGTGGAAAATGCACACTGAAAGACCTGCTCCATGGAAATGACAATCCAATGGCTGCCGTTAGTCATTGGAGATAGTTCGTATAGGTGGTTCTGGACATGTAAAATAAGTGAAAATTGGTTAAACTGTTGTTAAAAAATCTCGCTTCTAAAACTGTTAATCGATTGCTATACTACTAGTGAGAGCGGGAACCTCTTAAAACGTGCCTCCATTTATTCTCGTCCTTGGATACACCTTTAAATTCATACATCTTATGTTGCGACCACATCGTATGTAACCAAAAGCGGATATCCAGAGCTATTTTTAAACGACCGAAATACATGAATTTTTTAAAATCATTTTTGTTCCATAAGACTTTTATCTTATATGCTTTCCACAAAGAACTAGTTCTTGTATAACTGGGTTTAAAAAAAAGGACGAATGAAACGAGTCACTATAATCTAAGCTGCAAAGATAGGTTAATAGTTAAGGCTCATATTAAATGCATGCCCACAGACAGGCAAACGTAGGTTCGCGCCTACATATTCTGCGTCTGCGCATACAAATAAACAAAAACTTGCCACTTCTGCTGTATTTCCCTGAAACCGAGGTGGCATTGGCAAAAGTGAACCAATTATTTCAGCACGTGGGTTCAGTCTCATACCAACCTGTCAGTGCGATGTATTGTTAAAACAATCTGTCAGAGATTTGAACTAGATACCTTTAAAAAACTGAGCTGAAAGTCTCTGCTTTGGTAAAATCAGCTGTTATTTTTTTTTAAATATAGCGTGACAAAAAATATATCAACCAAATATATCAAACAATATAAAAATATATCAGTTTAATTTTTGGAGTTTCTCCCCGATAAAAAACGATTTTCCAGCGTGACGCGCTCAATTTTTTTGAAAGGTATTAAAATAATTATGACGGCACCTCCATTCATCACAATTTCCCAATATTTCCTGATGCCCGATCATTATTTAGTGTGTCAGCGGCAGCAGGGGCCGATTGGAGATTTCCAACAGCCGAAAAGACGATAAAACCTGGAAATAGGCTAGAGGGGGTCAGGGGGATGCCCTTGGGCACTTCTCTTATTTGATCATGATGAATCAGTTGTCATTTTTTATTGGCGCCTTTTCGTGGCATTACCAGACACTTTGCCAATGTCACCCCTGTTTCAGGGTCGGCAAAAGTTGTGGGGCTTATGTTCATTTGAGGTTTGGATTTTATTTGTTAGTAAGCATTC
Organism: Agapetus fuscipes; assembly: GCA_951799405.1. Classification (NCBI taxonomy): domain Eukaryota; kingdom Metazoa; phylum Arthropoda; class Insecta; order Trichoptera; family Glossosomatidae; genus Agapetus; species Agapetus fuscipes. Next base: position 9,876,180 of record OX637362.1, read on the forward strand.
AGCATTTCGCACGTTTAATAATAAAGAGCAATAACTCAAAAAATAAGAATGTTGGGAAATAACGATTGAAGTTCAGACACCCAGTACAACTTGTATGGGATAAAAAAGGCAACCGATGTTTGATCTCGGTCATATTCGTCCAAATTGAACGGCTTTCGCATTCTACCTATTCTTCTCGCATTGTTCTTGCATTTTATTACAAAATCTTGATTTTCTCAATTTTTGAGTTATTTCTCTTTATTATTAAACGTGCTATTTGTAAGCGCGAACTACACGTGTTGGTTTGTGGGCATACATCTGAGAGCTTTAAATGAATATGTCCTTGCAACTTGGATTATAGATATTATATAGACCAGACGTTTCGGAAACAGACTGCTATCGGTAATCTCTTGATCTACAAGTGCCGCCATTACAAAAGCACACTCACCAAACACTGTTGCACTGCACAATAATATCAACCAGAGTGCTCTTAAAGCTTTTATGGTCAAAACTGAAATTCAGAAAGTCTATGTTAACGTGTAAGTCTGTCTATTTCTAACTTATATGTAGTCAGGTCCGAGTATGTTAGTCCTGGGCTGTAAGCCTCATCACCACAATAATTCTTACCTACCGAATATCGGTAATACTTGTATGAAGACCTGTCAATCCAAGATGAGCGCAAGTGAACAGCTGATTAGTCTTCATACAAATATTACTTACAAGCTTACAAGTTAGATGATGGATAATGAATTAATGGAATATCTAGGCAACTCTGCAGAGGCTCTGGCCACCCCTAGCGGAATGGCGACCGAGTTACAGTTACAGTTACAGTTACAGTTGTTACAGTAAATCTAAGCTGCAAAGATATGTATCATTTGAGATTCATATTAAATGCATTCCCACAAGCAGACACGCATAATTTCGCGCCCACACATTCCGCATGTAAACCTACAGTATAAAAAACTCAATCTCAAATGAACATAAGCCCTGCAACTCTTGCCGACCTTCCCTGAAACAGGGGTGACATTGGCAAAGTTAACCATTTTTTACAGTATGGGGGGTCAGCCTCATACCAACCTATAAGTCAAGGAAATTAAAAGTCATTTTCCTTGACTTATATACAATATTATTATACAATTGAGCTATCGACCTTTTTACGAGCTTGGTTGTCGTCGCCACAAAGCGCCAAGTCTCAAGCAAGACCTAGTTGCTGTAAGGCTGGATGGATCTTTGGTGACCGGTCATTGGTAAAGGTTTATGAATTTTTCAACCCAGCGAAGAGCAAATTTGAAAATAAAAATGATATATTTTTTTAATATTTTTTAGTGTTGATCTGTTAACACAGTGAAAGTCCATTTTTATAAATATTTAAAAATATAAATGGTAAAACATTGTTTTAATTCACTTTATTTTATTTGTTTATGCTCGAATATTTTCGCCTAATGAGGCATCTTCAAGAGCAGAATGGTTACAAATATATTTTTATAAAATAATTTTCAAAACAATTTTCAAAACAACTTTTTTTCAAAACAAAAGCAAAATTCATAGACAAAAAATTTTTTTTTTTTTAAACACAAATGTAAGATTCAAAAATACATTATTGTTAGGTATAATGAAATTAAAAATTTGAATACAATAAAAATAAAATATGTTAGTTAAATAAAAATAATAATAGTAATAACAAATAAAAAACAAATTATTGCAATATTGGTGAAACATAGGGAATCTGCACATTCACTAAGTCTTTATTTTTATTTTTGTAGATTTCCAACGCTTCCAGAGCCATCAGTCTCCTCACTTCACACTCAGAGTGCATTACCTCTACATTGGTAATATCGAAAGTATGGTCTTTATCAATGCAATGGTCTGCCATCATCAAGCTCTGGAAGCGTTGGAAATCTACAAAAATAAAAATAAAGACTTAGTGAATGTGCAGATTCCCTATGTTTCACCAATATTGCAATAATTTGTTTTTTATTTGTTATTACTATTATTATTTTTATTTAACTAACATATTTTATTTTTATTGTATTCAAATTTTTAATTTCATTATACCTAACAATAATGCATTTTTGAATCTTACATTTGTGTTTAAAAAAAAAAAAAATTTTTTGTCTATGAATTTTGCTTTTGTTTTGAAAAAAAGTTGTTTTGAAAATTGTTTTGAAAATTATTTTATAAAAATATATTTGTAACCATTCTGCTCTTGAAGATGCCTCATTAGGCGAAAATATTCGAGCATAAACAAATAAAATAAAGTGAATTAAAACAATGTTTTACCATTTATATTTTTAAATATTTATATATTTTTTTTGTGCTCCGCCGGGATTCGAACCCACAACCTTACATTCAGAGTCCAAAGTGTTACCACTAAACTACGGACCGGTCACAACCGGTCAAAAAATATCTTTGCAAATTAGATTAGATTAGACATGGTTCATTTCATTTTCGCTCTGTGACAATATTTTTTTACACTTGTTTTTCATCACTAGCACACGCTGCTCAAACAGAGCTTTCATATTTACTTAAAGCTCTCCCAGTAGGTGTACATATGTAGGAGAGCTTTTGTGTGGCGCACGGCGGAGTTTGCTCGGCTGCAGTGACCTGGGCTATTTATGCGGTCACTGGACCAGAGTGCACGCGGCCTATTGAAACTAACACGGACTGCTACAACTGGCCGGATGACATACTAACATCACGTGCTGGAATATGTGCTAAGGTGGGAGAGTTGGTACAAGTGTGACTGTCATAGTGACACTTTAGTAAGTGATGCAGTAAGCGAAGTGGATAATTATCTAAAGAGTGTTATTGATATATTTAGTCTAATATTTTGCATTTTATATGCATTTATATCATAATAAAAGGAAAGCCTTTAAAAAGAAGGAGTAAGAGGAACATGGAGGGAAGCGGCACAAGACAGAACCTTGGAAGATTGGGGGGTGGAAGGCCCTGTGCCCATATTGGTTTGTGGGTTGGATTAACTAAGTAAGGAATTCAAAGTACCAAACAATGCATGGGATATCCAGAGTCATAATAAAAGGAGAGCTTGTATGAAGAAGGTTATGACTCTAGATAAAATGAAAGAAGTATGTAAGGACAGAAAGAAATGGCGGTTAATCTGTAATGTCGTCGACAAGGACTCAGGTTTTTTAAATTATAATTTTGTACTATGTTTTAATTTAGATGTCCGTACGACCACCCATATTGTAAAAAATGGTTCACTTTGCCAATGTCACCCCTGTTTCAGGGAAGGTCGGCAAAAGTTGTGGGGCTAGTGTTCATTTGAGGTTTGGATTTTATTTGTAAGTACGCATTCAGCATTTGTAAGCGCGAACTACACGTGTTGGTTTGTGGGCATACATCTGAGAGCTTTAAATGAATATATCCTTGCAACTTAGATTATAGATTATAGATGCCGCTGACCACCTATGATGTAGAAAATGGTTCACTTTGCCGATGTCCCCCATGTTTAAAAGGGAAGATCGGTAGTAGTTGCTGGATGAGTGTTCATTTGAGATTTGGGTTTTTATGTTGTAGGTTCACAAGCGGCATGTGCAAGCGCGAATTTAGATATATGTGTCTGTTTGTGAAAATGTATATAATTTGAATCCTTAATGTTGCATATATTTGCTATTTAAATTAGATTACATTTTGTCTGGTCGATAGCACAGTTGGTACAATGCTTGCATTCCATGCCGAAAATGATTTCCCGTTTCGGTTTTTATTTGAAGTCCAAAGTAAAACACCTTCCAGGCAAAAAAACTGTACGGGTGAGCCCTTACAGTCTTCACAAAAAATGAGAAACAGCGCGCACTTGAGCTGGAAAACCCCCTTTTCAACAGAAATGATCGTTCAAGTCGATCCCTTTTAGGTTTCAAACGTCACTTGCGAAAAAAAGTTCCACTTATGTGAAGTTTGTGTTAAAGCCGTATGCATAAACTGCATGTCTGTTTGTGGGTAAGTATATTAGGTTCTACGACTGGTTGTTAAGCCACCTTAAGAATTGAAAGAGGTATCAAAGGATAGGAAGGAGGGAGCTCTGCAGAGGCTTTGGCTACTTTCAGCGAATGGCCACAGAGTTGGAGCCCGTTCTCACTTGTCGGTTGTCGGCTCCGTATATTCATCGGAGGTTCCAGTTGCAGAACATTTCGGACAAAATCGGTTTCCGACAAGTGTGACTAGCTCCATACATAATGTTCTGCCACTGGAACCTCCGATTAATATACGGATCCGATTCCCGACAAGTGGGAACGGGCTCTTACAGTTAAAGTTACTTTCAAGGTAGCGAAATAATGATTTGTTTCACACGTCTTAGAGCTCTTAGAGCCCGTTCCCACTTGTCGGGTGTCGGATCCATATATTAATCGGAGGTTCCAGTGGCAGAACATTATGTATGGAGCTATTCACACTTGTCGGAAACCGATTTCGTCCGAAATGTTTTGCAATTGGAACCTCCGATGAATATACGGATCCGACACCCGACAAGTGGGAACGGGCTCTTCAAGTTAAAGTTACCTTCAAGGTGGCGAAATAATGATATGGTTCACACTGTTTTGATATCGATATCAAATCACGTTGCTCTCTCGATTCCCAGTATCGATTTCCATTGTTTCCTGCCGGTTTGTTTGCATTTTTGTGCTGACGCGGTTTTGTTGAGATTGAATAACCCGACGCGATAAATCCAGACGACGTGCCGAGGGTGGAGGCAGGCTGAGACCTGTTACTGAGGCGATGGAAATCAGACAGGAACCGGCAAGACGCTTAAGCTTATTCCGCAACGCAACTAAGCCACACTCATAGTGTAACTTCTTGCCTGCGTTATCTCCGAAGGGGTCGCATATGGCGATTATTTATTTTCACGGAAAAGGGAGCCGGCCTCACACCAACCACTTTCAATTGAAGTGGGGGTTTTCCAGCTCCCGGAGGAGCTGGTTCTCATTTCTTGTGAAGGCTGAGTAAATCGAACCCTTGTTCTCGGCATGGAATACAAGCATTCTACCATTTGAACTATTGACCTTTTTTTACGAGCTTGGTCGTCGTCGCTACAAAATGCCAACTCTCAAGCAAGACCCAGTTGCTGTAAGGCTGGATGATTTGTGGCCGGTCATTTGTAATTCCAAAAAGGGGAATTGCAGTGGTGGGAAATAAGGTTGAAAATGCTGTGGTTGTGTAGAGTACATTTCAAGGATAATAAGCATATATTTTTTAAGTAGTAAGATTCTGATAAAATATATAAACCATAATTATTGTAATACCACGGACTACCCATACCATTGTGCTTGCAGATCTTGTCCATCCTAAGGTTGTCTGTAAGATATCGCCATGTGCGATAAGACCGCCCATTGTAGGTACATAATTATGTCTCTTTTGTTTATAATATTAATGTAATTTATTTGTGGTGTACAATAAAGTATATTATTATTATTATTATTCTGCACAATGCGGTTATGTGAATCCAATACGTGCAAAATATTATTCGACATCCTGCATCGCACAAAACAAAGAAAACCACAGCAAATATAAGCCATCCTTAGCTCCAGCAATGGAGGCGATTGATTTGTGCATTGCCAACTTTGAGAGTTTTTGCAAATAGAGTAAAACATCTTTCTCCTTATTGTCGGTGCAGTCGCAACTTGTTCCTCAAGTAAAAGCTTTACACTCAATCTCAACAATAGCTTTTCACCATAATTATATGGAAACTTAAACGATGACTTGAAGCACTGTTTCATTTTACATACAATTTTGATAAAACTCTTTGTCTGAGTTTATACATAAAGTGTTGTAGTTGCGACTCGGTGCATGTGCACTGAAGGAACGTGACAGCTGATGCAATTGTTACTGCAATCAATAACGCTTTTGTGGAATTTGCGATAGGGGATGGAAATGTCTACAAACATAGAGGGATATTCAACGGTATAACCAAAATATTTAATTTAAAACAAGCAATGGGGGTTTCCCAGCTACCGGGGGGGCTGGTTTTCATTTCTTGTGAAAGCTGAGTACACCTTGCCGGTATTCATTTTTGGTTTGAAATAGACACCGAAACGGGAAATCATTTCTGACACACTCGGTGGGGATCGAAATCTTGTTCTCGGCATGGAATGCAAGCATTATATCGATTGAGCCATCGACCGGACTTTTTACGAGCTTGGTCGTCGCTACAAAGCACCAATTCTCAAGCAAGACGCAGCAGCTATAAGGTTGGATGGACCTTTTGATGATCGGTCTTTGGTTAAGGTTTGTGAACTTTTCAACCCAGCAAAGAGAAAATTTGAAAATATAAATGTTTTTTTTTTGCTCCACCGGGATTCCAACCCACAACCTTCTATTACGAGTCAGATGTGTTAACCACTAGACTAGACTAAGATGTCAGCTAAAAACATAATAAAGGAGGAACTTTTTAGAGCCGCGAGAGATCCAATCTAATCAAGTTGCAAAGATAATATGTAACATTGGGGATTCACATTATCTGCATTTTCACAAGCAAACACGTACAAGTTGGCGCTTGTACTTGCCGCATGTGAGCCTACAGCATAAAAACCCAAATCTCCAATGAACAAACACCCTGTAACTCTTGGCATCCTTTTCTGAAACAGGGGTGACATTGACAAAGTGAACCATTTTCTACAGCATGGTTGGTCAGCCGCATACGTCAAGTCAAGTAAGAGATAGGGAGACATTATTGCAAGTAATCTGTAGACGTCCCTAGAAGAAGAAGATTGTTTTAAGCGTTTGTTGATAGTTTAACCACACAACTCCAATTAATAACAAAACAGTTATAGTGTACACTTGCCGTGTAATAATTACTGTGGCGTTATTTATTTGTTAGAGCAGGTGTGAGCTATGGCCCCGGGAGTAAATACTAACAATAAATAAGTTACATGAAAGTTTTAAGTGCTTTCCTGTTGGTAACAGTGATCGTATTATGTTAAACAATGTCACAAACTGTAAAACTTGTAACAAATTGTATTCAAAAAGTTACTTTTTAATTTGATTGGTTCAAGGTTTTAATAAAATGTAATTTGTTGTGTATGTTCCTTAAATTATAGGTTGGTATGCGACTGACCACCTGACTGTAGAAAATGGTTCACTCTGCCAATGTCACCTCTATTGCAGGGAAGGTCGGCAAGAGTTGCTGTGTGTATGTTCATTTGAGATTCGGGTTTTTATATTGTATGTTCACATGCGGCATATCTAAGCGCGAACTTATACGTGTCTGCTTGTGAAAATGCACATAATATCAATCCTTAATGTTGCATATCTTTGCAATTTAGATAAGAAGGTTTTGATTCCACAAACATGGAAGGTTAAGGTTTAATCTCAATGAGGTGGTCAGAAATGATTTCCGGTTTCGCTGTTAATTTAAAAGTGTAAATGAAATACCAACTGAGTGCAATGAACCTTCACAATAAATGAGAACCAGCTGCTTCGGAAGCAGTAAAACAATAATTTCAATTGTGTTTAGAAGTGTTTGGCGTAAGATAGGTCGCCTTACGTGGGAAAATAAATAAGAACGAATCGTGAAATACGATCCTTTCAGGAACAACGCAGAAAGAAGTCGCGCTTTATGTGTAGCTTAGAGGTGTTTTTTTTAGGAACGATTGAAGACTGTAAATCAAAGATTTAAAAATCACAATATATTTGTCGGAAACTGAAATCAGTTCAAAGCCACTCGCTGTGTTTTTTGTTGTTGGTAATCTCATTAATATCCTGGACTAATAATAAGCAAGGTGAAATTAGGTTTTCTTTTTACTTTGAAAACCAAACAATTACTCAAATCTTATCTCTAATCTAAGTTGCAAAGCTGTGTAACATTGGGGATTTACATTATATGCATTCTCACAAGCAGACACGTACAAGTTCGCACTGGCACATGCCGCATGTGAACCTACAATATTAAAACCCAATCTCAAATAAACATAAGTCCTGCAACTTTTGCTGACCTTCCCTGAAACAGGAGTGACATTAGCAAAGTCAACCATGTTTTTTACAGTATGGGTGGTCAGCATCATATGCAAATTGGAATTAGGTTTTCTTTGTACTTTGAAAACCAAACAGTTTTTCAAAAGTGATAAAAATATTCCTGATGTATAAAAGCTCGATTTATATTTGGAAAACCAAGCTCGGCTTAAAGTTTAAGCTGTCTTTACATTATATAAACTGAAAGTTGGGTGTGGGAGAGGGCTGAAGCCAAAACTGCCGAGCTTTTAGGAAGTGCAAGCAAAAATCTGGTTTGTAAATTTGGACAACTTTTGTTCGGCCGAAGTCGCTTCATGTCCCCTTTACTCTATCACCTTACAATCAACACTCATACACAAAAATGTAACATTTGCACTCCCAAGCGAGCTGATACTCATTTCTTATGAAGGCTGAGTAAATTTCGCTGTTTTTTTTTTTTGGGTGTTGAAATAGAGCGAGCGCGCGGTATTGAATGCAAGCACTCTACCAACTGAGCTATCGACTGGACCGACAGGTAACGACAGGACAGGTTATGGGTTATAAAATGTAAAGATTAGAATATTTAAAAATGAAGGGTTACAAATAAATGCCTCATCAATTCATGATATTTCAAATAGTGTCGTAAAGATAAGTTTGTAAGTAGATAATAATGTAAATAAAGTAGATATAATTATCCAACTTTATCGATAGACCAGTCCGTAGTTCAGTGGTAACACTTTAGACTCTGAATGGAAGGTTGTGGGTTCGAATCCCTGCGGAGCACAAAAAATATACTATTTATATTTTCTAATTTGCTCTTCGCTGGGTTGAAAAATTCAAAACCTTTACCAATGACCGGTCACCAAAGGTCCATCCAGCCTTACAGCAACTGGGTCTTGACAACGACCAAGCTCTTAAAAAGGTCGATAGCTCAATTGGTAGAATGCTTTCATTCCATGCCGAGAGCAAGGATTCGAAGGCTTACTCAGCCTTCAAAAAAAATAAGAACCAGCCCTACCGGGGGCTGGGAAACCCCCACTTCAACTGAAAGTGGTTGGTGTGCGGCCGGCCCTCTTACCCGTAAAAATTAATAGGTCCCGAATCGCCATATGCGACCCCTTCGGGGATGACGCAGATAAGAAGTTACACTAAACGTGTAGCTTGGACCAGTCCGTAGTCCGTAGTGGCAACACTTCGGACTCGTAAATGGAAGGTTGTGGATTTGGATCCCGGCGGAGCACAAAAATATACCATTTATATTTCAAATGTGCTCTTCGCTGAGTTGAAAAATTCATAAACCTTTATCAAAGACCGGTCACTGAAAGGTCCATCCAACCTTACAACAACTGGGTCTTGCTTGAGAATTGGCGCTTTCTACAGCGACGAGGGCTCTTGAGGTGTGATACACACAAAAACAGCGCTCACCAAATAAATCATCCTAATATTATTATTATTATTATTAGTTGTGAGTTGAGATATACTGGAATGATTTTGAGCTTTCTACCAATGTCAGGTGCCGAAGTAAATGGACCTTTCTGGTAGAACATGAAGTCCTATATTAAGGAAAAATTATGTGAGGGAGATAGAATTGGTTGGTACAAAGCCCCAGGCAGTCAAGAGTCAAGAATGACCGGAAGCTGTGGAAGAAATTTTCCATAGAAATAAATGTTTAACTTGATTAAAAATATTATGTATTGGACGACTGGACGACAGTAAGAGAGCTGCAGGCAGAGGATGGCTGAACACAGCAGCCGCTAGAGAAACGTGGAGAAGCTATGACGAGGCCTACGTCCAGGAGTAGACTGAGAAAAGCTGAGGAAGAAACTATTCTATGTTATTGCCTCAAAATCTATAAAACAGTAACTTCGTTGACTTATAGGTTTGTTTCAGGCAGTCCACCATACTGTAAAAAAAATGATACACTTAGCCAACGTCACCCCTGATTCAGGGAAGGTTGGCAAAAGTTGCAGTGCTTATGTTCATTTGAGATTTGGGTTTTAATATTGCAGGTCAACATACAGCATGTGCAAGCACGAACTTAAACGTGTCTGCTTATGAAAATTAATTTAATATTAATCTTAAATGTAATATATGTTTGCAACTTAGATAATAGATTATAATGAAAGGGCCGCTGTAAAAATCAATAAATGAATGTTGAATGCCATGTGATTGTCTAAAGTCACTTGAGCATTTTTAGTGTCTACTCCGTTCAGTGAGGTGAATGAGGACACTTCACCGTATATTACCAGCTAATGGTACAGCTCAGTGCAGACACTAAAACGGGAATAGACTATACAGTCTTTTCAGATACCATGACTGTGGTAAAAATACAACAAAAGTTTTCTTTGGATCTCTCGTTTATCACAGCTTTAGCTTTTGATTGCTAAAAGAAGGAAACATAATAAATAGTCGACGGGTATGAATGAATTGAAAGTGGTAAATTAAGAAAGGTAAAGGCAACAAAAAGGCTGCCGTATCTTCAGACCGATTAGCCTTCTTAGTGTGCCAGGTAAAGTGATTCTTATCCATAGAGTAAGATTATCTACCAAGGAAAAGGACTCAGATATACAATCTGGCTTTACGCCAGAAAGAGGTTGCGTAGACCACAGGGTGTGTAAGGGAAAGCAAGTGGTCAGAGCAATAGGAAGAATAGCAAAGAACAAGAGATTGACGATGGATCTGAGAACGGCGATGCACAATGGTATATTGTTACCGACTTTTATGTATGGAAGTGAAGCATGGACAGTGAATGATAGCGAAATAAGTAAAGTATGTACTGTGAAAATTAAGCATTTGAGAAGCATGACAGGAAAAATTCTGAAAGATAGAGTTAGGAATGAATGGGTCAAGAAATAATGTAATTTGAAAGAGGATCTGAAAGTCAAGGTACAAAAGAATGTGATGAGATAGTTTGGGCATGTGGAAAAAATTAATGATTATAGACTGACAAAGTATATAATATACAGAGGTAGTGTGAAAAGAAAAAGAGGTAAGGGGCGACCGAGAAAAGTATGGAGTGATCAGATTGAGGAGATTGTGAAAGAATGGGATATATGAAGCGAGCGTAAAAGAAGAAAATGAATGAAAAATGTGATTTATTTATTTATTTAACAAATATGTACAGGGCTGACAGTGAGACACTAAAACGTCACAATACATTGTAAACATAAGAGAACAATACGCAGATACACAGATACATTATTCTACGCATCCACACGTCGTTCTAGTATACAAAACAGACTCCGATAGTAAGCGATCCACACCAGTTGTAAATATATCCAGGTGTGGGGCTGAGGAGGCCAAAGTATTGAGCAGCGACAGCGCACGCACTACCCAAGACTGACGAAGAACATTGATTCGGCAGGCGGGAATCATGAAAAGATCATGACTTCTTGCTCTATTATAATTTCAGGGGACCTAAAGCGGTCTGTCCTAGCAGTGGTAAGCCAACAAATTTTCCACGAAGTAGGTACGTTAATTATAAATTTGAGTAGGGCCATATCTTGTCTTAACTCTAATGAATAGGATCCGAGATGAACCTGAAGAAACTTTGTAGGGTAAAGAAAGGGGTAATACCCAAAGTTGCTTTTATAGAGGTGCCTTAGAAATGTTTTGATGATGGATATGAATGAATTGAAAGAGATATGTAAGGATAGAAAGAAATGCTTTGGCCACTCATAGCGGAATCGCGACAGAGTTACAGTTACAGTATTCAAATTTCTAACAGGGAATAAAACAATTTTTATTCGAAATTGACTTTTCAAAGCTCCCTAAAGTGATAAATATTTTAATTCCATTAAAATGAAATAAAAAGGGTTTAGGGGCATTAAAGGACCTCCGAAACCGGGAATTCTCCCTGGCCTTGTTTCGACTTTTAAAATTCCGTTTTATGATCGCCAGCGGTACAAGAAGCCTTCCGTCCTTCTGAAGCTGTACGCTGCGACAAAATAAGTACAACGACGTACGATATGAGTTATAAGAATGCCATTTAATATCTAAAATTATAAAAAATCTTTACACAATATTTTAATATCATTAACAAGACACAGCCCGGTTGATAGCTTTGTTGTATGGAAATTCACCGCAAGATACGGATGAGTCAAGGTTTTGCTAGCTAATCTAATCTAATCTAAGTTGCAAAATATATGTAACACTAGCAGACCGACCGTGCTGCGCACGGTTGTCTGCTAGGCCCTTCGGGCAGTTTAAGTCTGGCTTCGCAATAATTTTTCCTCATACCTCCTTCATTGTAATAAAATGCTTTAAGAAGTAATTTGAAAAAAAATGACGGTAAAAGAGTTATTTAGTTCTTTCATGTTCTGAGTATCTTGTGTGCATGTGCATGAGGTATGAGGCTGACCTCACATCTATAATAATCTATAATCTAAGTTGCAAGGATATATTCATTTAAAGCTCTCAGATGTAAGCCCACAAACCAACAAGTGTAGTTCGCGCTTACAAATGCTGAATGTGTACTTACAAATAAAATCCAAACCTCAAATGAACATAAGCCACACAACTTTTGCCGACCTTCCCTGAAACAGGGGTAACATTGGCAAAGTGAACCATTTTTTACAGTATGGGTGGTCAGCCTCATACCAACCTATAAGTCAAGGAATATGAATAAAAAATTACATTTAAATATAAAAAAGAACAAAACCTTACATACCGTAAAAAAATGTTCACTGAACAAATGTTTCTCTGTTTCTGAAAAGGTCGGCAAAAATTGCAGGACTTATGGTCATGAGAGGCTAAAATATTTATTTGTAATTACATATGCAGCATTTGTAAGTGTGAACTCACTCGTATTTTCATGGGGGCATGCATTGAATATGAATTATAAATGTTAATGGATCTATGCAACTTAGATTTATATTCTAATATAAAAAAACATCAAATGCCACAAGTATATGTTAGCGTGAAATGAAATTTGCCAGCTTGTGGGTATGCATTGCATTTGAATCAATAAAGATTTTTTTTGCAACTTTTGATAATACATTATGATGAATGTTGCTGAAGGATTTTTCAAACTCAAATTCCTTGACTTATAGGTAAGTATGAACCTGAACATTCATATCGTAAAAAATGGCTCACTTACTAATGTTCCCCCTGTTTCTGAAAAGGTTGCAAAAAGTTGCAGAGCTTATGTGCATTAGAGGCCTTAATTTTAATTTGTAAGTTCACATGCATCATTTCTAAGCGGGAACTCACTCGTGTCTCCATGGGGGCATGCATTGAATATGAATCATAAAAGTTATTGTATCTATGCAACTTTGATTATATATTCTAATATTAAAAACATCAAGTGCCACAATTATATGTTAGCGTGAAATGACATTTGCCAGCTTGTGGGTGTGCATTCTATTTGAATCATAAAAACTCTTTTGTGCAACTTTAGATTATAAATTAAGATAACCGTTGTTTAAGGATTTTTCAAACTCAAATTCCTTGACGTAAGGGTTAGTATGAGGCTTACCACCCATACCGCATAAATGGGTTCACTTAACAAATGTTCCCCCTGTTTCTGTAAAGGTCGGAAAAAGTTGCTGGGCTTATGGTTATGAGAGGCTGAACTTTTTATTTGTTATTACACATGCAGCATTGATAAGCACGAGCTCACTCGTGTCTCCATGGGGGCGTGCATTGAATATGAATTATAAATGTTAATGCATCTATGCAACTTAGATTATATATTGTAATATTAAAAAGATTAAATGCCGCAAAAAGTATGGTTCCATATAAAAAGTTGACCTAATCGATCGTAATTATTTCTAAAAAATACATGTAATAACTGGTTGAAGTATAATTTTGAAATAAATAAAGAATATAGGTAGGTACTCAACGGAACTCAACCGAAAAAGAATCGACTTGTATGGCAACTTTGAAGCCTATGTTGAAGTGCTGGCAATTTATTTGAAATTCGAATGTCAAAATGAGTTATGTTTCTCGCATAGGTTTTACATAAAAAGGTGTTGTGATCGATCAAGTTTATTTATTTAAAAAACAACAATTAAAAATCTATTAATGATGAGGATGCACATCCCAAGTTCTGAACAATATTTGTTGTGAATATGACGTGCATCTGTTCAGGAGTTCTTCAGTTTGAATGCCATTAACGCACATTTATTTTGTATGGGAAAAAAAAAAAAAAAACGCAACTAAGCTACACATATAGTGTAACTTCTTGCCGCGTTATCCCCGAGGGGGTCGCATGTGGCGAGTTGAACCTATTTATTTTTACAGGTAAGGGGGCCGGCCTTACGCCAACCTTTTCAGATGAAGTGGGGGTTTCCCAGCTCCCGAGAGGGCTGGTACTCATTTCTTGTGAAGGCTGAGTAAACCTTGCTGGTATTTTTATTATGAGGTTTGAGTTCCTTGACTTATAGGTTGGTATGCGGCTGACCACCCATACTGTAAAAAATGGTTCACTTTGCCAATGTCACCCCTGTTTCAGGGAAGGACGGCAAGAGTTGCAGGGCTTATGTTCATTTGAGATTGGGTTTTTATATTGCAGGTCCACATGCGGCATGTGTTAGCGCGAAATTATACATGTCTGCTTGTGGGAATGCATTTAATATAAATCTTAAATGATGTATATCTTTGCAGCTTAGATTAGATTAGATTAGATTAGAAATAAACACCGAAACGGGAAATCATTTCTGACACCCTCGCCTCGGCGGGATTCGAACCCGAGCTCACGGCATGGAATGCAAGCACTCTACCAACTGAGCTATAGACCGGGAGGCCGTTGATTTTTAAATTAAAAGGGATTAGAGATTCACATTATCTGAATTTTTACAAACAGGCACGTATAAGTTCGCGCTTAAACATGCCGCATGTGATTCTACAATATTAAAACCAGAATCTCAAATGAACATACACCCTGCAACTCCTGCCGACCTTCCCTGAAACAGGGGTGACATTGGAAAAGTGAACCATTTTCTACAGCATGGGTGGTCAGCCGCATACCAACCTATAAGTCAAGGAACATACACAACAAATTACATTTTTAATATCAACAAATTATAACATGTATAGACATCAAAAACTAACAGAAAACCAATTCTAATCCAAAAGCCCTTGCCGCCAACATCACAGATCAACCGCCACTTTTTTCTGTCCTTACTCACTTCTTTCATTTCCTTTAGAGTCAGGCTGTTTGAGAATAACATCGTTAGAGTCTTAGAAAAATACTCTCAAAATAGAAGATACTGTAAGCTGTAACTGTAACTCCGTCGCCATTGCGACAGGAGTGCCCAAAAACTCTGCACAGCTTTCTTCATTTTTTCCTATCCTTACATACCTCTTTCAATTCATTCACACACATCACTTTTTTCATACATTTTTTTCTTTTACACTCACTTTATACATCCCAGTCCGTAGTACCACCCATACTGTAAAAAAAAATGTTTCACTTTGCCAATGTCACCCCTTTTTCAGGGAAGGTCGGCAAAAAATGCAGGGGTTAGGTTCATTTGAGGTTTGGTTTTTATTTGTTAGTAGATACACATTCAGTATTTGTAAGCGCGAACTTACAAGTGTCTGTTTGTGGGCATTCGCATTTGATATGAGCTTTGAATGTTAATATATATTTGCAACTTAGATTATCGATATTATAGAATTTATAGTTTTCATGAGACACATTGGGTTTGCTTGAAACATTGACAAAACGAACCTTTTTTTCAGTATGGTTGTTATATAATATCGCATTATAGATCGCATTCTTTCACCATCCCCTCAATCTGATCACTCCATACCTACTTAGAAGATGAAAAGAAGTTATCTTGTTATTTCAAATATGGCAGCTCAACTTCCACAAACAGCAAAGCTCCGCTAGTATGAGGATTGTTTCCTCAAAGTTTCGTCCAAGAATTATCATTCCAAGTTATTGTTTCGGAGGCGAAAATACAAAATGTTTGCTTTGCGCCGCGGCCCGCAGGAAGGCATCCATTCTCTGGAGACAAGGGAAAGCTCTGCTGGTGACAAAAACGCGAGAGCTACAAGTTAGTGTACACATTATACACAAGCTGTCCTTGTGGACAATGCACGGATGAAATATTTGGCATAGAAAAAATGCCGTACATTTATTTTGTTGTTGAACGAATAAAATCTGTATTAAGACGTTAGCGTTTATAAGTGTCAAATTGACCCTTGAATATAGATAGAATATCTTCTTCTTTTTCATGTATTAGATTTTTTTTTATGTTTAATCTTGGATGCGAAGATCTATCAAATTTAAAATGAGTTTTCTTCCAGCCCAAAAGTAAAGCACCGGCAATGTTACTTCAGTTTCACAAAAAAAATAAAAAAAATTGTAAGTTCAAATGCACTGGTTGCCATAGGGCTGGCTTCCTTATATATAAAAATAAATAAGCTGCATAAGCGTCAAAAACTAAATTGTTCAGGAGAGCAGTTGAAAGTTTGATATTGCAGTAGATTGGCATAACTTTTTATATTTTTTATCATATCGCTAAAATCAAAACAACTTTAAAATGAAAAAAAAACAAACGCATTTATTGGCATTCCTATAAATGTGGTTTTATGATGTTTTACGATTTTTTTTATCTCACAAGCGCCTTTAGGACAAAAAAGGCCAAAATTTTGTCAGTTACACCAAACCATACTTCGAAAATGCAGTTGTTTGCCTGGGCATAAACAACACAAAAATCATCGTTAAGCCATGGGAGTAAGCGCATTAGAAAGAGCGGAAAATTTCAAGTAGGATAGCATTCATAACACATTTTTGACTAAAATGTCGCTTACGCCTTTTAACCATCGATATAATACGGGGAGCAAAAGTCGAAGATTGTGACGTCATCCTAAGCCATTTTTAATGTGCTTCTTTTACAGAAAAAAAGAAAACACTTTGTGAAAGCTTTCGGTTTATTTACGGAGCGCTGGTAGCGGTGGATTCTGACGATAAAAGCTTTGTATTGAAATAAGGCGCGGCCGTTCATGCACCTTCCGTTGATATTTAAAAATAACCAACTGTGTTAGACAGGTGAACCAAATATGAGACGATAAGTATAAAGATTGACAAATGCCAGCTTAAACGAGTTTGTGTATTTACACAATGAAAATTCATTTTTATGAGAAGGTTTAATTTATTTCGAACTCAGTTTATTTTCACAAATTGAGAATTTATTTCACTTTAAGTACCTACTTGATGAGAGTAGCCTTTTGATAATGACGTAAGGAAGTCTTGAGTATTTGAGATGGAACAAATGCTCAATTTGTTAGATTAAAACTCTGTGTTATGCTGTTACAAAAAAATACTATTAAATAAATCTATAATCTTACTTGTAAGGATACATTTTGTTACTCTATGTAAAATAATAGTATTAATAACTTAAAACATATTTCTGTGACCCCAGTGCGTGCCGCCGAGCCAGCCGAAAGACTATGGAAATAGTCGTGTTCTTTCAGGCACAACCCGTCTTTCGAAGCTGCTTGCCGTCTAAGCTCGGACGAGCCGAAGGACTGCGGAAGCAGTCGTGTTCTGGCCACAAATAAGAAAAAATGGTACAAAATTCTTTTTAAATAGCAACAAGCCAATCTCAGGATTAGGAGAGAAGAAAAAAGTTTTCTCTCTTCTCTGTTGCTTTTATGGTCCCTGTTTTAGCAGAATAAAAAAATAAAATATTGAAACAGAATTCTAACAAGCTTTGTATATCGTATATATAAAATGCACGAGGGTAATTTATTATTATATATGACAAAAAAGCGTCATTTTGTGTGCGTCCCACCTCAAAGACCCACCTCATCATTGTTGAGATATTTTATAAAGGTGCGACTTCAGTGCGCCCTTGAAAAGGCCAACGAATTCCGAACTTTTCACTTCTTAATCTTGTTGGTATGACGGGTCCGTAGTCTAGTGGTTGACACTTCTGACTCGCGAATAGATGGTTTTGGGTTCGAATCCCGGCAGAGTACAAAAATATCCCATTTATTTTTTAAAATTTGCTCTTTTCTTGGTTGAAAAATTCATAAACCTTTACAAAAGACCTGTCATCAAAAGACCATCCAGCCTTACAGCAACTGGGTCTTGCTTGAGAATCGGTGCTTTGTAGCGACGATCATGCTCGTAAAAAGTTCGGTCAATAGCTCAGTCTGAATGCTTACATTCTATGCCGAGAGCAAGGATTCAACCCCACCGAGGGTGTCAGAAATAATTTCTCGTTTCGGTGTCTATTTGAAACCCAAAATGAATACCGGCAAAGTGTACTCAGCCTTCAAAATAAATGAAAACCAGTCCCCACGGGAGCTGGGAAACTCCCGCTTCAACTGAAGTGGTTGGTGTCAGGCCGGTCCCTTTACCTATAAAACTATTTTTTTCCCGAATCGCCACATGCGACTCCTTCTGGGATAACGCAGGCAATAAGTTTCACTAGATGTGTAGCTTAGTTGCGTTGCCCAGTTTAGACATGGAACTTTTTGCCTATGGGCTGATTAAATGATTTGCCATAATAATATTGTTTATTTGTACTTTTGTAGCTTCCCGTGAACGCCTACATACCAACAATAGACCGAGAATAATGCGGTGTTTGTGCTCTTTGTGCTTGTGAAGGCTCCACCTTTATCTCCCACGCTGTGCGACTCTGCCATTAGATCGTTCTGCGTTTAAAATGTCTTTATTGTAAGAAAACGTAAACGCAAATATTTGCAAAGCCTTTTTACAAAATAAATTCCTTCTGCAAATTAAAAATATTTCAACTGTAATAGACTATTCCTTTGAATTAACAAAGTAAAAATAAAACTCAAAGTTTTTCTTCACGAGTTGATTTATTTCCTCGAACATTAAGTTGCAGGGTTTATGTTCATTTGAGATTGGGGTTTTATATTGTAGGTCCACTTGCGGCATGTGTTTGCGCGAAATTACACAAATTTGCTTGTGGGAATGCTTTTAATATAAATCTTAAATGATATATATCTTTGCAGCTTAGAAAAGATTACATTAGATTAGAGCGCTTTTCCAATGTAATCCCAACACACAATTAACAAGAGAACAAGAGTTCTTAGAAAAAGCGCTCGAGGAAATAAATCTACTCGTGAAGAAAAACTTTGTATTTTATTTTTACATTATTCATAGAAAATAAATCTTCACAATGTCGATACAAAAACCCGTTGTTTTTTTTTCACTGCTAAAGAATTGCTGGATGGATTTCTTAAAGATTATTTTTATTATATTAAGTATTTTGATGCATTAAAAAAAGTTGAAACGAGTGAATCTTACAGATTTTATTTTATTACTTTCTTTTTTTTTTTTAATAAATTTGTGAAGAGGAATGCACTTCACCAACCTATTTTGCATGGCCATTTGTCTTCATGCGAAAGCAGAAGCTTGTGTGCATGCAACGACATCTGAACCAGGGTCAATGTTATGGTCAAAGAAGCCAGCCGTGGCTCGAACCAACGTCATCTGAACCAAATACGCTAGCTGAACAAGCGTCTTGACCGCCGTGGCCATAGCACCGACATGATATCACAATTATACTCCTGTTTCATGGAAGGTCGGCAAGAGTTGCAAGGTAAATGCTGGTTTCAGCTTAGCGATTTTATTTTTTAAATAATCCACGTGTATGCTACACGAATGCGGCATGCGTAAGTGTGAACTTATACGTGTTTGCTTGTGGCCACGCATAAAAAGGGACGAATCATAAATGATGATGTGTCTAATGTCTATATGACTTAGATTGTAGATAAGTACTAGTTGAACACGTGTAAGCGCAAACTTACGCGTATTTATTTCTGTAGGTAGTCCGGTTGATAGCTCAGTTGGTATAGTGCTTGCATTCCATGTCGAGAGTTCGGGTTTGAATTCCACCTAGGGTGCCAGAAATGATTTCCCGTTTCGGTATTCATTTCAAACCTGAAATAAAAATACCAGTGGGGTTTACTACACCTTTACAAGAAATGAGTACCAGCCCCCTTTGGAAACTGGGAAACCTCAACATTTTTTTGTGCACAACAGGTTTCCCTCATTAAATTGCACCCTCACACAGTCATTAACAAGCTGGGAGGAACTCTTTCTGAAGTAGTTGGCCGACCCCCTAACGGCACAACAAAACAACTCTAGGTCAGAGGCGTACCCAAGACTCTTAAAGTAAGCGTTTCCATGTTATGTTTGAGCTTTAACATGCTGCAAATGTACCTACACTACAAAACCCAAATCTCAAATGAACATAAATACTACATTTTTCTAAATTTTATTTCAATTCATTTTTCCGACCTTCCCGAAAACAGGAGTGACATTGGCAGCGTGCAACAATTATAACAGCATGTTTAGTTCTCTTTATACCAATTTATAAGTAGAGGAACTTTTTGATCACAAAAATATACCTACTTTTCCGGTGAACCATAGTGCATTCTTAGAATTTGAAAAGTTAGGATGTTTTTTTTTTTGTGCGGCAGAAACCGGAACTCGTATGTATGGAAGTGAATCAAAGACGCCTTCCCGCGGAAGTGGGGAGACCTGGAGGTTCCTGCATACTTAATGTGAATGCCGTTTTGGTATTCCATGCAACGGCGGCAAGCTGAACACACTACGTGAAGTTTGGTAGCAGAGATTTCAAGACTAAAAAGATGAGAAGGTTTTACACAACGCAAAAAAAACGCAACTGAGCTGCATGTAAAGTGCAACCTTATACTGTGCTATTTCTGAAAAAGTCGCATGCGGCATGTGAAACATATTCATTTTAAAATATTATTCAGGTCTTACGCCAACCACTGGCTGAGTAAACCTTGCCGGTGATTTAATTTTGCGTTTGAAATTCACACTAAAATGGGAAACCTCCTTCAACTGAGGTGGTTGGCGTAAGTCCGAAACCCCCCCCCCCCCCTCCCCTGTGAAAATAAATGAGATCCACTCGCCACATGTGACCCTTCTGAGAAAACGAGGCAAGAAGTAACACTATGTGTGTAGCTTAGTTGGTTATCGTGTAATAAATACCCTTTGCAACTCTGATGAAAGTTATGATGGAAATGTATTGCCGGTCCGTAGTCTAGTGGTTAACGCTTTGGACTCGATTTTATTCGATTGTTAGTTTCTGCGTGTGATTCTTGGCGGAGTATATTGTTAAATTAAATTTTTCAGATATGCTCTTCGCTGGATTGAATACTACTTAAAATCTGTCTTAACCTTAACAAAAATCGGTCAACAGTTTATTGAATAAATCCATCAAGCCTTAGATACAGAAAATCGGTCTTGCTTAATAATTCGCGCTTTCTACAGCGACGACCATGCTCGCTGAGGGCTTTTGAGGTGTGATTCCCACCAAAACAGTGCTCGCTAAATTAATCATCGTTATAGAAGTTAAAGAAAAAATAAAGAGCTTAGTTTTGGTACCGAAACGATCAGCGCTCCTTAGGCTAACGGCGTTGTGAATAGAATATGCAGGTAGGTTATTGCGAATTGAGCAGGTTAACATCCAGACAGACTTCATTGGTTGCCAGGTTCGCATCCTGCCGACGTCTGCCTTTCAACTTTAGCAGTCCTCAACAATGGGAGTTGTGCTGCACCAGTGTAAGGAGGAGAACAGGGGAACAACACAGGCTCCTGTAATACCTTTACCTCCCGGAACATACTCTTAAATAATAATAAATTAGGATGATTTATTTGGTGAGCGCTGTTTTTGTGGAAATCACACCTCAAAAGCCCTCTGCGAGCTGCGGAGTTGCTGTAGAAAGCGCCAATTCTCAAGCATGACCCAGTTGCTGTAAGGCTGGATGGACATTAAGTGACCAGTCTTTAATAAAGTAATATGAATTTTTCACGTTTTTGAAAATATGTATTTATGAAGAGCGTGTTTGAAAGAATAAATGGTATATATTTTTTGTGCTCCGCCGGGATACGAAACCTCAATCTTCCATTTACGAGTCAGAAGTGTTAACTACAAGACTATGGGCCGGTCATCAGTGTTATTGGTTGCTAAAGACCGCAGTCCCATAAAAGGCTTACGTTTGCTCTCCGAGAGTTTTTTCCCAAATTGCAAGTAAAGCAAAGAAATATGAGTTTTTGCACGTATTTGAAAAAATACATATATGAAGAGTGTATTTGAAAACATAAATGGTATATTTTCTTTGTGGTCCAACGGAATTTACACCCACAACCTTCCATTTACGAGTCAGAAGTGTTAACCACTATACTATGGACCGGTCATCGATGTTATTGGTTGCTAAAGACCTCAGTCCCATACGAGGCTAACGTTTGCTCTACGAGAATTATGTCCTAAGTTGTAAATATTTTAAATGAAGTAATGTATGGGATTGGCTCAGTTTCTCGCATAATATTGTGATAATTTTCTCGAAAATTCTGTTGATATCCCTCATGACTAAGAGGATTCATAGAAATCCCAATAGACCCAAGGAACAATTGGGTTACGAGATCTCTCACAGCGTCTGTCCACAACTCCCTTTTTACCCACACGGGAAATGTGACAAGGTTCCCGTGGGCAATTCGACAAAATTACGCCCGATGCTTAGCTGCAGCATTTACGATTTTCGCCACAATTTCAAAAGCAGAACGCTTCTATCGTTTCAAATTTTAGCTGTGAAATAATTGAATTATTTAAAAAAATAAAGGTTGCAAAGTGAATGCCTCATCAATTAATAATTTGAATTATGTTAAAAGTGGTACCTTTTTAAAAAAATATAATTGCCCTTTTTACATCTTTTTTGTCTTGTATATTGATACGTCCATTCTATCGGGTTCTTTAAATCTAAAACCAAAGTTGCACAGATATGTCAACATTCAAAATTATATCGAATGCATGCCCACAAATAGGCACTTGTAAGTTTGCGCTTACAAATGCTGACTGTGTACACACAACTTAAAATCCAAATCTCAGATGAATGTAAACTCTGAATCTTTCGCCAACCTTTCCTGAAAAAGGGGTGACATTGGCAAAGTGAAACATTTTGTAGAGTATGGGCTGTCAGCCTCATCTACCTATATAATCTAATCTAATCAAATCTAAGTTGCAAAATATAAGTTACATTAGAGATTTACATTATATGCATTTTCACAAAACAGACATGTTTAAGTTCGCGCTTAAACATGCCGCATGTAGCCGTACAATATAAAAACCCGAATCTCAAATGAACATACCTAAAGTCCTATAAGTCAAGGAATATGTAGTTTCCAAAAAAAAACGCTACACATATAGTGGACTTAGTTAATGCACTTATTATTTTAATTTACTGAAGATTAACTTTTGATTTACAATATTTTTATAAAATGTCCCTCTCTTATTGATGTGCATGCTGTCTGACGTCAAGAAAAACTGGCCTTATATATACAAAGCCCTAAAGAATGGTCGAGAGATCACTATAGCAGGTTTGGATTATAATACACTCCCTGAAACACTTGCTGCATTTTCTTGAAACAGTGGCGATTTACATCATTTTTACGTCTTTGAACTGGAATTACTGTTTTATTTCACTCGTTTATTTTATACAAATTTAAAGTAGGTATTATATAGAAAGAATTAACAATGAATTTTCACAGAAATAATATAAAACCTAATAATGTTAACAACAAATTTCAGCTGAGATATTCCTCGTTTGCCACATTTCTGTGAACTATTCTATGAACATAAATATTTAAAAATATAAATGGTAAAACATTGTTTTAATTCACTTTATTTTATTTGTTTATAAACAAATAAAATAAAGTGAATTAAAACAATGTTTTACCATTTATATTTTTAAATATTTATAAAAATGGACTTTCACTGTGTTAACAGATCAACACTAAAAAATATTATTCTATGAACGTTTTTAAATATTATTTTACTTAGTGTCTTACTTCAATCAGGTAAACAATATCCAATTTAAAGAGCTTTCCTCTACGTACAACTCTATTCTCAAACATTACTTAACCTACATTTCACTCAGCTTCTGTGGATACAACCGCAAGTATTCGGTATTTGTTATTTAACGGTACGTAAGTCTTGTTGCTGAGGTCTGAGGTGTGACGGATAAGAGAGAGATAGCACATGTGCAAGAGGGAGGGAAGACATCAAACGAGTGTATTGTGGGAAGCAGAGTGAATCTCACTTCATTTGTGGGGAAGTCGGTGAATAATGCAAGGGGAAGAGCTGGAGTGGAAAGTAGATATTGTGTGATATGCGGCAAGCAAGGAATGTTTGATGTGAAACATACTGTAAAAATTCTAAGATGTTGTTTGAAATGCGGTAAGCAAGGAATATTTGATGTGTAATTTGTTGTAAACGTTTTTAGGTTTTAAATAAAGTTTTAAACTTTCAATTTCACTTTTATGGCCGGCGCGGTGTTAATGAAAAATAAATAAAAAATCCACTCTACAAAATATAATAAATAAATCACTTTTGTGTTCTTTCGGGTTTGACCATGTTTGACCAAGATTCTAGAGACTCTAGGGGTCGATGACACGTGTTGTAATGCCGCAGAGGTGTACGAGCTTGGTTGTCGCTACAAAGCGCATATACTCGAGCAAGATCCAGTTGCTGTAAGGCTGGATGGACCTTTGGTGACCGGTCATTGGTAAAGGTTTATGAATTTTTCATCCCAGCGAAGAGAATTTTTTATTTATTTTACACAATTTATTTTATCATTTTTGGTTTAGAGTTACATTCACACAATATAGTTCGACGGCTGATTGATTTCTGAAGCTACATGGTATTTCGTTCCTTAATTCTCGATGAAATACAAATTATTATTTTATTTTGTACAGTGTAAATGTGATTCTTAAGACAATTTTATAAAAAGGCCACCTTTGAATCTAATGGAATATAAACCAAAAAAGCTCTGTGGGGAAGAAGTAGTGGCTGCGGTTAATCACGGAGGTCAAGAACCTCTCCAAGTTGTAGAGCCATTGATGATGATGATGAGTCTTACCTCAAGCACTGTTGATACATAACATAAACACAATGCTACATCACAGAACGCGTAAATTCCTTCAGCCTCTAATGTATCCTTCAATCTCACCGACATAGAATACGTTTGTGAGGCCTGAAGGAAATATTGTATCGACAGATCTGTGCCTCGAGTATGAGAAAACACGCTGAAACTCCACCGCACTTTTTGCAAAAAATGTATGTTAACCGTAGAGGTGCAGCTCTAGTTGCTATTCATGTTTGTTGAAGGCTTCGCCTGAGTTTAAACGAAGAGTGTACGTCAGTTTTCGCTATTGACTTATGATGTCTGTGGACTAGAAATTATTTTAATGAATATATACATTCTATATGTATTTCAACTTACTTACGAAAATGATCATTAGTAAGAAAGAGAGCAAAGAATTTTCGTGTGTACAAAAAAACTCGGGCGAATGTAAAAATGTTTCTTGAAAGTTGGTACTATTGCGAATCATAATGGCTGCCAGTTGACAGATAGCACGTGTTATAAATATTGTGATCGCT